>OY757934.1:18501251-18587572 GCA_963585895.1 Sepioteuthis lessoniana | reverse complement strand
TGTTTCAATATGCTGGGGCTTTGGGGAATGCGGAGCACCCCTTCATTGCCATTGCTCCCAGGTCCACTCTTGCCTAAATTGTAGCACGTAATAAGGGCCCTATCTATAGGTCAAATAGAACTAACTTATGCTAAACTGAATTGTTTGAAATGGAACTGTTTTTGACATTTAACAGGGTGCAAACAAAATCTGTACTTATACTAAACTGAATTAACTGAATTAGAACTGTTTGAATCAACTGAATAGCTTGAAATAGAGATGTTTTTGACAATTAATCTGTGAACTCATGCTAAACTTAATTGTTTGAAATAGAACTGACTATTTGCATAAAAATGGATTTAGCTTTAAATAACATACAAAATCCAACCAACCAACCAACCAATCAATCGATCAATGTCTGTGGGACTTATTGTTTCCTAAAGGAAAATTCTTTTAGTTTTATACAACTGCTTTTATCTGGTTTTTTTTTTTTTTTTGGATAATACATAAAATTTTAACGATCAATGCAACTGCTAGTCACAACAAGATACAGTTTAGCACTTTTACTGACTCCCCACCACAAAAAAACAAAAAACAAAAACAAACCTAAAACAACAACAAAAACAACCATGCTGCCTAATAAAGCCATGATGACTCAAGGGTTAGGCATTGTTTCTGGGGCCAAAGCATGATTACCTCTAATTCAGAGCACCCCAATTGAACAATGCTATCGGAGTTGGTTTTCTGTTGCATCATGGGAATATCAGATCAAGATGCAACCTCTTTATATACTACTTATTGTATTCACTTCTTTCCAAGAAGAAAGCATTTATTCAATGATGCAAGATTTTAATTAACTGGATACAAAATATGCCAGAGAGTTCATATTTACCAACCCCTCCGCTCGGGCAGGATATGACACAAGGTCAATTTTTAAGCGGAGTTTAACAAGTTTGAATTCACAGTTTTAATACAGTGACTGGGGAGCATGCAAAGAAAAGAGACAAAAATAATTTTAAAAGTATAACATTACAGTTACTTGAAGGGATTAAAGAAATTAGGAATACTTACTTGATAAGAAAGAAGAATGGGATGTGATCGAATAGATACTTTCAAATTAATTAATGGAATTTTTCATATTTACCAACCCCTCCGCTCGGGTAGGATAGGTCAATTTTTAAGCAAAGTTTAACAGGCTTGAATTCAGAGTTTTCCTTCTCCTAGACTAGTTGCCTCACCAAGGCTGAAGAACCTACTATTTACCCATAGCTGGAGGGAGAATAATTGGATTCATACCTTTTCCAAGGGTATTAGTGCTATGTGAAATGCAATCAGTCTCATCCAGGATTTGAACTCGTGTCGCCGTGTCCATTTCCTACGACGATAGCCATTACACCACGGGCACCTCCAAATCTTCCACAGGGTTAACTATGAAAAAAGTTGATGTTAATGCATCGGAGGGTGGTTAGAACTGCAACCCTGTAATATCATTCCATCATCGTTGATGTTGACGTTCCTTTTATGTTTTGACCTGTGACAGGAATTGTGCTGTTTGATGTTTCGGTAAACGAAAAGTCTTTTTATATTTTCCGATGGTCAGAATTACATGAATAACAGGTTGAAAGTAAATGACTTGATTGCACAGCGGGCCTGTTTATCTAATTTAATTGCTTAGAGATTTTTTTCTCACAGTGGCCTCATTATTTTCAGCTGACACTCTTGACATATCATTTTTGATTAGGGGATCAGAGATATGATAATATAAACTCGTAACTATATATATATATATATATATATAAGAGGAAAAAAAAGAATAAGCGTATAAGGAATATTACTTTTTATAGTTTATTTTTTGATTGTTCTCAATTAGTTTTGACCTCACATCATAATCAGGAAAAAAGTTTTTTGGGGAAAAAAGGGTCTTTTTTTTACCCTGAAAAAAAGTTTGTTTTTTTTAAATGTTAATATACTATAAGAGATGCAACGAAAAATACCCAGGTTTTATCGTATAGCCATTTGTTGTGTGAAAACTATTTTCTGGTATTCAAGTGTCTTCAACTGACCTTTATAGCTCTGCAGGATGGACACCTGGCGAATGTGTTTTTCTTTTATGAGGTATCTGTCCAGCTTTGGAGAAGTGTGGTTCAAATTAGGCTTGACTATCAGGCCTTCTTGTTTATTCTGGTGTTTATCCCAAGTCTGTCCAACTTATTTCAAATTAACTCCATTTAGTGTTACATTTTTATCTGTTTATCTTCGTGTGTCCCTAAAATCATAGGGGGTGTCCTCGTGGTGTAATGGTTAACGCGATTGACTGCGGAATCGTAGTACGCGAGTTCGCTATTACGTTCACTCTCGGGCAAATACCCTTGGGAAAGGTATGAACCCCCTTATCCTCCCAGCTTTGGTTTAAATAGTACCACTACTGTTCTTCTAGAAGAATGGTATTTGGCATTAAATAACCTAAAAAGAGTTGATATGCCATTAAACAAAGAAACCAAAACAAACCTAAAATCATAAATCCAAATAAGAAAAGTCAGCAAGAAAAAGTACTCGACGCTACTACTGCAGAGCATATATCATCATCATCATATCGTGCTAGCAGCACGGATATCCCTGACCCTCTCTCGCCACTCCTCCCTATCGTTCATCGCCCTAGGTAGGTCTTCAGGACAACAACCTGTATCCTCACATAGCTGCTGAATGTACGTTCGAGCTGGTCGTCCTGCTTTTGCGCGGCCATGTGTGGGGATCCATAAGAGTACATCTCTTATGAGTTCATCTCTGCTTCTCCAGCAATGTCCTGCATGTCTGGTTCGCCTAACTTGAATAGTTTTCGTGATAGGGGGCAGGTGGCCGTACAGTTGGTGTCTTGTGGGGTGTTGCTGCCAGGACTTGTTCAGGATTGCACGCAGCATTCTTGTGTAATTGCCATCTAGTTTCTTCTCCAGCCGTTTTGTTAGCGTCCATGTAGTGCATCCATATAGCAGTATCGATGTGACCGCTGCCTGGAAGAAACTGCGTTTCATTTTATCGGTTAGGTCTGATTTCCATATAGTCGATAGCCTATTGATAGCTGTCCATGCTTTCGTTAACCTCGTTTCGATGTCCTTTTCGGTTGATTCGACGCTGCTTCCTAGGTACGTGAATTTGTCTACTAGTTTAAGAGGGGTTCCTTTTAGAGTGGAGATGTCCCCCGTTTGGTTATAGCACATATATATTCCGTTTTGTGTGCATTAACATGGAGGCCTATGCTTGCTGCTGCTCGTTCCAAACTATGCAGAAGTGTTTCGGCTTGGTCAGGTGTATTTGCCAGTATCGCTATGTCATCGGCGTAGTCGGCAACCCAGAAAAATATCAGATTATAAAGATGAGAAGTCACAAAAGACTGTTTTTTTTTTTTTTAAATCTCCTTATTTAGGTGAATTCGGAATAAAAAGTTTTAAGATTTCTTATGTAAGTTAGTTTTATTAATAAACTATTTATATTTATACGTACTTTTAAATTGCCCAGTCAGCTGGGGCTGTAGAATACACCGACTGCTTCTCTGCAGAGGGGTAAGACCCCCCCTAACGAGTGTCCTGGATATGACACTAAACAATCTGATGGTGAGGTTCCACCAATGCTGGAGTTTTGGGGAATGTGGAGTACCCCTTCATTGCCATTGCTCCCAGGTCCAGAGTGGTAGCACCTGATAAGGGTCCTATCTATGGGTTAAATAGAATTAACAGCATACTCATGCTAAAATGAATTGTTTGAGTAAAACTGAATAGTTTGAAAGAGAAATGACTTTTACAATTAAACCGTACTCACATTTGAACTGCGTGCTTATGCTTAACTGAATTATTTGAAATAGAACTATTTTTCGACATTAAAACTGTATTTACATTTAACCGAATTGTTACATACAACTGTTTGAATTGTTAGAAATGGAAATGTTTTGACCATTAAACTGTGTACTTATGCTTAACTGAATTGTTTTAAATAGAACAAATTATTTACATAAAAATGGATTTAGCGTTAAATAATCTACAAAGGTTGATATGCCATAAAACCCAACAAACCAACCAACCAACCAGTACTTTTAAATATTTTTTGATTATACGTCTAATTATAACATTTCTAAAACTAGATTTTTTATTACAAACAACAAATTCATTACGTTATTTTGTAAAAATGCAGAAATAAAGATAAAAAATAAGATAAAATTTTTCATGTATTTTTGAAATGAAAAAAATTCAAAAGTTTTCAAAACTATACAAGAATATGTTAATTTTCAAGCAAAAACTTAAAAAAAATCTTATAAAATTTCAAAAACAATATCTTTTCAGATTCATAGCAAATTCATTACCCTTTAAATTGCCCAGTTGGCTGAAGCTGTAGAATACACTAACAGCACCTCAGCTGAGGGGTAAGACCCCTGCCCAATGAGTGTCTTAGATATGACACTAAACGATCTCATGGTAAGGTCCCCGTGATTCTTGGGCCCTGGGGAATGCGGAGCACTTCTTCATTGCCATTGCTCCCAGGTCCAGTGTGGCCCGGAATGGTAACACATGATTGGTGCATCTATCATTTATGGGTTCAATAGAACAAACTTCATACTTATACTAAACTGAATTGTTTGACTAAAATGAATAGCTTGAAATAGAAATGGTTTCGACAATTAAACCGTACTTACATTTAAACTGCGTGCTTATGCTTAACTGAATTATTTGAAATAGAACTGTTTTTCGACATTAAAACTGTATTTACACTAAACTGAATTGTTTAATATAGAACTGTTTTGACATTTAACTGTGTTTAAGAAAATCTGTACTTATACTGGGCTGAATTGTATGAATTAAAACTGCTTGACGAAACCGAATACTTTGAAATAGAAATGTTTTTCACAACTAAACTGTACTTATATTTAAACTGAGTACTTATGCTAAACTGAATTGCTTGAAATAGAACTATTTTCATAAAAATGGATTAAGCGTCAAATAACCTACAAAGGTTGATATGCCGTAAAACCCAAACAACCAATCAACCATTACCCTTTAAAACAAAATTTCGAGTACTAATTTCGTCACATAATTTAAAAAAAAAGGAGACCACAAACTGGAGCAGAATGCAAAAACATTGCGATTTTTTCTTATCTTTTTAAAAATTTGAATATAATGCAAAAAATACTCGATCACTGTTGTGTTCTAGTTAGTGAACACAAGTAGTAGTAATAATAAGACAAACCACGATATGTGAGGAAAATAGTTATATTTACAGGAAGAGTATTTACAAGAGAGACTGTTAGTAGTAGGAACATAGGATTAGTAATAGAGTAAGGATATACTTCAACAACAGGAACGGCTCTTCTGGTCTGACTCGTAGACTGATCTCAGACTGATCTGAACTGGACTCCTGGTATTAGAGCTACTGCCATATATGGTAGATGGCCTAGCTCATTATGCTGAAGAGGTAGGTGATACCCAACAATCACATATTAACATTAGCCTGATGATGGTCTAACTAAAAAATAAAATAAAAGTTTAACGACGGCAGAATATTCAACTATAAATAAACTACTCCACTTAATTCCTTTGCTGTTATTTGTATCTTTATATTCACACGAGCAGATTCGTTTACATTCTCTCAGATATATATATATATATATATATATATATATATATATATATATATATATATATACTGGAAAAATTCAATAAAATTAAAAAAGAAATAATCAAATAGATAAAAATGCAATGGATAAAAAATTCTCTGATGACCATGAATTTTATTTCATTTTTGAACATTTACATATATATATATATATATATATATATATATATATGCTCCCCAACCCCCGTAGGTTTGAGCTCTCTAGCGAATGAAGTAATCGCGTTGCCATTAGCGTATATGCAAGGCTCTTCATATGAATTGAGCTCTCGGTAGCCGTTAAGCGGATGTATGTAAACAATAGTAATTGTGATTCATAACCGTTTAAAATTTACTTCGCTACTGCTGGTTTCCTCATGACTGAAGGGTAGAGTCTTGGATTGGCGTTTGAGTCAACCCGGGTTTCGATTTCAGCTACGGGAATCTAGTATGTCTAGCCCGACTGATGAGTTCTGATAAAACGAAACAGATCTGTCTGTGAATGACTATATATTATATATATATATATGATGGAAAAATTCATTAAAAATGAAATAATTAAATAAATAAGACCATGATTTTTATTTCATTTTTGAACATTTATATATATATATATATATATATATATATGTGTGTGTGTGTGTGTGTGTGTGTGTGTGTGTGTGTGTTGTGTGAAAAATTTAATGGAAATGCATAGAGGAAGTAAAAATTCATCGGTTTTTCTGTTTTTGTAAATATATCAAAAATTGAGACAATTATAGATTTTTTTTAGATCAATGTAACGATCAGATAAGAATTTCTCGAAATTCTCTCTAGAATTAGAAGTTGCCGAATGAAATCCTGAAATACAGCGACAACTTTTCAAAGACATCTGATAAGAAATATTGAAGAAGAAAAAGAAAAAGAAATAAATAATCTTTTCTTTCTTTCTTTTTTTCTCCACAGAATTAACAAAGGAGTAATTTCTATGGGAATTAAATTTTAACGAGCTCACCGATTTTTAGGGTCATTTTTTTTTCGCGGGTGAGGGGAAATCAAAGTTTGCAAATGCACGTGTTCCGATGCATATCTTTACAATTCATCAATGTATATATATATATATATAAATATATATATATATATATATATATAGATTACGTACAGTTTATATCAAAATTTTGTTAAAATTTTAATTGAAAAAATATTTTCACTCTTTTAATACAGGGTGGAACGATAAAATTGTCATCATAGAAAAGATGACATGATTCCATTTCCGTTTAATAAAAACCGGTTTTCTTTTTTTTTTTTTTTTTTTTTTTTTTTGTTGCAGACCATCTACTAATTGGCCAGTTGTGTATAAATCCCAAGAGCAATAGGAGCCTTCTATCATGTCTGAAAGTGACACAATGTTCAACGAGCGAGATCGGAGATTCGCCGCTGTATAACGCATGCTCTCTACCGATCCAAGTTATGACAACAGGACCATTGCCAGCACCCTCAAAATGCAAATCCGGACGGTTCAACGCTTGAAGGCACAGCTCAACGCGTCAGACGACACTTTGGAGGTGGTGGAGCGGAAGGCCACATCATGCCACCTCATATCTTCGAAGTCGGCTTCAAAGTCAACACCAAAGTGTACCTGGATGTGCTGGAGAGTGTGGTGATCCCCTGGTGCAATCAGGTGGCCGGTGGCAGACCTTGGGTGTATCAGCAGGGCTCGGCGCCGGCCCACAATTCCAAAGAGACCAACTCTTGGCTTCAGAAGGAGTGCTACGACTTTGTACCCTTCCCTCACTGGCCCCCCTCCTCCCCCGACCTGAACCCGCTGGACTACTTCGTTTGGTCATACGTCGAGATCATCACCAACAAGACCTCCTACAACACCAAAGCCAGCCTGATTGCCGTCATCCACCGAGCTTCCGCCGGCGTTGGGGAAAAGGCATGCTCCCAGTTCCGGATTCGTATCGAGGCGATGATTGAGGCTGAAGGCGGTTACATTAAATAGATGTCAGCTCTACTACATAATCAAGTTACCAGAATTGATTTTTTCAATAAAAGTTTTAAAATAAAGCTGTAGTGTTGTTTTCTTTAGGACGACAATTTTATAGTTCCATCCTGTATATCCAACTATGAGATTGAAATATCGCTTAATAATCCATGGTTTGGTTTAGTTTGGTTTGGTTTGGTTTTATAGCACATAAACCATTGTAGGTTATTAATACCAAATCCATTTTTATACATATAAACAGTTCTATTTCAAACAATTCAGTTTAGTATAAGTATAGTATTTTGTTTATGTACAGTTAAATGGCAAAACAGTTCCATTTCAAATATTTCAGTTTAGAGTAAGTACACAGGTTTAATATCAAAAAGTTTTCTCTTTCAAACAATTCAGTTTAGCATAAATACAAAGATTAGTTCCAATTGACCTATCGATAGGACACTGTCAGGTGCAACGAGAATGGACCTGGGAGCGATGGCAATGAAGGGGGACTTCTTATTCCCTGAAGCTCCAGCATTACTGGAACCTCACCATCAGATTTTTTCGTATCATATCCTGGACACTCGCTGGGGCTAATAATAATTATATATATATATATATATATATATACATATATATATTTTTGGCTTCGTTTCGGTGTTAAGCAAATGATAGATTCTTTGTTGTTTCTTTTCTTGCTCAATCATATGCTGAATTTTAATGAAAAAGTCCTTGAATAAAAGAGCAAATCCTGAAAACTTAGATTCATCACGTTATTTTCAAAAATTGAACAAAGCATTCTAAAAGAAATCATTTTTTGAATTATTCCATATTTTGCCGCCACACCCTATTAATATATATGCATACATATATATTTGTATTCTTCAGTTCAGTCATCCGGAGTCGGGAGGGTCCTATCTATGGGTTAAATAGAACTAACTGCATAGTCATGCTAAATTGAATTGTTTGAAATAGAACTATTTTCATAAAAATGGATTAAGCGTCAAATAACCTACAAAGGTTTATATGCAATAAAATCCAAATAACCAACCAACCAACTAACCGGAGTTGTGAATAATTCCGTCTGGACAATTAATCATCATCATCATCATCATCATGTCGTGTCTCCAGCACGGATATCCCTGAACCTCTCTCACCACCTCTCCCTATCGTTCATCGCCTATGGCAGGTCTTCAGCGATACATCCTGTATTCACACAGAGCTGCTGTATGTATGTTTGAGCTGGCCATCCTGCTTTTGCTCGGCCACATGTGGGGGTCCATAGGAATACTTCACTTATGAGATCGTCCCTGCTTCTCCAGCAGTGTCCTGCATGTCTGGTTCGTCTAGCTTGGATAGTTTTCATGATGGGGGGTAGGTGGCCGAATAGTTGGTGCTTTGTGTGGTGTTGCCTCCAGGACATTTTCAATATTTCTCGCAGCATTCTTGTGTAATTGCCGTCTATCTTCTTCTCCAGCCGTTTTGTTAGCGTCCAAGTAATGCATCCATATAGCAATATCGATACGACCGCTGCTTGGAAGAAACTGCATTTCATTTTATGGGTCAGGTCTGACTTCCATACGATCGATAGCTTATCGATAGCTGTCCATGCCTTTGTTAACCACGTGTCGATGTCTTTTTTGGTTGATGAGACTCTGCTTCCAAGGTGGGTGACCTTGTCTACTAGTTTCAGAGAGCTTCCGTCTAGTGTGGAAATGTCACCTGTTTGATTAGAGCCCATGTATTCCGTTTTGTATGCATTGACATGGAGGCCAATGCCTGCGGCGGTTCGTTCCACATTATGCAGTAGTGTTTCGCCTTGGTTGGGTGTATTTGCCAAAATCGCTATGTCATCGGCGTAGACGGTGTCGGTAATTGTTTTTGCAGGGTAGCTTCTGCTTCTTTTCTTGGTCAGCTCGAAGCCGTTTTCTTTGATTTTATCAATCGATGTTCTAAGCACGTAGTCTAGACAGATGATAAAGAGGTATGGGGCTAGCGTGTCTCCTTGCAGTACTCCTGCTACTATGTCGAAGTATTCTGTCTCCCACCGGTGAACGTACTTTCACTTTGGTGTTTCTATAGAGAATCCTTATTGCTGTGACGGTCTCTTTTGGTACGCCGTATGCTAGTAGGATTTGTTCCATCTTCCTTCTGTGAATGGAATGAAAAGCCTTAGTAAAGTCGACAAATAGTATTGTCACCTGTAGATTTTTTTGCCCGTACACCTTCAAGGATTCTACAAATAGTCAAATTTGTGAGGTCGTGCATCTATTTCTTCGGAAGCCATTTTGTTTTTTCCTATGAATGTTGTCAATTTTGGGTTCTATGCGGTTTCGTAGTAGGGCATTGTAAATTTTGTCTGCTATGGATGTAAGTGTTATACCTCGGTAGTTATTTGCTAATCCGAGGTCACCCTTTTTAGGGAAGGGGAGGATGGATCCCTTTATCCATCTGTCTATCGGATTTTGATTATAGACTGCGTTCCAGTGTCGGAGCAGTATGTCGTCGAATTGTCTGGTCTTCCATACTTCTGGGGGAATCTCGTCAAGCCCTGTAGCTTTCCTATTTTTAATTTTTCTAAGAACTGAGTCAAGTTCTTCTTGAGTGAACATTCCTAGTTTAATGTCCAATTCCGTAATAATAATTCTGAAATTATTCAAACTTCGAATATTCAAATATTCCTGGAAAAGAGCTCAATGTAACTGACGTCACAGAGCAATAATTCCTTTAAGAAAAAACAAAATCCGGTCACTTTAGGATTATAAATATTTCCATCCTGCTATGAGTATTGATATGAATCAATAACTCCAAATTTAACAGGACTTCTTCAGATCCAATGGATATAATAATCCCAACCAGAATGAGCACAGGAGGGAAGGCTGTGAAGTGGGGTGAAGAGAGGTGAAGAGAGGTGCGTATTCATTATATCCATTGGATCTGAGAAGTCCTGTTAAATTTGGAGTTATCGATTCATATCAATACTCATAGCAGGATGGAAATAAATTTATAATCCTAAAGTGACCGTGTTTTGTTTTCTTAAAGGTACACGCACACACACACACACACACACACACACACACACACACACACACACATATATATATATATATATATTATCATATATATGTTTGCGTGCACCCCACGTTTATATTTAAATGGTTATGATAATCCAGTTTTAGTTCCATCTTGTTTATCTCACCATTTTTTGGTTTCTGGTTGCGGGGATATATTATTGTTCTTAAAAGCAGACATTTTTCCGCTTTGTTCTCAGCTGGAGAAAAAAAAAACTATTTTGTTCTTTTTTACAAAAAAGAAAAAATTAAAAAAATATATCGTGTTGCGCATGCGTCTACGAGGACCGATGAGTTCGCCTTGTGACCCTTTAGACAGAATCACAAAAAGACTGGCTATAATAAAAGGTACTAATCGAAAATCACGTTTTTCTTTCTTGGTAGAAAATTATATATATATAATGTCTTTTAAAGATTCTTTTTTGCTTTTTTTCCTTGTGTCTTTTTTTACACCCCCACAACTTAAAAAAGTTATTAAACATCTTTTTTTTTTAAACAAAAATAACTTTTTTCCCTTTCGTTTAATAATTGTTTCTTTTGATAATTTGTTGATTTAATTCTCTTTTTCTTGTAAATTTTGTTTTATAATCTGTCTTTCTTTTTAAAGGGATATCAATCTATTTAGGGTTATTTTATGCCTAGGGCCTAAGAAATCGCGTTTATAATACGTATTTAGCGAAGAAATATATGTTTCGTGTGTTATTACATTATTTCCTCGCTAAATGTAATTGGAAAATGAAGGAGAGAGAAGAACCAAGATGTCGAAATGTTTTTATGATAGGTTTTTAATGGCAGCGTTTACGTTTAAGCTGCAAGTGTCGTAGGAAGGAAGGAAGGAAATAGTCAAGGAGTTGTGAAAGAATTTTAGCAGCTATTTGCCTGAGTGAAATGTGCGTCGCTATGTTAAGGCATTATCAAATGTGTGGGTGAGATATGGTCGCCATAGGTGTAGCAAAAGTCGTGTTTGCTAGTTAAGGACAGGAATGATGTAGTCGCCCATGGATGTGTGGTCCTAGTTGTTTGGGGAGAGAAGCGTGAATGTTTCCAGAAAATGTTGCCCAGGGATGAAGTGGCTGAATGTCTGAGCGGAATTTTGCGTCGCAGTCGACATAGCCAAAGTTTGAGGCGACTTGAAGTGGTTCTTGTGTGTGGCATATTGAATTCATCTAATTCATATTCAACTGGGAACCCTTGGCCTATGAGAATAGACTCAAGAGGTCCATAAATTAGATTGGCTTTCCTCATGGTGTAGTGATGCTGCTGCTAATGAAGAGAGCGGACAGTAAATATATCTGTCCAGTTCGAAAGCTTCTGAGGAAGAGAGTGTTTGGTGGCTTTTCCCCAATTTTGTGCTGCCCGGAAAATGGTCCAGGTGAATAGGATAAGTCATCCTGATTGGGTGAATGTATGCGTCGACCCTAACGGTCAAATTAATTAACGCGCCAAACAAAAATAGGAAGTTCTTTCTGCTACACGTATATATTAACAAGTTTTTCTATCTATAGCAAAGAACTTGACCCCTGTTGTATGGTTTTATTTTTTTTGTCTTTTATGTTTAATGGCATATCAACCTCCATTAGTTAATTTAAGGCCAAGGTCGTCCTTGTAGAAAAACATTTGTGGTACTAAGCATCAGTCCTATTTGATTGATCCAGTTGAAAAGTGAAAATGCTGCAATATATATATATATATATATGTAGAAAAAGGTAAAAACGAAAGAATGATATATGTTTGGCAATCCGTTTATTGTACCAACACGTTTCGAATTGAAGGTTTTGTTAGAATTGTTGTGGGAGCCTTACCCATCTTACCATAATGGACTCTTCTCACCGTTATTAGTACGAAGAGATTTCGCTGCCAGAGAGGCAGATCACTATCGGTCTGACACCTCTCCAGGTGTCGGGTAGCACCCAAAAAAGGCCTTGTGCCATACATGCCCGTAAGGTGGGGCGTGCATCAAATACCGCAGATCAATATCAGTCTGACACCTCTCCAGGTGTCGGGTAGCACTTTAGCCGGCCGTGTTATCTGCGGCACGGATCTGGCCGAGTGTGACTCGGTACCTGGAGATTTCCTTCGGCCTCAGGGGGCCTTCCCCCCAGGCTTTTACCTCCTTCGGGAGGGTTGGGTTAATCGCCCGGCGCCTGACGGGGCCGTAGGCATTTTTGGCAGATGCCGTGCGCGTGTGGGCTACGGCCCTTCACCCGGACCCACCATAAAAAAGGCCTAGTGCCACACTTGCCTGTTAGGTGGGGCGGTCAACAAATACCGCAGATCAATATCGGTGTTATCCGAACAGTACGAGACGTCCTACCTTTTCTATGTAACTCTATCTTTCTTGTGTAATATAATCTGTTTTCTAATATCCGTGTTTGCGTTTTCATTAGTGACCCTTTCCGGGGCCACAACAAGAATACAAAAATATTTTATCAAAATTATTGTTTTGTATGAGAAATAATTATAACAAATTATTATTATTATTTTTTGCTTCATGAGGGCTTGTAGATGTTGCTCAAACTATTTACTCAGATCATATAGTCTAGCATAGCTACTTATCTACGAGGACTCACCTCGCAGGGTTTTAAGTATTCCTATCTAATACTGATAATTTATACGGTGTAAAATAACTACTACTTCTACTACTATTATAGCTGCTGCTACTGCTACTACACTGGAATGTAGCAAATTGGCACAGAGGGAGTATAAAACTAGACACGACTAGGTGATCCACTGGGAATTTTGCAAGAAAGTGAAATTTCACCGTATGAACGAATGGTATATGCACATCACAACATCTGTCCTGGAAAATGTCACACATTAACTCCTTTGGGATTTTGACATAAAATAGGATCACCTAATCTCGGCCAGAGGAGGTGCCCGTGGTGTTATGGTTATCGTCACAGGATATGGACACGGCGATACGAGTTCAAATCCTGGACAAGACTGATTGCATTTCACATAGCACTTGGGAAAGGTATGAATCCAATTATTCTCCCTCCAGCTATGGGTAAATAGTAGAGCAGACTCGGTTCTTCAGCCTTGGTGAGGCAACTAGTCTAGGAGAAGGAAAACTCTGAATTAAAACCTGTTAAACTCCGCTTAAAAAAATTGACCTTGTGTCATATCCTGCCCGAGCGGAGGGGTTGGTAAATATGACCAGAACCTATAATAATCAACAAAAAAAGAAAAAAAAAAAAAAGAAAAAAGAGAGAACTTAAAAAAATGTGGACGTTGCTGTTCCCGCTGAGCACAGAGTAAAATTGAAAGAAAACAAAAAGAAGGATGAATAACTCGACCTTACAAGAGAACTGGAAAAAAACAAACAAACTGTGTAACATGAAAGTGACGATTATACCAATTATGATTGGTGCTTTTGGTACAGTAACCAAAGAATTGGTACAGGGACTGAAAGACTTGGGAATAAGACGACGAGCGGAGACCATCCACACTACTGCATTATTAAGATAGTCCAGAATACCGAGAATAGTCCTTGAGACTTGGAGAGACTTGCAGTCACTGAAACTCCAGTGAGAAGCTCTCAGACAACACTGGTGTGAAAAACTCTCAAAAGAGGGAAATAATAATAATGATAAAATAATATTGATAATTTTAGAAAGAACACTTCTTGTGTGTGTGGGTGGGTGGTAATATATTATTGCCACCAACATTTTTGAGTTAATTTTGGTTAAGGATTGATTGATTAATTTCAATGGCATCTCAAACTGTTTAAGGTTATTTCATGCCTTGAGGTTAGAGAATGTATGTATGTTTATATTAATGTTTTTTGTGTTGTTTTTAAGAGTTTCTTTTTCACGTTGTAATATCAAGAATTCCTATCTAACCTATAATGGGACCCTAACGGATACTATCACTTTCAGTTCCTGTGAACCTGGGAGTAATGGCAATAAAGAAGTGATCTACACTCCTACTGCTCCGGAACTTAAGCCTCCAAATCAGATGAAGTTTGGTGTTTTTTTTTAATTTTTTATTTTCTTGCCCATTTTTCAAAATTCTTAATTTTTTTCCTTTTTTAAAAATGTAGAATAAATCTCTTTTTTTTCGGTTGGATTTCACTGTCAGTTTCTTTGTTTAATAACGTGTTAACTTTCATGGGTTATTTAATGCCAAAACCATCCATGTAGAACAACAGACACGTAAGAAGTTTCAAGCTAAGATCGAAACACAACTGACTTTATGCCAGTTGGATATCTTAGCGCACTCCTATCAGCATATCACTATAAGCGAAGATATTTTAATGAATATGTATTTTTTGTTCACAAGTGCACTTTAATGGCTACCGAGTGCTCAATTCATTAGAACTATGAATTACGTGAGTGGCAACCAGTAATATATATATATATATATATATATATATATATATATATATATATATATATATATATACTCCCCTACCCCCGTGGGGTTGAGTTCTCTGGCGAAGAAGTCATCGTGTTGCCATTAGCGTCCATTGCAAGCCTCTTCGTAGATGAATTGAGGTCTCGGCAACTGTTGAACGGATGTATGTAAACAATAGTAATTGTGATTCATAATCGTTTAAAATTTACCTCGCGGCCAATGTCTCCTCGTGGCTGAATGGTTAGAAACTTTGGCTTGGTGTTTGAGTCAACCGGGTTTCGATCCCAGCTACGGGAAGCTACTGTCTAGCTACACTGATGAGTTCTTACAGAACGAAACAGATCTGTCTGTGGATGACTATAGAGATATATATATCACAATATTTAATTTTTCTTTCATCGATAGTTTTATTTATATGTATATTTATATATTTTTTTATATTAAAAGAAAAAGAAAAATTCAATTTAGTGTCATTATAAATCTATTTCAGGTCTATGATGACCCTCTTAACATTTTAAAATAGTCATCATAGACCTGAAATAAATTTATAATGACACAAAAAAAATCTTTTGGGCACAGCATGTTGAGTTTTGATGTATTCTTAATTTCAAATTAATCATATGTCGATATCCGTTGACATTGAACAGTCAAATTGGATACTCCTACCCACTGGATTTTCTCCACAGATTTTATATATATATATATATATATATGAAGAGAGAGAGAGAGAGAGAGAGAGAGAGAGAGAGAGAGATGATTGGTTCTAAAATTATCTTCGACTACCGATTTGTTCGAAAACTGAAACGATATTTCTCATAAGAAATTGTGAACTTATACGGAGGCAGGGAAGAGGGAAGGTTTGTTGCTTTGAAGAGTAGGCCCCATTCCATAAAATGACTGGGTAATCGTGTTGCCATTAGCGTCCATTGCAAGCCCCTTCGTAGATGAATTGAGGTCTCGGCAAACGTTGAACGGATGTATGTAAACAATAGTAATCTTTCTGGGTTTTCCCTTTCTCTGTCGTTTGTGCTCAGTTCAATCTTCAAAGGACCCATGAAAAAGAGTAGCCCTAGCGTAAAGAATGAACACCAACGAAGCGAAGAATCTGCATCAGCATAATATCAGACACTCGTTTAATGGGAGATTAACTTGAACTGATGCCAACAAATGCTGCTCAGGTAGACTCGGCTAGCCGTTCGGTTGTGTTCGATTTGCGTCGGCAGTCATTTCGTTTTTATCAACTTGACTAGGGTGTTCGATCACTGAAATTTTTACTCAATTTTTTGCTCGAACTCTGAATTGTTCGACTTGGGAGTCGTTCAATAACAGAGGTTCGATTGTATATATATATATATATATATATATATATATATATGCGTGTGTGTGTGTGTGTGTGTGCACAAAACTAACAAACATACATTGAAATAAATTGATAAATCTATCAATAAACAAATTTAGGCTAATATTCTGGTTACGACTTTCATTAATTCGTAATTTAAATTTTTTGTACATATACATGCACTCAGACACAAGCATGCTTGCACATACACGCCAACACATACATATATACACACACTGAAACAGATAGATAGATAGATAGATTGATAGATAGGAAGTAACTAAGAAAGAAAAAAAGAAAGAAAGATAAAAAGTTCATAGCGATAGGTAGATAGATATAAATGGAAGTGAAAATGATTGATAGATAGATATGAACAGATTAAAATAGATAGATAGATAGATAGATAGATATGAACAGATTAAAAAAAGATAGATAGATAGATAGATAGATAGATAGATAGATAGATATGAACAGATAAAAAAAAGATAGATAGATAGATAGAGAGATAGATATGAACAGATTAAAAAAGATAGATAGATAGATAGATAGATATGAACAGATTAAAAAAAGATAGATAGATAGATAGATAGATATGAACAGATTAAAAAAGATAGATAGATAGATAGATTGTGATGTCCAAGCAAAAATCTCGATTAGTGCGTGCACCCTCCCTAAGTGACTCCATGTTAAATCTGATTGGTGGGATAAATATCTACTTTTTAATATTATCTAAAAAAACTCCATAAACCAAATTTTGGCACCTGAGTACCTTCATACAAATGAAATCACTGTGTGATTGAAACAGCTGACTGCTTACACCTCTTATTTTCTTTTCCCATGCATTGTTTTTATTATCGACAGAAACGATCAGCTTCTTGTGGTGCACCCAAAAAATATCTTTCACGTTATAATCTTAGATATTCATATATTCTTTTTTTGGGAAAACTTTTATAGAAACTACGTAGTACATTCAATAAGTTTTCAGACGATTTTGTTGAAGCATTTAAAATTGTCGTAGACTCTTGAAAATTCAGTATGCTGTTGCTATACATATTATGAGATGACTGACCAATTTTTATGATTTCAGGTTCAAACCAACAGCTACAGTAGCAATTGGAATTCACCTTACTAAAGCATGATTGTCACAGCTGGTGAATTTCAAAAATGCAATCTGGACTTTAGAAGAACGATATACAATAAAATTCTGTTTAAAACTTGGAAAAAAATGATGCCACAGAAACGTATAGAATGCTTCAGACTGCTTTTAGACCTTCTTGCATGAATCGAGCATCAGTTTTTGAGTGGCATAAGAGATTCAAGGAAGGCAGGGAATCTGTGAGGGATGATGAGAGGTGTGCGAGGAGTAAGGAAGTCACCAGACCAGAGTTGATTGACCAAAGGGTTAGGGTTAGGGTTAGTATGTTGAGGTCTTAAGGGAGTTTAGGAAGAGATTCCGCCGGAAGAGGCCAGCACTCTTCAAATCGGCTCAGTGGCATTTTCACCATGACAATGCACCAGTCGATAACTCCATCCTTGTCACAGACTATTTGACCAAGATGGGCATCAAGACAGTTGCTTACCCTCCCTATAGTCTAGACCTTGCTTCCTGTGACTTTTGGTTATTCCTTAAGCCCAGAGGCTGTCGTTATGAGACAATTGAAGAGATGAAAGATGCTGTGATGAAGGTCATTGACATGCTCACACAAGAGGACTTCCATAGGAGTTGTTGGGGCGGTACAAAAAGTGCATTGCAGCCGGAGGAGATTACTTCGAGAGGGACTAGAGTTTCATGTGTGTAATATCAATAAAAGTTCCCATACGAAAAAAGGCTGGAAACTTATTAAATGATCCTCGTAGATAAACCCGGAAAATATCACGAAGGTTAACAACAACGATATCCCAGTTACACTCAAATATATATTTTTGCGATTTCATCACCAGCCTAACAATATCTTGCAGGGCACTACTGTATCCCAATGCGTGTATAGGTTCCACAGTGTTATTATTTTTTTTATCATTTGAGAGATTTTAGCACCAGCGTCAGTGACAGCATGTCTCCTCATGTCTTCAGGACTTTTCTTTTTTTTATTGGAAAAAACTGAAGAAAAAACGAATAAAAGATTTTTTTAACTGATCTCGCTACGGCGATTTAAAAAGGCCCAAAACGTCAATAAAAAAGAATTGAAAATCCACGAGAAAACTGTGAGGACAACAATTAAACAAGATTTAAGCCCAGACGTTAATCCCCTTGATTACACTATATGAGGCGTTTTAGAAAACAAAACAAATGCAACTGCCCATCTAAACATTGGTTCGCTTAAGATTGCTAGTGAGGAGGAATGGTATAAAATGTCTTAAGAATTTATTTTGAAGGTATTCAAATCGTTTCGAAGGTTTGTTAATACAATAACAGAAAAAAAAATGATGGCTATATTGAGTAAATTTACCATTTGTGTCTATCTTCTTGTTTTGTCTATTTTTAAAATTAAAGTTAATCTTGTTTTATTGGTTTGGTTTCTTTGTTTAATGGCATATCAACCTCTGTAGGTTATTTAATGCCAAAGCCATTCTCCTACAAAAACAGTAATGCTGCGACTTAACCCATAGCTGGGATTATAAGGGGGTTCATGCCTTTCCAAAGGGTATTTGCCCGAAACTGAATGTAATAGCGCGACTGGAATACGAACTCGCGTACTATGCTTCCGCAGCCCATCGCTTTAACCGTTACACCACGAGGACACCAACCTTGTTTTATGGTATAGTTATTTATTATTATACTTGAATATTCTTAATTTTGTTTCTGCAGCTTGTATTATAAATAATTGTTGGGTATCACCGAACTTTTCGGCATAATGAGCCAGTTCCATCTGCTATATATAGCATTAACTTATAATAACAGTATGTCCGGATCGGTCCCGATCATTTTGGTGACAAATTGATTTCGGACTGGACCTCTCCAGGTGCTGGGTAGCACTTTGGCCGGCCGTGTTATTGGGACGCGGTTCGAGCAGAGTGTGTCTCGGTGCCTGGGGGTTTCCTACAGCTACAGGGGGCCTTCCCTCCAGGCTAGTACACCCTTCGGGGAGGTTGGGTTAATCGCCCGGTGCCTGAGGCTCCCCTAAAAAGGGGAATGCCGACGGGGCCGTGGGCATTTTTGGGAAATGCCGGGTGCGAGTGGGCTACGGCCCTGCGCCCGGACCCACCGAAAAAAGGCCTTGTGCTATACTTGCCCGTAAGGTGGGGCGTGTAATAAATAACCGGACTGGTCCCGATCATTTTGGTGACAAATTGATTTCCGACTGGACCTCTCCAGGTGCTGGGTTGCACTTCGCCGGCTGTGTTGTCAGGGCGCGGATCTGGCCGAGTGTGTCTCGGTGCCTGAGGGTTTCCTTCGGCCTCAGGGAGCCTTCCCCCCAGGCTTTTTCCAACCAGGGAGGTTGGGTTAATCGCCCGGCGCCTGAGGCGCCCTTAATAAGAGGAATGCCGACGGGGCCGTAGGCATTTTTGGGAAATGCGCCCGGTACCACTGAAAAAAAGCCTTGCGCTACACTTGCCCGTAAGGTGGGGTTTGCAACAAATACCCCGGAGTAGTCCAGATCAGATCAGTCTACTGTTATATTTTGACCTTCGACCTGGCCCTAAAAATGATATTCCAAGGTGATGCACCGGAAGAAAGTGACACATCCCAATGGCCAGTAATCGAAAGAGATCGCGTGGGCGGATTAAGGCTTATAATATGGGACAAGGTGAAGGTCCCACGGTGCCACTACAGTGATGCACCAGAAGAGAGTGACCTGTGAACTGCATGACAGTTATTTCCGCTTGATGACGATTAAACATTCGATTTCAAAGATCCAGTGGGCGATCGTGTGGGCGTTGAATTATTATATGATTGAGTTGAGTTGGGTGCCAAAACAGTTGCCAGTAGAACTCCAGACAGCTAGAGACCAGATGTGGTAGGGAAAGCCACACCCGACCGAGGGGGCCCTCAGAAACCCCCGATGGAGTTTGGGGTCCAGAGAAGATGCCGATAAGATGCCATAAAGAAAGCCAGCATCCAGCAGTGGACCCCAAGACCTCTGGTTGAGCGTCTAAGAGAACAAGAAAGACACAACGTGACGGTCATAACAGTGGGGTCAAAATATGAAGTTTATGTTCGGTCTCCAGCAGCCTCTCACATGAAAACCTTGAACAACCCTTTCGAACCCTTGCAATAAAGAGAGAGGTAAATATAATTGCAAAGAAGTCTTCCTGCGTCTTCATTCATGCGTCTTTATCATGCGTCTTAATTATTGTGTCGTTGTGATGCTGCATGAACGTGTAGATGACTATACAACACTACGAGTCAGACCAGAAGAGCCGTTCCTAATGTTGAAGTATATCCTTACTCTATCACTAATCTTATGTTCTTATTACGAACAGCCTCTCTCTTGTAAATACTTGTTCCTATAAATATAACTCTTTTTTCTTGTATCTCGTGGTTTGTCTTTTTATGACTACTACGCGCGTTCATTAACCAGAACACAACAATAATGATATTTATTATATTCATTAAGAGTGCTCAAATAATCAAACTGGCGACATCTCCACTCTGGACGAAAGCTCTCGGAAACTGGTTAACAAATTCACCGACCGAGGATGCAGTGTCTCATAAACCGAAAAAGACATCGACATACAGCTAACGAAGGCATGGACAGCTATCGATAAGCTATCGATCATATGGAAGTCAGACCTGACCGATAAAATGAAACGCAGTTTCTTCCAAGCTGCGGTCGTGTCGATACTTCTGTATGGATGCACTACATGGACGCTAACTAAACGGCTGGAGAAGAAGCTTGACGGCAATTACACAAGAATGCTGCGAGCAATATTGAACAAATCCTGGCGGCAGCACCCCACGAGGTACCAACTATACGGCCACCCCGTCCTATCACGAAAACTATCCAAGTCAGACGAACCAGACATGCAGGACACTGCTGGAGAAGCAGGGACGATCTCATAAGTGATGTACTCCTATGGACCCCCACATATAGCCGAGCAAAAGCAGGACGACCAGCTAGAACATATATACAGCAGCTATATGAGGATACGGGATGTAACCCCGAAGACCAGCCAGAGGCGATGAACGATAGGAAAAAGTGGCGAGAGAGGATCAGTGATATCCGTGCTAGCGGCACGACATGATAATGATGATGAGAGTGAAGGAGACCCAAAATCAACGCGGTTAATCAACAAACTAAACAGTCACCAAGCGCCGTTGTCTCTGCATATCAATCCTAATATATATATATGTGTGTGTGTGTGTGTGTGTGTGTGTATTAGACATAATCTGACCTCTGATATTGCCCAGTCGGCTGGGGCTGTAGAATACACCGACTACTTTTTTGCAGAGGGGTAAGACTGCCCCAACGATTGTCCTGGATTTAACACTAAACAATCTGATGGTGAGGTTCCAGTAATGCTGGAACTTTGGGGAATGCGGAATACTCCTTCATTGCCATTGCTCCCAGCTCCACTTTGGCCCGGAGTGGTAGCGACTGATAGGATCCTATCTATGGATTAAAAAGAACTAATCGGTATACTTATGCAAAACTGAATTGCTTAAAATAGAATTGTTTTTATATTGAAACTGCGTACTCTTGCTAAAAATGACTGTTTGAACTAGAATATTTTGTAAGCTAAAATGTATTGTTTGAAAAAGAATTTTTTTTTTTACATTAAAGCTTTTGTAGTTATGCTAGACTGAATTGTTTGAAATGGAACTGTTTATATGTTTAAAAATGAATTTGGCATTAAATTACCTACATTGGTTGATGTGCAATAAAACCAGACCAAACCAAACCGAACCAAACCAAACTTGACCACTGACAATCTCCTTTTTAATGATTCTAATGCACCATGCCATTTTCTGAGAGATTTTATTTTGTGCTTATATCATTTACCAGTATAATCAATTTTTATCTTTTGCACAATTCCCTGTGCATCACATTTCACATTCAGTCGTGATAGTCGTCACTTCCTTTTGAGCTTGTGTGCAGTATTTTCTTAATATATGATTAAGTGTTTTATCTCAATCACCTACCATTCCTCGGCAACCGAGACTTGAAAATATTTCTGATAGAAACCGGAAAAGTAAACAAATTATTACCAAATATCCCAACGGGTAACATCGTTGAATTATACAAGTTGATTTATTCAGGAGCGAAACTAATCTGTGATAAAAATCGGTGTGCCTGTAAGGAACTCGAGTAGAAATACAAATCCGAGATGGGAAATCAGGTTAGAAGGACAGGTAAAGAAATCGCGACGACAAGCAAGAGTGCTAAGGAAGGAAAAACACGCGAGGATATGTTGGGATGAAAAGATCCGAACAAAACAGCAGACAAGTGCGACAAAGCAACTTGAAGAAGTAATTCAAAAGATTCTGGCGAAAGAAGGGAGACTGAAACGATAACAGAATAAGGTCAACCAACTGAAAAAAAAGCAACAAAAAAAGCAACTAAAAACCAACAAAAAAACAACAAAAAAACAACAAAAAAACAACAACAACAAAAAACAAAAAAAAACACAACAAAAAACAAAACAAAAAAAACAACAAAAAAACAACAACAAAAAAAAAAAACAGCAAAAAAAACACCCCCCCCAAAAAAAATACAAAAAAAAAAGCAAACAGCAAACCAGACATTCCAAAATGAAGAAACAAAATTCTACCAAAAAGGGGTTGGTTGTTTTTTTGGGTTTTATGGCATATCAACCTTTGTAGGTTATTCAATGACAAGTCTATTTTTATGCAAACAATCCGTTCTATCCAGTTTAGCATATAAAAACAGTTTCATTTCAAACAATTCAGCTTAGCAGTTTAAATATAAGTACGCGGTTTAATTATCAAAAACATTTCTATTTCAAGTTATTCAGTTTAGTCAAATAGTTCTAATTCAAATAGTTCAGTTCAGCATAAATACGCAGTTTAAATGTCAAAAACTGTAAACTCTCGAAACCGCGATTTAGTTCTATTTAACCCATAGATAAGACCCTACCAGGTGCTACCACCCCGGGTTAGAGAGGACCTGAGAGCGATGGCAATGAAAGGATACTCAACATGCCCCAAAAGTCTAGCTTTACTGGAACTTCATCATCAGATTGTTTAGTGTCATATCCAGGACACTCGTTAGGAATCTTACCCTTCCACAGAGATGCAGTAGGTAATATTCTACCGCCCTATCTTCCTGGGTAAACAAGTAGTTGGACACGCATGAGGGCAACCTAACAGTAGGATGCTTTCTTGACGAATTAAACATTTTTGATCAGCTAAAATATATCGGGTTCCTCCAGAAGTTGAGGGGTTCCATGCTTTTTCTCTGGCCCTACTATATGTTGTATAGCCATGACCAACTATACAAACACATCTGCGGATGCATGCAGAATCATAACGACGACACAATAATGATGGGCGACACAGTTCTTTAGAAAAATACACCTCTCACTTTATTTGAAAGTGTTCGAAAGGGGGGTTATTAAAGGTTTTACTGTGAGAGGGAGTTGGAGACCGAACAGAACTGCAACATATTGACCCCCACTCTTATAGCCATAACAGCGTTTCTTTCCCGTTCTCCTGGGCTGCTTAACCGGGGGCCTCGGGGCCCAGCCTCTCTGCGTGCTGGTCTCTCTACCGCATCTTATCTCCAACTCGTCTGATCCCCAACTGATTGAACTTCCTGTGCACTGAGTTATATAATAGTTCGACACCCACCTTCTTCTTGTGGGCGTCACAGATCGCACTCATTCAACCCGTCCACGCTCAAGGTTATATCCTAATATTCCTCGACCGGATGCACCCGTTACACAGGTTCATTTCCTATTTTGACAGCTTGGGCGAGTCAGAGGTCAATATACAACACCATACAGGAGATACCTAAATAATCTTTTCGAAAGTAAAAGAGTTTACATGTCAAGGCTCATTAAGAATGGCTTGTGACTCAAGGAATCGCTAAGTTTTTCCATTTAATTTTCCTCCCAAATGTTCCGGTTTCCTAACTCCAAGGTGGAACACCACTGGATGCCAATCTTGTTTCCTGGTCGAATAAGAACTTTTTAAATCAATTCTAATTTGAAATATTACAAATAGTACCGGTTGCAGGGTAGCCTTCTCTTGCTATCTATCTATCTATCTATCTCGTTCTTGTTACATCTATCTATCTATCTATCTATCTTCCTTTATCTATTCCAATATGTCTCTCTCTCTCTCTATATATATATATATATCAATCTCTCTCTGTCTCTGTCTCTCTCTCTGTCTCTCTCTCTCTCTAAAACTTACCTGGATATCATTGGCTATCTATCTATTTCATTCTTGTCATCTCTCTCTCTCTAAAACTTCCCGGGATATCATTGGCTATCTATCTATTTCATTCTTGTCATCTCTTTCAATCTCTCTCTCTCTCTCTCTCTCTCTCTCTCTCTCTCTCTCTCTCTCTCTCTCTCTAAAACTTCCCAGGATATCATTGGCTATCAATCTATTTTATTCTTGTCATTTCTCTCTCTCTCTCTCTCTCTAAAACTTCCCAGGATATCATTGGCTATCTATCTATTTCATTCTTGTCATCTCTCTCTCTCTCTCTCTCTCTCTCTCTCTCTCTCTAAAACTTCCCAGGATATCATTGGCTGTCAACCTATTTCATTCTTGTTACATCTCTCTATATCTCTTTATCTATCTATCTGTGCGCTATCTATCGGTTGAATAGTACCACAAATGTTCTTTTACTAAGATGGCTTTGGCGTTAAATATGCTATGAAAGCTTATACGAGGTATATTAAATAAGTTTCCAGACTTTTTTCGTATAGGCACTTTTATTGATAGTACACACATGAAACTATAGTCCTCTTCCAAGTAATCTCCTCCTGCAATGCACTTGCTGTGCCGTTCCAACATCTTCTGAAAGGCCCCATGGAAGTCCTTTTGTGTCACCGAGTCAATGATCTTCGTCACAGCCTCTTTCATTTCCTCAGTTCTCTCATAACGACAGCCTGTGAGCTTAGGGAATAAGCAAAAGTCACAGGGAGCAAGGTCTGGACTATAGGGAGGCTGAGGAACTGTCTTGATGCCCATCTTAGTCAAATAGTCTGTGACAAGGATGGAGTTGAGGACTGGTGCATTGTCACTGACCCGATTTGAAGTGTGCTGGCCTCTTTCGACGGAATCTCTTCCTTAACTCCCTTAAAACCTCAACATAGTAACCCTAACCCTAACACTTTAGCCAATCAACTCTGGTGTATTGACTTCCTTACTCCTCCCACACCTCTCAAAATCCCTAACAAACTCCCTGGCTTCCTTGAATCTCTTATACCACTCAAAAACTGATGCTCGATTCATCCAAGATGGTCTAAAAGCAGTCTGAAGCATTCCATACGTTTCTGTGGCAGCATTTTTTCCAAGTTTAAAACAGAATTTTATTGTATATCGTTCTTCAAAAGTGTCAGATTGCATTTTTGAAATTCACCAGCTGTGACAATCAGGCTTTAGTAGGGTGTATTCCAATTTCTGCTGTAGCTGTTGATTTGAACCTGAAATCATAAAAAATGGTCAGTCATCTCATAAGATGTATAGCAATGACATATTGAATTTTCAAGAGTCTACGTCAATTTTAAATGCCTATACGAAAAAAGTGTGGAAACATATCGTATGCACCTCGTATGTTATTAAAGAAAGAAGCCAGGAAGGAAAATATACTTCTGTCTGTCCATATACCTATCCCAATTTCTTTAACTCTGTTTGCTTGTCTGTCGCTCTCTCTCTCTCCCTCTCTCTCTCTCTCTCTTCCTCCTCTATCTTTCTCTCTGTTTATATATATATATATATATATAGGCGCAATCATGTCCTTACGACTCATTGTTTGAATGATACATTATTTACCTATCGCTTTATTCTATCTTTGCATACATGCACTTTTTTTTTCGCATAACACAGTCATTGTATGGAGAAAGGCTTTTTGTCATGGTTTTCTAAAGACATTCTTTCGCTTTCAAAAACATTTTCCCCCACTTTTATAACGAAACATATTCACGTCGACAATAAATAGATAAAGGAAAAAAAAACCAAAAATCCAAGAAAAAGAAAACTTTTCTTTTTCTCGTTTCAAACTTTTCAATTCTTCTGGATCGAGAAAGTAAATTTGAGTGAACTCGGAAAAATATTTCACTATGCAAATTGGGGAAGGATGATAAATAAGGATTATCCTGAACATCGTTTGATTCTCCTCAAACCGAAAAAGTCACGATTAGTGATGAAAATAATGGCTCATATCATCTAATCTCTCTCTCCCTCTCTCTCTCTCTTTCTCTCTCATTATTTCTTCCTCTTTCTCTTTCTTATATGCATCTATCTGCCTCGCTCCATTCATTTTTCTCTATCTATCTATCTATCTATCTATCTATCTATCTCAGTCTGTTCATATCTATCTATATATCTATCTATTTATATATATGTTCATATCTAGCTTGCTCTTAAAACCTATTTGTATTTATTGAATTATCTATCTATCTATCTATCTATCTATCTATCTATCTATCTATCTCATCTAACTGTCTGTTTGTCTGTCTGTCTGTCTGTCTCTCTCTCTCCTGTGCATCAGTTTACTTCATTCATTTATATATGGCAGTATATCCCTCTTATCTATGTCATTCTATTCATTTAACTATCCCACTATGTTTCTCTCTCTCTCTCTCTCTCTCTCTCTCTCTCTCTCTCTCTCTCGCGCGCGCTCTCTCTCTCTCTCCCTCCAATCTATCTCGATCCATACATCTATCTTTTTCTGTCTCCCCCTTCCCCAGTCTCTCTCTCTCTCTCTCCCCTATATATGGACGTCGTTCCGTTCTTGAATCTATTCCAGTATGTCTCTCTTATCTATCTATCTATCTATCTATGTTTCTCTCTCTCTCTCTCTCTCTCTCTCTCTCTTTCTCTCTCTCTCTCTCTATCTATCTATCTCTATCTCTCTAAAACTTCCCTGGATATCGTTGGCTGATTTAAGACTAACTTGGCACACGAAAATATATATATATATATATATACATAAATACATGTACTTATATATACATAGATAATATGCTTATATATATATATATATATATATATATATATATTATATATATATATATATGATAGAAATATATGGAAGGTTGGATAGATCAAACATTTAACAACGCACGATATTTTGTTCTTTTTTTCGCGCCTTCTAAAACGTTATTAAGTGTTGGATCCATCTAACGTTCTACATATTTCTATCATACTGTCAGATTCAACACAATATAGCATTTCAATATATATATATATATATATATATATATATATATATATATATATATAAGTAGACATACATATATACATATATGCATATATACATATACACATAGATACATATACCTGCCACATGTATATATATATAGATATTTACATTCATGCATATATATATATATATATATACATGTTAAAAGATTTTTGTTGTGGGTCCAGAGAGAGAAAGAAATTTTAAAATGAATTGGTCCTGGAAGAGATTTATATTTTTTAAAGATTTATTTATTCATTTCGTTCTCACATACGTGATGTTTCTTGCTTGTTGCTTTCGTCAGATAGCATATATGGAACAAGGGCTTGTGAATAAGTTACTCAATGAGACTTCAACTCACTCATTTTTGTAGTTTGAATGGTTTTCAGGTGGTTATAAGTTTATATAGAGGTGGCTCTTCTCTTTTCTTTTCTTCGAGTGTGTCTACCTCTGTCTGTTTCAACCCTAATTGGTCTTTATATGCATACATGTGCATAAACATATATGTTCATACATATATGGGCATATATACGGAGTGTCTAAAAACAAGTGCAACCCATTAATACGATAATGATCTATTTCTAAGACAATCTCATTGGTTGTCATTTGGAACATGTCCTGTGAAAAATGCATCCTTTTAGTGTTTTTTAAATTGCTATTATATCAGCTTCCAGGACATGCAGTCTTTTTTAGTTCCTTGCTTCAGTAATAAATCATTATCATATTAATGGGTTGCGTCTATTTTCAGACAGTTTTGAATGATTTTGTCTCCAAATAAGCTGTGACGCAAAATATTTTCCTCTCTGGTCGAAGGCATTGTGATCGAGGATTAATATTATTATAGTAAACTATTTTCAAATCTGAAACAAAAAAAAACACAACATTATCATTATTAAAGTTATTAACAGTCACACGGGTCCCATGTATATAGAGACAACCTATATATATATATATATATACATGTATATATCTAAATATGTATATTCACACACACACACACACACACACATATATATATATATATGTATTGACAAAAATTATTTCGTGAGTCAGGAACTAACCTACTACACTTTCGCCTAAACGGCTCATCAGGGTACCTAATCCCAACGCTTAGGCGAAACTTCAGTAGGTTAGTTCCTGACTCACGAAATAATTTTTTGTCACTATTTTGCTCTACTTAGTATTGAGCACTTTTTACACTTTTAGCTTAGCAGCAATTTACGGTGGTTTTTTCTTTTGACCAATCGATTGCGTATCTATTGATTTTTTTCCAATTAGTGTGTTAAGGTTGGCCTTTTCTTTTTTTTTTTTTCCAGTATATATATATTTTTTCCGCTAGACAGTTGTTCGTTGTATATTTTTATCTTTGAATTACTTGCGGGTGTTTTTCCCTAACGCAGTTTCTTCCAGGCAGCGGTTGAATCGATACTGCTATATGGATGCACTACATGGACGCTAACTAAACGGCTGGAGAAGAAGCTAGACGGCAACTACACAAGAATGTTGAGCGCAATATTGAACAAGTCCTGGCGACAACACCCCACGAGACACCAACTATACGGCCACTTGCCTCCCATCACGAAAACTATACAAGTTAGACGAACCAGACACGCAGGACACTGCTGAAGAAGCAAGGACGAGCTCATAAGGGATGTACTCCTATGGACCCCCACATATGGCCAAGCAAAAGCAGGACGACCCGCTCGAACTTACATACAGCAGCTATGTGAAGACATAGGATGTAATCCTGAAGACCTGCCGGAGGCGATGAATGATAGGGAAAAGTGGCGAGAAATGATCAGGGATATCCGTGCTGGCGGCACGACATGATGATGATGATGATATATCACTACACAAGAGTAATATTACAATCGAAGAAAACAGAAAATTAAATGTTTCGAGACACCTATGTGGCAGAGATAAATTTAAAATAATCTCAGTTTATCAAACCAACGACTAGATGCTTCTTTAAATAAAGGAAAGGAATTTTATTGATAAATTTAAACCAAAGTTAAATAAAACATGAATCGTACACACACACAAGCAGAATTAAACGTATATATATATATATATATATATATATATATATATATATATATATATATATATATATATACAAAAAACATAAGTTATTAAAAACCAATCAAACTACCAACACGAGTAAGTTAAAATCTAATTGAATACCCATAAGCTGTATCTTATGCCAGACATGTTCTCAGACAAAACCATCAAGCCGGAAACACACACACACACACACACACACATATATATATATATACACACAAATATACATAGATATGTGTATACATATGCATAGACCAAAACTAAAATAAAAAAGGATAGAGTTACCAGTAAATGTAAAACCACACAACCACACACACAAAATATCTCCAAGATACGCACACACACACACAGAGAAAAAGAGTAATTGTTAGTGAAACCCAAAACCACCCTAACGCACACACACACAACGACAAAAACATATCAAATATCAAAGAGGGGTAAACCAAACCAAAGTAAACACAATCAAAGAAAAAGGGAGAATAACCTCTATATAAAAACCACCACCGAACGGAAAAACATTCAAACTGCAAACAAGAGTGAGTTCAAGTCTTATTGAGTACTCCATTAACAAGGCCTTGCACCCCCTATGTTCTCTGACGAAAGCAACAAGCTGGAAACATACACATATATAACATGTATGTAAGAATAAAATAAATAAATCTAAAAAAAAAATACAAATCTCTTTGTGGTCCTTCCTATTTTAAAATATATCTTTATTCTTTCTTTGGACCAACAATAAACATTTTTAAATATAGATATAGATATCATAATATTTGCACTTTTTTTCCACATAAATAAGTTCACAATTACAGATTCATAAGTCTTAAAAAAAACAACAAATGCAGCTGCATTCTCGGATGTTAACAGATCCTATCTGAAAAAAGAAATAAGAAGAAATTTGCTGGATAGAGAATATTACCACTAGTCTAACTTTAATTGTACCACACAGGCGAGAGTTGAAAATGAAGAAATATATCTTCAACATCTTATACACACACACACACACACACACACACACATATATATATATATATATATATACCCTATGACGAAACCGCATAGAACCCAAAATCGACAACATCCTTAGGAAAAACCAAAATGGCTTCCGAAGAAATACATCCAGGACCTCACAAATATTGACCATCCGTAGAATCCTTGAAGGCGTACGGGCAAAAAACCTACAGGCGACATTACTATTTGTCGACTTTACCAAGGCCTTCGATTCCATACACAGAGGAAAGATGGAACAAATCCTACTAGCATATGGCCTACCAAAAGAAACCTTAGCAGCAATAACGATTCTCTATAGAAACACCAAAGTGAAAGTACGTTCACCAGATGGAGACAGAATACTTCGACTTTGCAGCAAGAGTACTATAAGGGGACACGCTAGCTCCATACCTCTTAATCATCTGTCTAGACAACGTGCTTAGAACATCGATTGATAAAATCAGAGAGAACGGCTTCGAGGCGATGAATGATATGGAGAAGTGGCGAGAGAGGGTCAGGGATATCCGTCCTTGCGCCACGACATGATGATGATATATATATATATATATATATATGTGTGTGTGTGTGTGTGTGTGTGTGTGTGTGTGTGTGTGTGTGTGTGTGTGTGTTATTATAATTATACATTGATGTGAAAGCGTTTTCACGATAATTTGAACAAAGCATTAAATCAATGTTGTTTCTAATTCTATGCTACCGAAATTCATAAATATTTACTCGTATTTAGCATGATGTAAAAAACAATAAATAAGATATAAATTAGTTTCTATCGTAAGAAATAATATTTGTGGATAAGAGTGCATCATATTATGTACATAATTATTTCCGTATCTCTTTCAGAATAAAAAAAATCTCTTTATTAAGCAATTATTTTTATTGAACTATACTTTACAATAAAAATCAACTCATGATATGTACCGGGAAGGGATAAATTTAATCGAAATGGCTGAGTGGTTTGGTTACTGTTAACAGGTGTAGTACAATCGAGCAGGTAGATAATTGTAGTGGTACTAGACGTATGTTCGTACTGACACTGACGTTCGTAGTCGTCGTCAGTGTACCTCTACATTGGTCTGTATTCTATTTACCAACCCCTCCGCTCGGCCAGGATATGACACAAGGTGAATTTTTAAGCTGAGTTTAACAGGTTTAAAATCAGAGTTTTCCTTCTCCTAGACTAGTTGCCTCACCAAGTCTGAAGAATTCAGTCTGCCCTACTATTTACCCATAGCTGGAGGGAGAATAATTGGATTCATACCTTTCCCAAAGGTATTAGTGCTATATGAAATGCAATCAGTCTTTGAACTCATGTCGCCGTGTCCATTTCCTACGACGATAACCATTACACCACGGGCCCCTCCATTGGTCTGCATTAATGGCTAACACCAGCCAATCATATTACAGTGAGGCGGTGGGGACCCAGGTGAATGCATATTCATTACATCAACTTATCTAAACCTTTTTTCTGGAAGTTTCTAATTTGTTCGAGAGTATTCTTGAAGCATTTGGAAAATTTCGGAATTCAAATTACTTTGGTATAAAAAGCAGGGCATTTTTTCTCCGTACTCTAAAAAGGTTGATGGTTACGCTGATAGAAATTCGTTCTGCTATAATTCCATACCATTAAAGTGGTATCAGACCTAAAGAAATTGTGTCGAAGGTCAACTCGTCATGTCGAACAGTACCGGACTTGATTAAAAAGTCCAAAGACACATAATCTATCAACCCCCCCCCCAAAAAAAAGTCCCAGAAGGCCTTGCGAGTTTAGAAAATCAATGGTTCGTATTGTTCTTCGAGGTCTAAAAAATTCGTGAGTTATCAGGCAAAGAATTGGCAAATGAGATCTCGCAATATTTTGACATCAATATCCATTCTGTACCTGCTCAGCGCATTCTAATCAAGTTTCGGTATCGATCCAAGATAAAACCAAAAAAAGAAAAAAAAAAACTTCTTGAATCTGTAATAATTGCAATGAGTATGTCGTCATCAAAATTGAACCATTGAAGATTGATAAAAAAGTATTATGGACTAATAAATCAAAATTTGGGCTGTTTTATGGAAATGGCCGAAAACGCTATCGAAGACAAAGTTTTTAAAATCCTCAGAGGACGTTTCAACCAAAAGTGATTATGCGGGTATCTTTAGTTGTTGCAAGATGATGCTCCTTGCCCTTCATCCAGTACAAAAAAAAAGTTGATTTCAGTCCCCCAAAAATGAAAGTTATATAATGGACTCCCAATTAAGATAATTTAATCACAGTTAAAAATTCATAGGATATCGTAAAAAAGGTCTTCATGCCAGAGACGCAGTCATCGCAAAACACTCAACTATTGAAACAATAAACACTTGGTCTAGTCTAACGCAGGAGATTATCGAAAGAAACGACATTATCATAAAAAAGGACATCATCATAAGAAATGACAATATCATAAAAAATGACATTATCATAAGAAATGACATTATCATAGGAAATGACATTATCATAAGAAATGAAATCATCATAAGAAATGACATTATTATAAAAAATGACATTATCATGAGAAATGACATTATCATAAAAAATGTCATTATCATAAGAAATGACATTATCATAAGAAATGAAATCAACATAAGAAATGACATTATCATAGGAAATGACATTATCATAAGAAATGAAATAATCATAAGAAATGACATTATCATAAAAATGACATTATTATAAGAAATGACATTATCATAAACAATGTCATTATCATAAGAAATGACATTATCATAAGAAATGACATTATCATAAGAAATGAAATCAACATAAGAAATGACATTATCATAAGAAATGAAATCAACATAAGAAATGACATTATCATAAACAATGTCATTATCATAAGAAATGACATTATCATAAGAAATGACATTATCATAAGAAATGAAATCAACATAAGAAATGACATTATCATAAAAAATGACATTATCATAAGAAATGAAATCATCATAAGAAATGACATTATCATAAAAAATGACATTATCATAAGAAATGACATTATCATAAAAAATGACATTATCATAAGAAATGACATTATCATAAAAAAATGACATTATCATAAGAAATGACATTATCATAAGAAATGAAATCATCATAAGAAATGACATTATCATAAAAAATGACATTATCATAAGAAATGACATTATCATAAAAAATGACATTATCATAAGAAATGACATTATCATAAGAAATGAAATCATCATAAGAAATGTCATTATCATAAAAAATGACATTATCATAAAAAATATTCCTGTGATAAAATGGTTATCGTCGAAGGAAATGGACTCGGTGACCCCAGTTCAAACCTGGATGTGGCAGTTTGTACTTCTCATTACTCTATTACCCTTGGGAAAGGTATGAAACCAATTATTTTCCCTCCTGCTATGGGTAAACAGTAGGGGAGACTGGGTTTTTGAGCTTTGGTATGGCAGCAGGTCAACGAGAAGTAAAAGTCTGAATTCAAATCTGTTAAATTCTGCTAAAAAATTTACCTTGCGTCACAGCCTGCTCATGCGGAGGTGTTGGGTAAATACGTTATCACAAAAAATTGGTTCCATCTATCGACTGAACCAATTTCAGCAATGCAACGAAAGCTAAAAGAGGTCCCATCCTGTATATTAAATTGAATGAGCCCCTCTTAGTTCGCACGACCGTTACACGGGGAAAATAGTCCTATTGGTCGAAACTAAGTTAGCAAGAATCAATCAAATTTGGTGTCTTATTCTAAGGTATTTTAGGCATTATGGTCAAAGTAAGTATGTTTTATTTAAGTAACTTTAAATCAATGGGAATTGAACGTGGCCATTTAAAAGCGTACACACTTTTTAAAATATTTCGATACTTATAAACCTCTAGATGATTTTATGTTTAAAATAGTTTTTTCTTAAAATATATTTAAGGATATAGTTTTTTTTTTAACATAGTCACCTCTCTCTACTCTTATTTTATTCATGAAATCTCAATAAAATATATTGTAGATATACTATCTTAAAGTTTATTTTATATAGATAAGAGTCTGAATGATTATATCATGAAATTTCTAAAAATTCTTAAATTTCCAATTTTTTAAAAACAAGTTCAGAAATAAAAAGGTAAAAAAAAGTTGGCAACCTTAGTCGAGGGTGAGCAGAAGGCTCTCTTTTATATAGTTACTACACCGAGGTGTAGGGAAGGGCGCTACTCCATTGCCTGGATTGCTCCACTTTATCCTTGATACTTACCATATAGTGCTGGGTGCTAAGCAAGACGCCATCAAGAACCATTTTTGAGTCTTTGGTATGACTTGACCTGGGATTAAACCCAGGTCTCCCGGAAGATTGGCGAACACTCTACTTACGAGGTCAATGGCTAGATAAAAATGCCATAACATGCTTGAAAAAAAAACTTACTTGATTTTTTAATTAAGATATACTATATTTTGTTGAATTGCAGAGAAAAATCATTTTTACAAAAAAAAAATGATTTTTAATACATTTTAATTCCTTTAAGTTATTAAATAATTTTGATTTTTTTAATCTATTTTTTAGTATGTAGAGGGTGTGTTAATTTTAGATGCACGTTGAAATAAATTAATAGTGTCAAAAATATTTAGTAAAATACGTGTAATTTACAGGGTCTCAGTTAGTTAATAATTTTTTGTGGGGTTGAGAATTTGATTGGGTTAAAATCTTTTACGTATATATAATTTGAATAAAACATGATTGTTACTAAAAAGTCCATACCGCTTTTCAGAAATTTGACAACTAAATGGTAATTAAATAATTGCTAGTAGTAACCTTTTTAGGAATAAGTTTTTTGAATCGTCTGGTTTCTTTACTTAATGACATATCAAGCTTCGTGGGTTATTTAATGCCAAAGCTATCCTTGTAGAAATACAGTTGGCGTGCTATTCAATCCATAAAGGGTTCATGCCTTTTCCAATGGTATTAGTTCGAAAGTGAACATAATAATTCGTTTGGAATTCGAACTGGCTTACTCTGCTGTCACAGTTCAACACGTTAGCCGCTACACCACAGGAATTAATTTTTATAAAAACGAAATATGATATGGAGAAAATTTATCCATACTTCTGTATATAATCGTCAATCACGAATATTTCAATCGCTAATCTTTATATATATATATCATCATGTCGTGCTGCTAGAACAGATATTCCTGACCCTCTCTCGCCACTTCTCCCTATCGTTCATCGCCTCAGGCAGGTCTTCAGCACTACATCCCGTATCCTCATATAGCTGCTGAATGTATGTTCTTGCTGGTCGTTCTGCTTTTGCTCGGCCATATGTGTGGGTCCATAGGAGTACATCACTTATGAGCTCGTCTCTGCTTCTCCAGCAGTGTCCTGCGTGTCTGGTTCGTCTAACTTGGATAGTTTTCGTGATGGGAGGCTGGTGGCTGTATAGTTGGTGCTTTGTGGGGTGTTGCCGCCAGGACTTATTCAATATTGCTCTCAACATTCTTGTCTAATTGCCGTCTAGCTTCTTCTCCAGCCGTTTTGTTAGCGTCAAAGTGGTGCATCCATACAGCAGTATCGACACGACCGCTGCCTGGAAGAAGCTGCGTATATATATAAATATACATATATTTATTTATTTATTTATTATCTTTTTTCTTTTACCTGTTGTTTTTTTTTTCGAGAAATGAATTTAGAAAATTAATGAAAATAAATACAATTTTCTTGAGATTCAAAATCAAATATTTACTCTTGGTACACATGAAAATTACATCTTCAAGGGTTTTTCGCAAACATTAATGAATCAATTATTCCAAACATAATTCCATAAACACTTCACTTCCATTAAAGTTCAATCAACTTGAAACAATATTGACGAAGCCGAAAGTGATTAATCGAAAATCAATCACATCATTTGCAGATCCAGACACACAACCTATTTATATTTTCAAGGAAACATGAATATGTTTCATTTTTCTGCATAGAAATAACAAATATTAATGGGTTATTATCGGCTATAAGGTAGTTTATTTTTTAGGGGGCGTTTCCTAAACGACTTTGATGAACGATGGGCCTCAGCATAATCAAATAGAGCCAACGGCTGAATAAGAAGTAAATGTTTAAAGCTGAAAAAGGAGTTTAAAAAAAAAAAGGGTAAATTAGAAAACGGATTGGCTATTAAGATGAGAGAAAAAAAAGAAGATAATTTGAAGAAAAGAGGAAAAGTTAGAGATTAGTAACAAGGGAGGGGAAAAGATTAAAAATGGAACTTGAAATAAAAAGACGGAGAGAAAAATTGAAGGGAAAAGAAAAAGAAAGAAAGAGTTAAGAATAAAGGACGAGAGAGATTAGAAATGATATAATCAAAGAAAGAAAGAAAGAAAGAAAGAAAGAAAGAAATCAGTAGAAAATGAAGAAACAGAAATAAAAAATAGGATTGGAGAATGAAACATAGAAGCAAAGAAAAAAAAAAAGATGGAAAAAGAAAAATATAGATAAATGATTAAGGAAGAAATAAAAACTATTAAAACAGTTTGGAGAAAGAAAGAAAGAAAGAAAGAAAAAAAGAAAGAAAGAAAGAAAGAAAGAAGATATTTGTAACAAGAAATAAAGAACGAAATGAAGAAAAAAGAAAAAAGCAACGAAGAAATAAAAGAGAAGAAAATATAGGAAGGAACAAAAGAAAGAAAGAAAGAAAGAAAGAAAGAAAGGATTAATCGAAAAGAAAACAGATGAATAAGTAAATCAAGAAAGAAAGAAGTAAAAGTAAAGTTGGTGACCTTAGTGGCACCAAGGCTCCTTTTCAAATCGCTACTACACCAAGGTGTAGGGGAGGGCACTACTCCATTCCCAGGATTGTTCCACTTTACCCTTGATCTGTACCTTATAACATAGAGTGTTATAGTGTTATAAATGTTACCTGATGCCGCCTTGCATCAGGTACCATTTTTTAAGTTTTGTTATGACTCGACCTGGGATTGAACCCCGGACCATTAGCGAACACTACTCGAAAAAAAAAAAGTAGAGAAATAAGTAAAAATGAAAACGAACAAAAAAAAAAGGAAGAAAGAAGAAAATAAAGACTGAAAGCAAAAAAAAATTAATGTTACCACCATTTTAGTTTTAAAGTAATATATATATATATATATATATATATATATATAAAATCAAGTCTGGTTGATTCCCTCGCCATCATGACTCTCTCTTGTCATCCATTCTTATCTTTCACCACTTCTGGCAGGTCCTCTTGACGGCATCCGGCATCCGTAGAGAGCTGATGTATGAAAGTGTTTGCTGGTCAGCAAACTGGTTTGTCTAAGCGTAGGAATCCGCAGGAGAACGCCCGTCACTTATAAGATCATCCTTACAGCACTAGCAGTGGCTTACATGCCTTCTTCGTCTTATATGGATGGTGTGTGAGATGAGATACATACAGCTACTGATTTGTATTGCGCTGCTTCTAGGATTTGTTCAAAACAATGCACGTAGCATTCTTATGCCCTTCCCAGCTAGTTTAGGCAGTTGATCATATGGAAATCTCATTTCTCTAATATAATAAAACAGAATTCCTTCCGAAAAGTTCTGAGAGAGAGAGAGAGAGAGAGAGCGAGAGCGTATCTATCTATCTACGAGGTGTATACGATAATTTTCCAGACTTTTTTCGTATGGGCGCTTTTATTGATAGTACACGCATGAAACTCTAGTCCCCTTTGAAGTTATCTCCTCCGGCTACAATACACTTGTTGTACCGTTCCAACAACTTTTGCAAGGCCCCATGGAAGTCCTCTTCTGTGAGCGTGTCAATGACCTTCGCCACAGCCTCTTTCATCTCCTCAATTGTCTCATAACGACAGCCTCTGAGCTAAGGAAATAACCAAAAGTCACAGGGAGCAAGGTCTGGACTATAAGGAGGGTGTGGAACTGTCTTGATGCCTATCTTTGTCAAATAGTCTGTGACAAGGATAGTGTTGTGGACTGGTGCATTGTCCCGCTGGAAATGCCACTGACATGATTTGAAGAGTGCTGGCCTCTTCCGACAGAATCTCTTGTTGAACTCCCTTAAAACCTCAACATAGTAACCCTAACCCTAACCGTTTGGCCAATGAACTGTAGTGTATTGACTTCCTTACTCCTCCCACACCTCTCATCATCCCTAACAGACTCCGTGCCTTCCTTGAATATCTTATGCCACTCAAAAACTGATCCTCGATTCATGCAAGATAGTCTAAAAGCAGTCTGAAGTATTCCATACGTTTCTGTGGCATTTTTTCCAAGTTTAAAACAGATTTTTATTGCATATCATTCTTCTAAAGTGTCAGGTTGGATTTTTGAAATTCCCCAGCTGTGACAATCAGGCTTTAGTAGGATGTATTCCAATTGCTGCTGTAGCTGTTGATTTGAACCTGGATTCATAAAAATTGGTCAGTCATCTCATAAGTTGTATAGCAATAACATTGAATTTTCAAGAGTCTACGACAATTTTAAATGTCCATACGAAAAAAGTCTGGAAACATATCGAATGCACCTCGTATCTATCTATATATCTATCTATCAATCATTTTGATTTTTTCCCTGCGAGAAAAAAAGTAAATGAATAGGTCGACAAAGAAATTTATTTTTTAAGTTATTTATTTTACTCCTACACGTGTTTCTAGTGTCTTATCCCTATCTTCAGGGAGTGATAATGATTGCCTTCGGTGTCGCCTTTGATTCGTAATGTAGCTACCGTTTGATTGGGCTGTTGTTCTTTTTTTTAATTCGGGAGAGATTTTCATTCCTGCAGATGTTTTTTGTCTCTTTCTTTTTTCCTTTCATCTTCTCTTTCTTTTCCCAAGGGTGTACTTTGTGTGTTTATATGTCTGTACTTCACCTCCCCCTAATATAAAATTCTTAATATGCCATAAATTTTGTTAGTCGTCCTCTCTGGACCATTGTGTTTGTGCATGTATTTATATATACATACATATACGTATATATCCATGTGTATATATATGTATATATAACATGATAATCTTTAGTTGGCAGTAGCTTCCTGAGTGAATTATTTGATCTTTGTCTTTGACTTTTGAGTTTCCTCAACTAACAATCCTAAAAATTACGCTGTTGACCCGTCTTTGATTCACGCGCCTCGCTAAACATTCACCAGGCTACTTCCCATGGTTTTTATTACTATACACTTGTGTGGTAAAGATATAACTTTCCACTCTCTGAGGCCCTGCTGGGAGAATTTGGGACGAACTTATAAGTAAGGTTCTCTAAGCATGGACGTACCACCTTTAGCCGACCAGTAAAGACTTCAGCTCAGTATGGACATTTGACGCAGTCTAGAAAACCTTCCAAGGGCGGTTGATTCCAAGGAAAGATAAGAAGAAAGATCAGGGAACTCCGAGCTGTCAGCGTTTCTTGATCACCACCCCCATATATATATATATATATATATATATATATATATAAAACGGTTAACAGAGAGAATGTAGTATCCGCTTGACAAAACATGAATACATTCTTCGGGATTTTCTTGCAATTTCTGTGTTTGTATTTGAAAGAAACAATTTTGTACTGACCATGTGACATGTTGTATGTAGAACATGTCTAATTCATTGTTCTTGATCAGTCATTCCAATATTTCTAAAAGTACCAGAAGAATAAAAACCTAATGCGTTGGAAAAGGTCGACAAAGTGAACCTTTTATCCCTAGTCTCAGCATCAGTCAATATTTGCGCAGTAATTCTCCAAATCTTTTTTGGTTCTTTTTGAAACATTAAAAATGAGACCGTTACCGATTGAAAAAAAAAATGTATAAAATACGGGAAGGTAGATGAAATGTAAAATTTTTATATTAAAAAGGTGAGTTAGATCGATAGATAGGAGGGTCGTTCAAAAAGTTATAAGCTTTAACCAGATTTTAGATTTGTTGTGCACCTCTCTATTTATGAACAAACTGAGATAGATAGATAGATAGATAGATAGATATAAATAAGCAAACTGTGATAAATAAATAGACTGAGAGACTGAGAAGTAATTAGATATATATCTATGAGCAGTCTGAGATAGATAGATAGATAGATAGATAGATAGATTGATATGAGTAGTCTGACAGTGATAAATCTATTTACAGACTGACAGTCGGATAGGTTGATAGATATATATATATGAACAGACTGAGATAGATACATAGATAGATAGATAGATTATATGAGCAGACTAAGATAAATAAATAGATAGACAGACTGACAGATAGAAAGGTTAACAGATATATATCTATGAAATGACTGATATATATATATATATATATATATATATATATATATATATATATGTTGAACGGGTTTAATGTTAACAACACATTTCTAGTGGCCAACACACCCAATCAAGCATTTTGCTGGGTATTGTGGCTTGAAAGTAAATGTGGATATATCATTATCAGGGCTGACCGACAGCACAGGTTTCCTTGAGTCTCTCTCACCGTTTCTCTATCGGCCATTGCTCTTTACAAGTCATCTAAACGGTATCCCTATCGTACGGTGTTGATAAACGTTAGTTTTTGCTGGTTAGCTAACTCTGGTACAACAACTATGGAAGGCAGTAATAACTGGGGATACGGTTACAAGACTCAGCATTCCTATCCGAGGTCACCTGAAGAAGGCCAGAGGTGAAATTTGGCCAAAACGTAGTGAAGAAGAAACAACACAAAAAACTACCAAGATGGGGACAAAAAATCTGCAATTCTCAGATTAAGAAACCTCATCTCAAAATGATTCAAAATAAAGAAATCTATTACCGCTATAATAAAAAGTAAGTGAAGTTGGCGACCGTAGTCGAGGGGCAACATGAAGGCTCCCTATTCAATAGCTACTACAACGTGGTGTAGTGGAGGACGCTACTCCTTTCCCTGTATTGCTCCAATTTACCCTGGATACGTACCTTAAATTGCTGAGTGTTAAGCAAGGAGGTATCAAGTACCATTTATAAAGTCTTTGGTATGACGTGACCTTGAATTGAACCCAGGTCTCGCGGACCATTGGCGAACATTTTACCCACGAGGCCAATGAGCCGGACTTAGAGCACTATTCGCGATCGTAGTCAAGAGCAACAAGAAGGCTTCCTTTTTAATAGCTACAACACCGGTGTGTAGGGGAGGGCGCTACTCCTTTCCTAGGATTGTTCCACTTTACCCTTGATACGTACCTTATATTGCTGAGTGTTAAGCAAGGCGGTATCAAGTACTATTTTAAAAGTCTTTGGTATGACGCGACCGGAGATTGAACCCAGGTCTCTCGGACCATTGGCGAACACTCAACTCACAAAAGGACGAATGTAATGGTTCGCTCCCCCGATAGAAATATAAAATTCTTGCATTGTAGCAGGAGTTTTGCAAGGAGATACGTTAGCACCATATTTGTTTATACTCTGCCTAGATTACGTTCATCAATCATCAAGTAAAAGAAAATGGCTTCACATAAAAAAACCGCTAAGAAGCAGACATTATCCCGCAAAAACTATGACAGACGCTGACTTCGCAGATGACATAGAACTTTTCACAAATACCCCAGCCAAAGCAGAATCTTTACAGCATAGCCAAGTGAATGGAACCAGAAGTGTTAGCCTTGACGTTAATGTAAATAAAACAGGGTTCACGTGTTTTACATAAAAAGGGACAATCTCCAGTTTAATTGGTAAGCCCGTGGTGTAATGGTTATCGTCGTAGGAAATGGACACGGTGACACGAGTTCAAATCCTGGCCGAGACTGATTGCATTTCACATAGCACTAATACCCTTGGGAAAGGTATGAATCCAATTATTCTCCCTCCAGTTATGGGTAAATAGTAGGACAGACTGGGTTCTTCAGTCTTGGTGAGGCAACTAGTCTAGAACGAAAACTCTGAATTCAAACCTGTTAAACTTCGCTTAAAAATTGACCTTTTGTCATATTCTGCCCGAGCGGAGGGGTCGGTAAATATGAATTGGTAAACCTCTATAACTAGTAGACAAATTCACATACCTCAGCAGCAATATCTTATATACTGAATAAGTTGTCAACATACACCTAGCGAATGCGTGGAATGCAACTGACAGGTTTTTGATAGTACGGAAATCTGATCTATCAATAAAATATAAACGGGATTTGTACAAGCTTTAACTGTGTCCAAGCTGCTATATGGATACACCATATGGACAGTAACACGTTATATTAGGAAAAAGCTCGATGGAAACTATACAAGAATGCAACGTGCTGTCTTGAGCAAGTCCTGTAAACAATATCCAACAAACAGCACCTGCCTTATATCTCATAAATCATTTAAGTTAGACGGACAAGACATGCGGGATACAGCAGGAGAATCAAGAACGAACACATAAGCGACGTTCTCCTATGGAATTGACAGTTATTAGCCGACCAAAAAAGGAATTAGTTACATGTTTGTTTGGTTGTTTGGTTTTTATGGCATATCAACCCTTGTAGGTTATTTAATGACAAATCTATTTTCATATAAACAAACAGATCTATTTCAAATAATTCAGTTTAGCATAAGTAAACAGTTTAATTGTCAAAAATATTTCTATTTCAAGCTATTCAGTTCAGTCAAACAATTCTAATTCAAATAATTTTGTTTAGTATAAGTATAGTTTTTTGTTTACACAGTTAAATGTCAAAACAGTTCTATTTCAAATCATTCAGTTGAGCATAAGCACAGTTTCAATGTCAAAAACAGTTCTATTTCAAACAATTCAGTTGAGCATAAGTAGGCAGTTTAGTTCTATTTGATCCATAGATAAGACCTTATCAGGTGCTACCACTCCGGGCTAGAGTGGACCTGGGAGCGATGGCAATGAAGGAGTATTCCACTTTCCCCAAAGCTCCAGCAATCCTGGAACCTCACCATCAAATTCAGCGTTTTGTCCAGGACACTCGTTGGTAGGAGTCTTACTCTTCAGCAGAGAAGCAGTCGGTGTATTCTGCAGCCACAGCCACAGCCGATTGGGCAGGAATTAGTCACATCAGCTCTGTGCGAACACAAGATGCAACCAAGGAGACCTTCCAGGAACGATAGTTGATAGGGATAGATGGTGAGAGTTAGGGAACTCCATGCAATCTGAACAACTTGATGATGATGATGATGATGATGATGTCAAAAGAAAATTTTTAATGGTTTCTGACAAAGTGTATTAAATACACTTTGTCAGAAACCATTAAAAATTTTCTTTTGACATCATCATCATCATCATCATTGTCTCGCGTAAAAAAAATAAAAAAACAGAATTAAACGAGATTTTCGTGGTTAAAAATCTATGGTGAAATATCATTAAAATGTTGTCTGATCTCGCATATGATTCTCAGTGTACTCCCTTCACTCCCCCAAAACGACCACCTAACCCCCCCAAAAAAAAACGACAAAAAATTTTTAACCCCCCCCCAAAAAAAAACGACAATATATAAAAAAAAAAAAACAACAACCCCCCCCCCCAATAAACAAGCAAAGCCAGCATTGACTCATACTGCATTGATAAAGTGATTTATTTCAACAGAAACCGCGGGAAACATAATATCTCAGCTGGATAGAGAAGATTTACAATTACAAAGACGTGAGTTTTGCGCATATTCACCAACGTTTGTAAAATGATTTTTTTTCAGCGTGGAACAAGAGCCTTCATGCTGTGTTGAGAAGAGAGTCGCTCCAAAAGTAAAGCGTCCTATTCATTCCCAGGGAATCCAATACCACCTCTGGAGAGAGATTTTGCTTCTGCTACAATGCGGCATTTTCACATATAGTTACTCCCGCTGGTTATGTATTTTCGGAGTCGGTGTTTAATGGCATATCAACCTTTGTCGGTAATTTAAGACCAAAACCATCCTTCTATAAGAACATTATTGGTATTATTTAACCCATAGTTTGGAGGATAAGGGGGTTCATACCTTTCTCAAAGGTATTAGTCCGAAAATGAACGTACTAGCGCGAGTGGAGTTCGAACTCACTACCATTCCGCAGTCCATCGCTTTAACCATTACACCGCGTGGATAACCCCTTCATTTGCGCATAGATAGATAGAAAGATCGATAACAGCCTGAAACAAACTAATACAGAGATAGATGAATAGAAAGAAAGAAAGAAAGAAAGAAAGAAAATCAATTGACTGAAACTGATTAACAGATAGATAGATGAATAGAAAGGTAGAGGGAAATGAAGTTACATTGATAGATAGATAGATACATACATACATACATACATATATACATACATATATATATGATGAAAAGACATAGATAGATAGATAGATAGATAAAGAACGAACTGAAACAGACTTGTCGATAGATGAATAGAATGATTGAGGAAAATGAACATACTAAGGTAGATAGATAGATAGATAGATACATACATACATACATACATGACGAAAAGACATAGATAGGTAGATAGATAGATAGATAGATAGAAATGAACAAAGGTGAATAGGTGAGAACGAAAGGAACGAACAAAAGTTAGGTTATTTTTTAATGGCATATTAACACTTAATATTTTATTTAATGTCAATCTTGTATATATATATATATATATATATATATATATATATATATATGAATTGTAAGTGAATAGTTAGTTGATATATTTATATCTAAACGATCCAAAAAATTTCCTATCCAATTCAAATAATAAAATGATTTGCTTTGCCCACCGTTAAATGGTTTCAAGTATTGTTATTCATTGCTAATAATTCTATTCAACATTATTCCTTCGTTTATACACAGTTAAATGATTTCAAGTCTTGTTTGCTTACACCAATATTTCTATTTAATATCATCTATTTGCTTGCACGCAGTTAAATGTTTTCAAGTATTGCTAACACAAATAATTTTAAATGTTTTCAAGTATAGTAAATGATTAAAAAGTTCTATTTGACCCAAAGATAGGACCGTAACACTTATTACCACTCTGGTTTTGAGTGGACCTGATTGAATTGGCAGTAAAAGGGTATTCCACAATGTCCTAAATTCTAGGACTTAAGATTGTTTTGTGGTATACCCTGGGTGCTTTCAGGATCTTACCCCTAACAGACTGAGATCGATTGATCGATGGCTACATAGATCGGTAGATTAAAAGACAATGAACAAACTGAGGGAGATTAACGAACATAAAAAAGAAAATACTGAGATCAATGACCAGACAGACAGAAATGAACATACTGATATATATATATATATATATATATATATATATATATATATATACATATATATATATATATATACATATATATATATATACATATATATATATATATATATATATATATATATATATATATATATACATATATATATATATATATATATATATATATACATATATATACATATATATATATATATATATATATATATATATATATATATATGTGTGTACCGGACATTGGCCTAGCGGTTAGAGTGTTCGCCAATGGCCCGGGAGACCTGGGTTCAATCCCAGGTCGAGTCATACCAAAGACTCAAAAAAATGGTACTTGATGCCTCCTTGCTTAACACTCAGCATTATAAGGTACGGATCAATGGTAAAGTAGAGCAATCCAGGGAAGGAGTAGCGCCCTCCCCTACACCTTGGTGTAGTAGCTATTGAAAAGGGAGCCTTCGGGTTACCCTCGACTATGGTCGCCAACTTTACTTATATATATATATATATATATATATATAATGGATATATGATGTAGACTAGAAGACCTACCGGAAGACAATAGATGATAGGGACGATTGGTGAGAGAGAGAGAGAGAGAGATTCAGGGAAATCTGTGCCAGCTGCATATATATATATGTGTGTGTGTGTGTGTGTGTGTTTGTGTATATTTATATCTTGTCATCTACAGACCGACCGTTTGGTTGTATCACTACTCATCAGTATCGCTAGACGCTTGAACCTGGGGTAGAAACCTTGCTGACTTAACGCCAGCCGAATATGTTTAGCGCACTGCTACCAGCAAACTCAGTGTAAGCGAATGGATTTTAACGTTTATTTATCACCTTTTTGGCTTACATATATACGGTTAGCGGCTACCGAGTGCTCAATTCATGATAAGGGCTTTGTATTACATGAATTACAATCGGTAATTTCTTCCCGAATATATATATATATATATATATATTGTTTGTTTGGGTTTCATGGTATTTCAACCCTTGGTTATTTAATGCCAAAACAATTTTTATACAAATAAGCAGTTCTATTTCAAACAATTCAGTTTAGCATAAGTACCCCGTTTAATCCTCAAAAACATTTCTATTTCAAGCTATTCAGTTTAGTCAAACAGTTCTAATTCAAACAATTCAGTTAAGTATAAAGATACTTTTTAATATTTTGACAATTAAACTGTACTCATGCTAAACTGAATTGTTTGAAATAGAACTGATTATTGGTATAAAAAGGGATTTGGCATTAAATAACCAACAAAGGTTGATATGCCATGAAACCCAAGTAACCAACCAATCAGTTTTAAATTATAAGTTTCTTATCCACTACAAATAGTAAAATCAAATCCGCACATCTTTGGTTAATGAGGAATTATCTGTTCAAAATAAATGTTAGGGCGTACTGATTTACAAACGTTACTCTCTCTCTCTCTATATATATATATATATATATATATACTTTCTATAAGAAAAACAACGAAACCGGTCACATAGGATTATAAATTTATTTCAATCCTGTTACGCATTCTTGTCCTGATGGAATTACTCCCAACTCCGGTTTAACTGGAACAAATATATATATATATATATATATATATATATATATATATATATATATATATATATATATATATATATACGAGGTGCATACGATAAGTTTCCAGACTTTTTTCGCATGGGCACTTTTATTGATAGTAAACACATGAAACTCTTGTCCCCTTCGAAGTAAGCTCCTTCGGCTGCAATGCACTTGTTGTATCGTTCCAACAACTTCTGGAAGGCCCCATCGAAGTCCTCTTGTGTGAGCGTTTCAATCACCTTTGTCACAGCCTCTTTTATCTCCTCAATTGTCTCATAACGACAGCCTGTGAGTTTAGGGAATCAGCAAAAGTCACAGGGAACATGGTCTGGACTATAGGGAGGGTGTGGAACTGTCTTGATGTCCATCTTGGTCAAATAGTCTGTGACAAGGATGGAGTTGTGGACTGGTGTATTGTCCTGATGGAAATGCCACTGACACGATTTGAAGAGTGCTGGCCTCTTCCCTAGGAATCTCTTCCTGAACTCCCTTAAAACCTCAACATTTTATTGCATATCGTTCTTCTAAAGTGTCAGATTGCATTTTTGAAATTCACCAGCTGTGACTGTCGGGCTTTTGTAGGGTGTATTCCAATTGCTGTTGTAACTGTTCATTTGAAGCTGAAATCATAAAAATTAGTCAGTCATCTCATAAGTTGTATAGCAATAACATCGTGTCTACAACAATTTTAAATGACCATACGAAAAAAGTCTGGAAACTTATCCTATACACCTCGTGTATATATATATATATATATATATATATGAAGAAATGGGGGATTTGGTAAATCCAACAAGATCAGAAAAATGAGTGGAAAAGTGGACAAATGGATATACTGATAGGGATAGAAAAAATGATATTTTTTTATATAAAAAATACCCAATCAGAATGACATTTTTATTTTCAGTTTTGAATGATAAAATTTCCTGTCCACTATAAAATAAAAATCAAATCTGGGCATCTTTAGTCAAGAAGTAATTATCTCTTCAAAATGAATATTAGGGCTTACTTATTTACATTCATTACTATGCATGAGTGTGTGTGTGTGTGTGTGCGTGTGTGCAAGGGTCATTCTAATGAAGTCTTTCTGAAATAAAGAAGAAATATTACTTTTGAATCAATTGTTAGAGTTTTCTTTTCTTCACATTTGCACTTATTTTTCTCATATATATATATATATATATATATATATATATATATATATATATATATATATATATATCTCCTGTCGTGCCGTCAGCACGGATATCGCTGACCCTCGTTCGCTACTCCTCCCAATTGTTCATCGCCTCTGGCAGGTCCTCAGGGCTACATCCCGTATCCTCACTGAGCTGCTGTATGTATGTTCGAGCTAGTCGTCCTGCTTTTGCTTGGCCATATGAGGGAGTCCATAGGAGTACACTACTTATGAGCTCGTCCCTGCTTCTCTAGCAATGTCTGGCTCGTCTAACTTTTATAGTTTTCGTGATGGGAGGTCAGTGGCCGTACAGTTGGTGATTTGTGGGGTGTTGCCTCCATGACTTGTTCAATATTGCTAGCAGCATTCTTGTGTAATTGCCGTCTAGCTTCTACTCCAGCCGTTTAGTTAATGTCCAAGTAGTGCATCCATATAGCAGTATCGACACGACCACTGCTTGGAAGAAACTGCGTTCCATTTTATCGGTCAGGTCTGATTTCCATATGACCAATAGCTTATCGTACTATGATATATATATATATATTGTCATCCACAGACAGATCTGTTTCGTTCTATCAGAACTCTTCAGTGTGGCTAGACAGGCTAGATTCCCGAAGCTGGGATCGAAACCCAGTTGACTCAAACGCCAATCAAAGATTCTACCACTCAACCACGAGGAAACTAGCGCAAGCGAAGGAAATTTAAACGGTTATGTATCATAATTATCTTTTTTTGTTTACATATATCCGCTTAACGGCTACCGAGAGCTCGATTCGTATGAAGAGCCTTGCATTACGCTAATGGCAACACATTTACTTCCTTCTCTAGAGAGCTCAACCCTACTGGGGTAGGGGAGTTTATATATATATATATATATATATATATATATATATATATATATATATATATATTTCTACCATAGGATGCAATACAAAGTCACTTTTTAAGCAGAGTTTAACAGGTTTGAAATCAAAGTTTTCTATCTCTTAGATACAAAAATTGACGAGTCAGTCTGCCCTACTATTTATCCATAGCTAGAGGGAGGATAATTGGATTCATACTTTTACCAAGAGTATTAGCACTATGTGAAATGCAATCAGCCTAGTCCAGCATTTGAAACCGTGTCGCCGTATATATTTCTTTCGACAGTAACCATTATATAACGAACACCACCCCCCTCTCTCTCTCTCACTAAATATATATATATATATACATATATATATATATATATATATATATATATCTATAAAGAACCGAAGATTTATGAAAAAAAGTTTTGAAAACATCAAACAAATCATATTGCTTTTAAATCTTGGAAGACACCCAAGCAGGTATCAAATTAGATTGACGGCAGGGGTTACAGAGTCAGCCAAAACAGACTATGGGAGCACACCAAAACAACTCAATTTCATTGTTGCAGGAAAAGCAATCCAAGTTAAAAAAAAAAACAAAAAAAAAACAAAAAAACTCTGTTCTATTTGCACAGTCCAAATAACGTTATTAATTCACAACACACGTTATAGCAACGTTAAACACGCATCACTGAATAACTTCTATTCTCAAATTCAATATAAAAATGGTAAAAGTATTTCAAAGGTCGGATTAGACATGAGGATTCTTCACATACGGGATGTTAAAAATGGTATCATTTTAGATGTACAGGTTGTTTAAGAAAAACTGATATCATTTCGTTATTTATTAACTTGACCAACATTCGTTCAAATCATCTCACTAACTACACAGACGAGACAAATGGAATTAAAGAGGTTTATTGTGGAGCAAAATGAAATCTTTTTAAACAAAATTTGAATAGGAAATTCAAAGATATGGGAATTTTATTTACAGTTTTACTAGTTTTCGATGATCTATTCTGGCACTGGTACTCGTTCAGGGTTTTTTTTTTGCAATAAACAGACAGCCTCCCTCTTTGAGCTTTTTGTGCCTTGTCCAAATCTGTGTTTCAGTTTGTGAAATTTTCGTGAATTTGCACACAAATACACACTACACAGAAAGATACTAAAAAATCATTAAATATATATATATATATATATATATATATATATATATATATATATATATATATATATATATAAAGAATGGTTCCAAAGAAGTGGTATCATTATATCATCATCACCATGTTGCACTGCCTACATGGTTCTCCCTGACCCTCTCTCGCTACCCATCTCTATCGTCCATTGATCTCGGGAGGTCTTCAAGGCTCCATCCTCTATCGGCACAGAGCTGGTATATAGGTTCAAGCTAGACGTCCTGCCATGGGAAGGGGGCCACAAGAACACATCCCTTATGATTTCGGCCTTCCTTCTCCAGCAGTGTCCTGTATGTTTGGTTCATCTAACTTGGATAGTTTTCGTGATGGGTAGTAAGTGGCCGTATAGCTGCTGTTTTATGGGGTGTTGCCTCCAGGACTTGTCCAGTATTGCTGACGGCATTCTTTTATAATTGCTGTCAAGGTTTTTCTCCATATGTTTTGTTAGTGTCCATGTAGTGTATCCATATAGCAGTATTGACACGACCGCTGCTTGGAAAAAACTGCGTTTTATTTTATCGGTCAAGTCTGACTTCCATATGACCGACAGCATATCGATAGCGGTCTATGCCTTTGCTAGTCGCGTGTTGATGTCTTTCTCGGTTGATGAGATACTGCTTCCTAGGTTGGTAAACTAGTCCACTGAATATATATATATATATATATATATATCGGTTACAACTTTTCGTCATCAATTTTACTCGGGTTCATATTTTTAACATAATTTACTTGATGTATAATTTGGAATATAATTGTAGCATCCAGCCTCATTTGTTTTCTAAATACCATTAATAAAATGTTTGGTTTGACTTCTTTTAAACTTTCTTGGTTATTTAATGCCAAAGTCACCTTCCTATAAGAACAGTAGAATTACTCTTTAACCGATAGCTGGGGGTCGAACAACGCAACTTGGACACGGAAATCCGGACGAATTAATTCACCAGAAACCTCGATCTATAAGTAGCTCGCAGATATGTGAATTTTATTTACAGTTTCACAAGTTTTCGATTATCTATTCTGACACTGGTAGTCGTTCAGTTTCTTTTGCAATAAACAGTCAGCATTCCTCTTTGAGCTTTTTGTGCCCTGTCCAAATCTTTATTGCAGTTTGTGAATTTTTAATGAATTCGTTCACAAATGCACGCTACACAGTATTGTTCAACGTTGTTCATGCATCCACCAAAAATACCTTTTCTTTTTCAGTGAATGACATTTTTATAACTGAAAGGAAAAAGCATTTAAACATTAAACGAAATTGTTTTTACAATTGTAAAATAATTGGTCAAGTTATTTGATTACAAAATTGGTTAGTTGGTTGGGTTTTATGGCATATCAACCTTTATGGATTATTCAACGCCAAATCAATTTTTATGAAAATAGTTCTATTTCAAACAATTCATTTTAGCATAAGTACGAAGTTTACATGTAAGTACAGTTTAATTATGAAAAACGTTTCTATTTAAAGCTATTCGGTTTAGTCAAGCAGTTCTAATTCATTTAATTCAGTTTAGTATAAATACAGATTTTGTATACACACAGTTAAATGTCAAAACAGTTCTATATTAAACAAATCAGTTTAGTGTAAGTACACTTTCAATGTCAAAAAACAGATCCTTTTAAATTATACTGTTTAGCATAAGCATGCAGTTTAAATGTAAGTACGGTTTAATTATCAAAAACATTTCTATTTCAAGCTATTAAGTTTAATCAAACAATTTAGTTTAGCATAAGTATGCTGTTAGTTCTATTTAACCCATAGATAGAGCTCTGTCAGGTGCTACCACGCCGGGCCAGAGTGAACCTTGGAGCAGTGACAATGAAAGGGTGCTCAGCATTCCCCGATAAAAAAGTGATGTTTTTCTGAAGCATTCTCTCTCTTACTCTCTCTCTCTCTCTTTTTCTCTCTCTCTCTATATATATGGTAATTGCCACTTCACAGAAGAAGGCCATTTCTACAATGTTCGGTTATGAGCACGCGAGTGCCTCAGAAGTCCAGCTTTGCTTTTACACATCCTATTGCACAAAAGGCACATGAGATCCCCGGCTTTCACCCGTGAACACACGTGTTTTTCACGTAATTATCTGTCATCGTGGGACCGCATATGACTCAAGACACATGCCCATGACAGTCAAGCTCTGCTACGCACACTACATATATGGTTAGGTCTAAATGTAGGAAATGTATCCAGGAAATCCGACCTCTGCCACTTCCGTAAAACCCGACTCAGGATGAAGTGCTCGAGACGCATTGCCTCAAACCGTCTACAGCCATCATAAACGAGTCTCCTTCAGGTCACTGGGGGTGTCCTCGTGGTGTAATGTTTAAGCGATGGACTGCGAAATCTTAGTAAGCGAGTTTGTACTCCAGTCGCGCTATTACATTCACTTTCGGGTAAATAACCTTGGGAAAGGTATGAACCCCCTTATCCTCCCAGCTATGGGTTAAATAATACCACTACTGTGAATGGTCTTTGGCATTAATAACCTACAAAGGTTCATATGCCATTAAACAAAGAAACCAAACCAAACCACACCTTCAGGTCACGCGATTCGTCGCTGTCCTTTCCGAATCTTCAAAATTTATGCCAAGAGTTTGTAGGTTGTTTTTTTATGACGTCCTTGAAATGTTTCTTGGATGTGTGCCTCGGTCATTTCCGGTAAAACAAATGCTTCGCGGTCTACTATCTTCCATCCTAACAAGATGTCCAGCCCAACGCGTTTGGCTTTGTTTGATGTACATCTCTATGCTAGTCACATTGGCAGGTTGCAGGACAGTGATATCTGGCGTGAATGATTGCCACCCGATATTTAATATTCTCCTGAGACATGTCTGATGGAACCTCTCCAAGGTCTTAATGTGTCGACGATATGTAGTCCAGGTTTCCGAAGAATATAAGAGTATAGACGAAACACACGATTCCAACACGCTAATCTTCGTTCTGACGGTGTTAGCTCAGTCCGACCACACACGTCTCTCGAGCCCACCAAAGGCCCTGCTGGTTCGCTCGATAATTCTGAATCAAGGGTAATTCTGAATCAAGGGTTCCATCTTAGTAGAGAGTGCTGCCAAGATAAACGAACGACTCAACCACCCCCATTCTGGTCCTCCTGATGTTGGCTTCCACATACTGATGACTGGGTGGTAGAGCGAGCATCACCTAGTTTTCTCCAAGTTGATGGGCAGTCCAAAGGCAGTGCAACTTCCAGAGAATAGATCCATTGTTTCCTGAATGTATTCCTCGGTGTGAGCAACGAAGTCTGCATCATCAGCGTATAGAAGTTCACCGACAAGAGTTAGGAAGGTCCTAGATTGAGCATTTAAACAAGCAAGGTTGAAGATTTTGCCAGTAGTTCGGAATCGTATAAAGACACAAGAATCACGGAGCAAGAAGGCCAAATCGCTATGCAGTATCATAGAGTAGGGCCATATTATTAAATATGTAATTAAATATTTTATGTTTCTTTCCTTTATTCACTGGGGTTTTTTTTTACTGTTAATGGCGTTTCGAATATATATATATATAATCGTAATAGGAGAAATTCGTGTGGGTTAGAGGATGTACCTTCATAGTCAATCTTGCATCCAGGCTCAGGGAAATTTGTGATGTAAATATCTGAGTAACTACATACTTTGGGGCAGGGGTCGGCAACCTTTTGGAGCGAGAGGGCCACACAGCTATGCCATGTCATGGAGGAGGGCCATATTATCAAATATGTAATTAAATTTTCTGGAGGTTGAAAGCAAAACAATGAATTTAATATAATATTATTTTAAAAAGACCCCTTATTTTCCAGCAGGAATAACAAAAAATAAAAATAGAAAAAATTAAAATAAATAAAAAAATAAATTTAAAGATTTAAAAAATACACACACATTCAACAAAAACAAAGAAATTTCCTTATTTTACTGAAACAATAACAGAAAAACAACTCCTATCACAATCCTCAACAAAAAAAAAAAAGCAAAAAAAAGCAAATTTCTTGCGACGAACGAAACACAGAAATGTGTTGTATATTCATATGCCGATGCACGCAGAATCATAACGACGACACAATAAAGACGAGCGGACACAGTTCTTTAGAAAAATATACCTCTCACTTTATTGAAAGGGTTGTGTGTGAGAGGGAGTTGGAGATTGAACAGAACTGCAACATATTGACTCCCACTCTTCTGGCTATAACAGTATTTCTTTCCCGTTCTCCGGGGCTGCTTAACCGGGGGCCTGGGGGCCCAGCCTCTGCTGGAACATGGTGCTCATTCCAGCATCTTCCCTCCAACTGATCTGAACTTCCTGTTGCTAAGGTTATATATTAATTTGACACCCACCTACTTCCCGCGAGCGTCACAATTTTGCACTCAATTTAACCCCTCGACAGTCAAGGTCGCCCCTGATCTCCTGATATATTCGACCAGATGCACCTGTTATTTACACTGGTGCATTTCTTCTTTTGACAGCTTGGCCGAGTCGGAGGTCAATATGCAACAAATAGAAAATGATTTTATGAGAAACTGGTTTCTGCTTATTGTCAGCAGGTGAAATATTTGTTGATGACTGGAGCAAAAGATCATCCAGGTGGTCGTCACGCAACCTTGTTCTTATATGACTTTTAGTATAATTCATTTTGGAAAAATGTTGTTCACAAGCATATGTACTTCCAAATAATGATATCAGTTTCACATTATTCACGATGTCCTTATATTTTCCGCTGGGCAATATATAACCCTTGTAGAAGTTAGCAGTGGATTCGAACAAAAATTTCGATTTCAAAGATTTGTCCCCACTGTTAGTCAGTTGTAATGCAACGTAATATCAATCGAGATGTAATGTATAATGTATGTAACGTAATATCAATTGAGATGTAATGTATAATGTATGTAACGTAATATCAATCGAGATGCAATATATAACCCTTGTAGAAGTTAGCAGTGGATTCGAACAAAAATTTCGATTTCAAAGATTCGTCTCCACTGTTAATCAGTTGTTATGTAACGTAATATCAATCGAGTTTAAGATGGCTGGCCGGACGAAAATCGTTCAAAGGGCGGATGTGGCCCGCGGCCCTGGAGTTGCCGACCCCTGCTTTTGGGTACATGGATTTTGTGAACAATTTCACCAAAATGTTTCCTCAAACCTATAGATGGTCATTCAAATCCTTTTGTCCTGCACTGAGGACCCTTTCTCTTATAATTTTTTGCACCAGGTCCTAATCTGCATTGCAGTTGGTGCATTTTTGGTGAATACTCTCACAGATGCATGCAGCATCGGGTAGCATAGCTAAAATACAAATATGTAAAATATACAGATGCAGGGAAATCCGTGAAACACTGATGATTCTCTTTAGTTCAGGTACGAAACGCTTATTAACTTTTTGAGTTTAGTTTTTCGACACGAGGAGAGAGAGAGACAATTTTTTCTATGCTGACCGTTCCTACATCGCCCATAGCCAACCCCCAGCTGGACTCGCCCGGCCCAGAGTCAGATCTCAACTAACTGACCCAACAAACGCGCTGCACATCCCGTAGCCCCCAGTTGGACTGCCTGACCAAAAGTCAAAATCTCAACTAAAGACGTTTTCGAAATCACTTCCGGGCATGACGTCATTCACACCCCTGTCACATTTCCTATCTGGGAAGGGGGGTTATTATGACATTTGTGATTGCCATATCCTCTGCGCCCGAGCGTGAACTGTACTCAATGTGTGCACCTGCGCGTTCACTAAGCGAAATAGTTCAAAGTCCAACCTAACCGAGTGATAAAATATAATTAACGAAAATGATTAATAAAAAAAATCATTCCGTAATTATATAACAATTGTCTTGTTCGACTTAGAACATAAGCTTTTTCTTTTCCAGTGAATGGTAATTAAGGAGTAGGGGCAAAAAGCAAGATAAAACATTAAAAATTGAATCTCGAGTTCAAATGCTGTTAAAATTTAAGATCATTTCAACAAGAATTATGAAATTACCTCACAATTCCAAGCAATACAGTCAAGCATATTGTTGTTGGGTACGTGGAGGTTGTTTGTGGGTATCCTTGCTGAGTTCGTATTGGAAGGTACCGATAGAAATTTTTTAAGTGAAACGAAGCGTCAATCAAAGAAGCAAACAGTAAAACTAACAAACAAACAGTTCGAGTTGCAACAAAATTATCTTATATATATATATAGTTATCCAGAGATAGATCATTTGGTTGTATCACAACTCGTCAATGTGGCTAGACACGTAGGACGCTTGAAAATGGGATCGAAACCCGCCCAACTTTACGTTAAACTTAGTATCCTACCGCTTAGTCAACACGCAAACCACGCCAGCTAGGGAATTATAGGGCATTATGTAGCAACCTTTGCATGTATATATATATATATATATAATCTTCATGTCGTGCTGCTAGCACGGATATCCCTGACCCTCTCTCGCCACTTTTCCCTATCGTTCATCGCCTCTGGCAGGTCTTCAGGGCTACATCCCATATCCTCACATAGCTGCTGGATGTATGTTCGAGCAGATCTTCCTGCTTTTGCCCGGCCATATGTGGGGGTCCATTGGAGTACATCAATTATGAGCTCGTCCCTGCTTCTCCAGCAGTGACCTGCATGTCTGGTTCGTCTAGTTTGGATAGTTTTCGTGATGGGAGGCAGGTGGCCGTATAGTTGGTGTCTTGTGAGGTGTTGCCGCCCGGACTTGTTCAATATTGCTCGCAGCATTCTTGTGTAATTGCCGTCTAGCTTCTTCTCCAGCCGTTTAGTTAGCGTCCATGTAGTGCATCCATACAGAAGTATCGACACGACCGCTGCTTGGAAGAAACTGCGTTTCATTTTATCGGTCAGGTCTGATTTCCATATGATCGATAGACTATCGATAGCTGTCCATGTCTTCGTTAGCCGCGTGTCGATGTCCTTTTCTGTTGACGATACGCTGCTTCCTAGGTAGGTGAATTCGTCGACTAGTTTAAGAGGGGTTCCATCTAGTGTGGTGATATTGCCTGTTTGATTATTGCACATATATTCCGTTTTGTGTGCATTGACATGGAGGCCTATGCCTGCGGTGGCTCGTTCCACACTATGCAGTAGTGTTTCGGCTTGGTATGGTGTGTTTGCCACTATCGCTATGTCATCGGGGTAGTCGGCGTCGGTAATTGTTTTCACGGGGTGCCTTCTGCTTCTTTTCTTTGTCAGCTCGAAGCCGTTTTCTCTGATTTTATCAATCAATGTTCTGAGCACGTAATCTAGACAGATGATAAAGAGGTATGGGGCTGGCGTGTCTCCTTGTAGTACTCCTGCAACAATGTCGAAGTATTCTGTGTCTCCATCTGGTGAACGTACTATCACTTTGGTGTTTTTATAGAGAATCGTTATTGCTGCTACGGTAGCATTCAGTCAGCACCAGGTTACAAAAGATGTGGTATGGCTATGAATTTTTGAGTGTAGAGTCTTTATAAAGTTCATAAAATTTACTTGTCTATCAGATTAAAGGTTCTTCGATGATAAGCATCTTTGACTGAGAGCTTTGCGTTCTTGTGCCCCTAACGCTGTCGTTTCAGCTAATGACCACTTCTCTTGTCCGGGGGATGTTTTTCTAAAACCTCTCTTCACTATTGACTTTAACTCTTTTTCCTTTTCCTTCTCTAATGCTCTGTCGTTACTTCCTGCTTCTCAAATTTTCCGTTAGTCGAGAGTATTTTGAATTGGAAGTTGGCGTCGGTCAGTCTGGTTTGATCTATTTTTAGAATACGATTCTTTTCTTCTGTTCCCAAGTCCCACCTTGGTGAAAATATACTACCTATGAACCATTACAATACTTAAACACACAAAACGCCCCTTTTTTTCATGTGAAAGGCACTTTTACACCCGAAAAAACTTTAATCATTAAACAAAGAATTTTGACTTAGTTCTACACATGCTGGTAAATTAACTTGATCAAGAATTGGTTTGATTATTAGATTACGAAATAAGCCGACCCTTTTAGAGCAACCCTATTTATATATATAAATAAATAAATATATATATATATATACATACATTCATATATATATATATATATATATGTGTGTGTGTGTGTGTGTGTGTGAGTGCGTGTGTGTCTGTGTGCGTGTGTGTTTAGCGGATAGAGTTGAAAATGAATGAATTAAATTTATAATTTCATTTCTTTAATTTTGCTGAATAACAAATGTACAAAATATTTTCTTATAAGCAAAGATTACATTAGTTCGAGATTAGTTTTTTTTTATAGATTAATTGGTTAATCTCGCACTGTATAGCAGTAGTTGTTAGCGTAAAATAAAGTGACAAATTCTATGTGTTATAATTCTTCTGTATAAGTATGTCTCTATGTGTGAGAGAAAATGTATTGATACCTTAGAGAATAAGAGTATGGACTGCTGCTGATATTATATTTAGCCGAACATTGATGAAAGTTTTCAACGCAAAATATAATGCCCAGTCGGCTGGATCTGTAGAATACATTGAGTGCATCTCTGCAGAGGGATGAGATTCTCCAAACGACATTAAACAATCTGACACTAAACAATCTGATGGAGAGGCTTTAGTGATACTGGAGCATTTGGGGAATGTGGAGTACCCCTTTAATACCATCGCTCCCAGATCCACTTTAGCTTGGAGTGGTAGCACTTCGATGGTCCTATCTACGGATCAAATGGAACTAAACTGTGTAATTACACTGAAATGAATCGTTTGAAATTAACTGTTTTTATATTTAACTGCGTGAAAACAAAACTGTGTACTTAAGCGAAACTGAATTGTTTGAAATAGAACTGTTTTTACATTTAACTGTGAGTAAAGAGAAAACCATATTCATGCAATGAATAACTGTGTGTAAACAAAAGACTGTACTTATGCTAAAATGAATTGTTAGAAGTGAAATCATTTAACTGTGCAAGAAAAAAAAAACGAGCTCAAGCTTGTTTTCTTCAAAATGCATTTAGAAATCATATATTTAATATATGTATAAAAAAATTTGGCATTAAATGACTTCTAATGGTTGATATGACATAAAACGCAACCTAACCAAATCATATATATTTAATATATATGTATAAAGACGATTTGACATTGAATAACCGACAATGGTTGTTATGCCGTAAAACCTTACCAAATCATATCATATATATCTAATATATATATATAAAAGTATTTGGCGCTAAATAACCTATAATGGTTGATATGCCATAAAAGTAAACCAAACCAAACCAAACCAAATTATGTATATTTGATATACGTGATGCATTCAATAAGTTTCCAGACTTTTTTGTACAGGCATTTAAAATTGTCGTCGACCCTTGATAATTCACTATGCTATTGCTATACATCTCATGAGATGACTGACCAATTTTTATGATTTCAGGTTCAAGTGAACAGCTAAAGCAGCAATTGGAATACACCCTACTAAAGTCTGAATGCATAGCTGGTGAATTTCAAAAATGAAATCTGGACGTGAGGACACTTTAGATGAACAATATGAAATCAAATTCTGATTTAAACTTGGAAGAATTGATGCCACAGCAACGTATGGAATGCTTCAGACTGCTTTTAGACCATCTTGCATGAATTGAGCATCAGTTTTTGAGTGACATAAGAGATTCAAGGAAGACAGGAAGTCTGTGAGTGATGATGAGAGTTGTGGGAGGAGTAAGGAAGTCAATACACCAGAGTTGATTGGCCAAAGGGTTGGGGTTAGGGTTACTATGTTGAGGTTTTAAGGGAGTTCAGGAAGATGTTCCGCCGGAAGAGGCCAACACACTTCAAATAGGGTCAGTGGCATTTCCACTAGGACAATGCACCAGTCAACAACTCTATCCTTGTCACAGACTATTCGACTAAGATGTGCATCAAGACTGTTCCTCACGCTCCCTATAGTCCAGACCTTGCTCCCTGTGACTTTTGCTTATTCCCTAATCTCAGAGGCTGTCGTTATGAGACAATTGAGGCGATGAAAGAGGCTGTGACGAAGGTCATTGACACGCTCACACAAGAGGATTTCCATGGGGCCTTGCAGAAGTTGTTGGAACGGTACAACAGTTGCATTGCATCCGTAGGAGATTACTTTAAAGGGGACTAGAGTTTCAGGCGTGTACAATCAATAAAAGTGCCCATACGAAAAAAGTCTGTAAACTTATTTAATGATCCTCGTATATGTATTAAGAGGATTTGGCATTAAATAACTTACAATGGTTGATATGCCATAAAACCCAACCCCACCAAATCATATATCACCAGAATAATTAGTAAACAATTGGACATTAAACTAGGATCGTTCACACAAGAAGAACTCGACTCGGTTCTCAGAAAAATTAAAAATAGGAAAGCTGCAGGGCTGGACGAAATTCCCCCAGAAGTATGGAAGACCAGACAATTCGACGACATACTGCTCCGACACTGCAACGCAGTATATAATCAAAATCCGATAGATAGATGGATGAAGGGATGCATCCTCCCCTTCCCAAAAAGGTAATCTCGGATTAGCCAAAAACTACCGAGGCTTAACACTTACATCCATAGTAGCCAAAATCTACAATGCTCTAATACGAAACCGCATAGAACCCAAAATCGACAACATATTCAGGAAAAACCAAAATGGCTTCCGAAGAAATACATCCACGACCTCACAAATATTAACCATCCATAGAATCCTTGAAGGTGTACGGGCAAAAAACCTACAAGCGACATTAATATTTGTCGACTTTACCAAGGCCTTCGATTCCATTCACAGAGGAAAGATGGAACAAACCCTACTAGCATACGGCTTACCTAAAAAAAAACGTAGCAGCAATAACGATTCTCTATAGAAACACCAAACTAAAAGTATGATAACCAGATGGAGGCACAGAATACTTCGACATTGTTGCGGGAGTACTACAAGGGGACACGCTAGCCCCATACCTCTTTATCATTTGTCTAGACTACGTACTTAGAACATCGATTGACAAAATCAGAGAGAACGGCTTCGAGCTGACAAAGAAAAGAAGCAGAACGTACCCCGCAAAAACAATTACCGACGCCGAATACGCCGATGACATAGCGATACTGGCAAATACACCCAACCAAGCCGAAACACTACTGCATAGTTTGGAACGAGCAGCCTCAGGCATAGGCCTCTATGTCAATGCACACAAAACGGAATATATGTGCTATAATCAAACGGGTGACATATCCACTGCAGACGGAACCCCTCTTAAACTAGTAGACAAATTCATTTACCTAGGAAGCAGCGTCGCATCAACCGAAAAGGACATCGACATGGACTCTAACAAAACGGCTGGAGAAGAAGCTAGACGGCAATTACACAAGAATGCTGCGAGCAATCTTGAACAAGTCCTGGCGGCAACACCCCACAAGACACCAACTGTATGGCCACCTACCTCCTATCACGAAAATTATACAAGTTAGATGAATCAGACATGCAGGGCACTGCTGGAGAAGCAGGGACGAGCTCATAAGTGATGTACTCTAATGGACCCCCACATATGGCTGGGCAAAAGCTGGACGACCAGCTCGAACATACATTCAGCAGCTGTGTGAGGATACGGGATGTTGTCCAGAAGACCTGCCTGAGGAGATGAACGATAGAGAAAAGTGGCAAGAGAGGGTCAGGGATATCCGTGCTAGCAGCACGACATGATGATGATGATGATGATAGCTTTTAGAGTTTTTTTTTTTCACAAAAAGTTGATACTTTTTTTTCGGTGTGGAAATCAGTTGACTTCCCATAATTTCTATTGCCCAGTCGGCTGGGGCTGTAAAATACATAGACTGCTTCTTTGCCGAGGGGTAAGACCCCCCCCCCAACGAGTGTCCTGGTTATGACACGAAACAATCTGATGGTGAGGTTCCAGCAGTGCAGGAGCTTTGCGGAATGCGGAGTACCCCTTCGTTGCCATTGCTCCTAGGTCCACTCTGGCTCGAAGTGGTAACACCTGATAGGGCCCTATCTATGGGTTAAATCGAACTAACAGCATACTTATGCTAAACTGAATTGTTAGATTAAACTGAATAGCTTGAAATAGAAATATTTTCGTGAATTAAACCGTACTTATATTTAAACTACGTGCTTATGCCTAACTGAATTATTTGAAATAGAACCGTTTTTCGACATTAAAACTGTATTTACCCATAACTGAATTGTTACATATAACTACTTGAATAGTTTGAAAACGGTGTACTTATGCTAAACTGAATTGTTTTCAATTGAACAGATTATTCACATAAAAATAGATTTGGCGTCAAATAACCTACAAAGGTTGATATGCCATAAAACCTAACAAAACAAACCATAATTTCTACACTTGCATAGTCGGTTGGGCACCGACTACTTCTCTGAAGAGGGGTAAGACCCCACCAACAAGTGTCTTGGAAATAACACTAAACAATCTGATGGTGAGGTTGCAGTAATAATGGAACTTTGTGGAATATGGTATACCCGTTTGTTGCCATTGCACCCAGGTCCATTCTAGCCCGGATTGGTAGCACCTGATAGGCTCCTATCTATGGGTCAAATAGAAATAAATTGCCGACTTTTGATAAACTGAATTGGTTAAAATAGAACTGTTTTGACATTTAAACTGAGTACTTATGCTAAAATGAATTGTTTGAAATGTAACTGTTTTCGACATTCAAACTGTACTTACGCTACTTTGAATTGTTTGAAATAGAACTGTTTTTTTATTTAACTGAGTGTAAAGACAAACTATACTTATACTAAACTGGGTCCCATGTATATTGAGACAACCTGAATGAATACATTAATAAATCCAGTTCCCTACCTTCTAGGAATAAAATAACGTTAGACGAGTTGATGTGCCTTCAAAATCAATCGATCTAAAAGAAATAAAAATCTTTCTTCATTTTTTCATATTGCTAAAAGCCTCATTTAAGTATTTAAGTAATTTTCCACCAAGTCAGTATATGACACAAGGTCGTTTTATTGTGGGGAGCCAAGCACAAACCGAAACTCGAGTGTGGTTGATTAAAAAAAAATGACCCAGTCGGCATTCCTTTTTTTGGGTGCCTCAGTCGCCGTGCAATAAACTCATCCTGCTTTGTAGGGTTAACCAGAGAAGACGGGTCCCTGAGACAAAGTGATCAATTTTGATTCACCCAGCACAAACTAGGACACAGTCCGAAGATCAGATTAAAAATATTTGGTGAGATTTGAATTTCTTTTAAATTACACACACGCACACACACATATATATGTGAGTGTATTTGAGTATATGTGTGTGTGTGTGTATTTGTGTGTGTATATATACGTCGGTTATTTAAAGATTTCTAAGCCTCACTCAGAAAAAAATAAATGAAAATTTTTGTTGTGATAACTCACAGCAATTTCTTATAGATCAAGAAAAATCTGAATTGTAGTTTTACAAGAGGTGATGATGTAATGCTGCAAGAAAAATATTCAACTATGCTCTTCTCGATGAGGTTTACAACATTTTAATAAACCCCGTATATATATATATATATATATATATATAGTACAATTTAATGGAGACCCAAACTCGGTTAAGTCGTCATAATAAATTTATTTTGACGGATAATATTATTGCTACACTCTCCGTCTCGTCAGATGACTTTACATGCTTCCCTCCTGTCGCAGAGTAGCGAATGTGGAGTTACAGTTCGTATTCAGAAGATAAAATAAGGTAATTAAAAAAACAAAAAACAAAAATAAAAATCAGAAAATAAAGATAAAGATAAAAAATAAACAATAAAAAAATAAAAGTAGAAATAAGAATAAGGTAAAAATCAAATTACAAATCATTTCATTCATAGGCGTGAGCAGAGGGGGTTAACATGTTATATGCTAGAACGATTGTGTGTGTGTGTGTGTGTGTGTAATAGGGTGTGTGATGTGGACCCAAAGTCGCTACACAGAAGGAAAACAGGGAACACGGTTTAGAGGTAAGAAAGATATATTAACCAAAGTTTCAAAGGATAATGTCCAATATTGGTAGCTGTACTCCTAGTACTCTTGTACTACTGCTACCCTATGCTCGCTATTAGGATATTACAACGCTAGTAATATAGTGCTGGAAGAGTTTATGATGCAGGTAAGTTTCGGTCTTACAACAGTGTGTCAAAGGTTGTGCAATATTTTGTTAACTTTTTTATTTTATTCTTCAACTTACAATAAAAGCTGGTTCACGTTGATTTTCCGGGAATACATTCTTATATTTCAAATGAATAAAACATGAACTGAAAAGTACATTCATAATAATTTTTAGTAGTTGATTTTTTTTATCATTATAACAAAAACGTTGAACTCATTCTGCTTAAAAAAAGAGCACAAATATCACCTCATATGGCATTTTCTAAAGCTACTTTTCCGCTAGTTCTTTGATCCAACGCCGATATGAGTTCTTGTACTTCGAGGCAAGGAACTCCTTCAGTAAAGCTCCCACTCTCTTTGATTGAACGATGACACTTTTTCTTGTCCTTCAAGGCAAAGCAGTCCTTCACTGAAGCTTCAAGCTTCTTTGATCCAACGCTGATACTAGTTCTTGTCCTTCGAGGTGAGGAACTCCTTCAGTGAAGTTCCCACTTTCTTTGATTGAATGATGATACTATTTCTTGTCCTTCGAGGCGAGGAACTCCTTCAGTGAAGTTCCCACTCTCTTTGATTGAACGATGACACTTTTTCTTGTCCTTAAAGGCAAAGCAGTCCTTCACTGAAGCTTCAAGCTTCTTTGATCCGACGCTGATACTAGTTCTTGTCCTTCGAGGTGAGGAAATCCTTCAGTGAAGTTCCCACTTTCTTTGATTGAACGATAATTCTAGTTCTTGTCCTTCGAGGCAAAGCAGTCCTTCACAGAAGCCTCAAGCTTCTTTTATCCGACGCTGATACTCGTTCTTGTCCTTTGAGGCGATGAACTCCTTCAGTGAAGTTCCCACTCTCTTTGATTGAACGATAACACTTTTTCTTGTCCTTAAAGGCAAAGCAGCCCTTCACTGAAGCTTCAAGCTTCTTTGATCCGACGCTGATACTAGTTCTTGTCCTTCGAGGTGAGGAACTCCTTCAGTGAAGTTCCCACTTTCTTTGATTGAATGATGATACTATTTCTTGTCCTAAAGGAGAAGCACTCCTTCAGTGAAGCTTCTATCTTCTATGATCCAACTCTGGTACTATTTCTAGTCTTTCAAGTCGAAGGAATCCTTCACTGAACTTTTACCATCTTTCATCCGACGCAGATACTAATTTTTGCCCTTTGAGGTGAAGATCTTTTTCACTGAAACATCCACTTTCTTTGATCTAACACTTATATTATTTTGTGTCCTTTGAGGTCAAACATCTTCTTTATCCGGCAATCACGCCCTTTAATCCGACGCTCATAATATTTTTTGTCCTTTGAGTAAAAGAACTCCTTCACTGAAAATTACACCTTCCTTGATCTGACGCTGATACTAATTCTTGTGCCATGGCTCAGGACGTGTAATAATCCGAGGGAGCTAGGTCAGAACCATATGTTGGGTGTGTGCGTTCCTGGAGGTTATTCCGGGTCGTTGCAGTGGTGTCTGTTGTTGTCTTTCTGCAGAAGAGCTCGATTTCTGTTTGCTAATGCCGGAAATTTCTGGCGAACAATGGGATATATCCAATCCAGCTGTTCGGTGTACAGGTTGGCATCGATGGTTCGCCCATCCAGAACAAACTCGTTGTGAATTACCCTCTGATAATTCCACCTGACGCACACTCTAGCATCCTTTCGTACTTAAAAGCCGATTGGGTAAGTCGATTCGATTAACTTGGGGATATTACATTGAAATAAATCGTTCAGTCTTTTCTATTTTAAGATATTAATCGCCATTCTGTGATTGGGCGTTGGAAAAGACAAGCTTGTTCTGAACTATGATTCAATGTTTGCGATTAGGGAAATCGATTGGAAAGACACATTTTCAGATGGCTTATCTTTTGGTGTATAGCATTAAATATACAAATTCAGTTTCTAATATCAAAATATCATATCTAACCTAAGAAATATTAGCTAGGTTAAAGACGATGTTTTATTTGCACAGAGATGCTTTTCCAGGGTTAATCTAAGATAAATTCTAATTAACTATATATATGTGTGTGTGTGCGCGTATATATATATATATATGCGTGAGTGTGTGTGCGTGTGCGTATATATATATATATATATATATGTGTGTGTGTGTGTGTGTGTGTGTGTGTGTACTTATATATACATACATACACACACGCGCAGATAGATAGATAGATAGATAGATTGAGTCGGTTAACGACTGAATATCTGATAAGCATTGAACAGAAATATTTTCTTTGGTTGATTGGTTGGTTCTTGTTTTACTGCATATCAACACTTTTAGGATATATATCTATATATATTAACCTTTACTGACTGTCTATCTATCTATCTATGTATCTATCTTAGGCTGTTCCCATGTATGTATGTATGTATGTATGTATGTATGTGAAAACCTTTAGCTTCTGTAGATAATTTTACGTACGTATTTGATGATAAGTAGGGAACTAGTCATTGTCCCTGGTAAATATTTTGTATATTTTGTTATGCAGCCCATTTGTCGCCTCACATGTCACAGGATGTAATCTGATCATACAATAAATGTTTTATATATATATATATATATATATATATATGTGTGTGTGTGTGTGTGTGTGTGTGTATCAATATTCCGGATAAGTTTTTGTACAGCCCAGATCAAAATTTCTACCCTCTTCTTAGCCAGCAAAAACAAAAAAAAACGTCAAGAAATGTTAGATAAGGGAGCAAAGAAAGAAAGAACGAAAGAAGGAAAGAAAAGAAAATAGAGAAAGAAAGAAGGAATGAATGAACATAGATTAAGAAAACAAAAAAAAGTAAAGTAGGCGATCTTTCTCAAGGGCTACCCAAAGCCTCTCTTTTCACTTGATAGGTACCTTATAATACTGAGTGTTAGTTAAGCAAAGAGTAACACCGATTAACACCGATCTCCCGGGCCATTGGTGAACAGTCCACCCAGTCGGTCAATGGGCTGGTATAATACGAAAAAAACATAAGCATAAAAAAGAAATAATGTTAGATAAGGGAACAAAGAAAGAAAGAAAGAAAGAGGCAAAGAAACAAAGAGAGATAGAAAAAAAAAGAAAGAATGAAAGAACGAAAGATAAGATATGAAAACACGAGAAAGAAAGAAAGAAACGTTCAATTAGGAAACAAAAAAAAAGGGGGGGGACAAAAACATTAATTGAAAGTGAAAAAGAAAGAGAAAACCAGCAAAAAAGGAAAAGAAAAATTGCTGCATAAACGCGTGTACGCGCGCGTACACACACACACACACACACACACACACACACACAAACATATGCCTATATATAGGAAGGAGTTCAGTTGTGAAGTGGCAAACGTTCTGGTCTGCAACATCGTGGTAAGCAAGTTCGAAATCTAGTCAAGATACTACATTCACATTCGTATTCGAGAAAGATATGAACCCCGAATCCCCTTAATGGTATCACTACTGTTCTTAGCCCACTCGTCTGGGGTTGTAGAATACACCGACTTTATTTCCGCAGAGGGGTAAGACACTAAACAATCTGATGGTAATAGATTGATAGTAATGCTGGATAGATAGTAATGCTGGAGCTTTGGGCAATGTTGAGTACCCCGTTATTGTCTTTGCTCCCAAGTTCACTCTGTCCTGTAGCACCTGGCTGGGTCAAATTGAAATAAACAGCGTACATATGCTAAACTAAATTGTTTGAAATAGAACTGTTTTTGTAAACTAAACTGAGCCGCTTGAAATGGGACTCTTTATATGTTTAAAAATTGATTTGGCAATACATAACCTACAATGGTTGATGTGCCATAAAATCAAAGCAAAGCAAAACAAATTAAACTACTACTGTTTTTCTACAAAGATCGCTTTTTCATTAAGTAACCCACGAAAGATAATATGCAATGAAACAAAGAAAGCAGCCCCCCTCTCTCTCTCTCTCTCTATATATATATATATGTTTTGGTATAGGAGTTGTTTTTTTAATTTTCTCTGAAACTAGTTGACAAGTTCACCTACCTAGGAAGCAGTGTCTCATCAACCGAAACAGACATCACTACGCGATTAGCAAAGACATGGACAGTCATCAATAGGCTATCAGTCATATGGAAATCAGACCTGACCGATAAAATGAAACGCATTTTTTCCAAGCGGCGGTCGTATCAATATTGCTGCATGGATGCACTACATTGACGTTAACTAAACGAATGAAGAAAAAACTGGACGGCAACTACACAAGAATGCTGCGAGCAATATTAAACAAGTCCTGGAGGCAGCACCCCACAAAGTAGCTGCTGCATGGCCAATTACTACCCATCACGAAAATTATCCAAGTTAGATAAACCAGTCATGCGAAGCACTTCTGAAGAAGTAGGGATGAACTCTTAAGTCACATACTCCTGTGGACCCCTTCACATGGACGAGCAAAGGCAGGACGACCCGCTAGAACCTACCTACAACAACCTGTGCCGATAGAGGATGTAGCTCTGAAGACCTACCGGAACCGATGGACGACAGAGAAGGGTGGCAGCAGAGGGTCAAGGAGATCCGCCCTGGTGGGGCGACATGATCATGATGATTGGTATAGGAGTATCATCATCAGAATGAATCTAATATTCAACCAAGATGAAATCAGTATTTGAAAACAGAGAGAAGCCAAAAACCTTATATATATATATATATATATATATATATATATATATATATATATATATATATATATTCATCCACACACAGATAGCGTCATTGTATCACAATTCATCAGTTCAGCAAGAAACGTGAGATTCTTCAAGGTGGGATCGAATCTCGGTTTATTTTACGATCGTCTCATAACATAATGTATATATATATATATATATAAAATGAAAAGGCAGCTGTCGTATCAATACTGCTGTATGGATGCACTACATGGACGCTAACAAAACGGTATAAGCGATGTACTCCTATGGACCCCCACATATGGCCGGACAAAAGCAGGACGACCAGCACGAACATACATTCAGCAGCCATGTGAGGATACGGGATGTAGCCCTGAAAATCTGCCAGAGGCGATGAACGATAGGAAAAGTAGCGAGAGAGGGTCAGGGATATCCGTGCTAGTGGCATGACATGATGATGATGATGATATATGTGTGTGTGTGTGTGTGGTGTGTGTGTGTTCCTTACGCCATTTTTTAAATTTTTTCACAAAACAAATATTCTGTCATAGTTTTAATGATTTTCCCTTATATTCCTTAGAAACAGAAAAAAATTTCAAGTATATATACGAGGATCATTAAATACGTTTCTAGACTTTTTCGTATGGGCACTTTTATTGATAGTACACACATGAAACTCTTGTCCCCTTCGAAGTAATCTCGTCCGGATACAATGCAATTGTTCTACCGTTCCAACAACTTCTGGAAGGCCCCATGGACGTCCTCTTGTGTGAGCGTGTCAGTGACCTTCGTCACAGTCTCTTTCATCTCCTCACTTGTCTCATAACGACAGCCTCTGAGCTTAGGGAATAACCAAAAGTCACAGGGAGCAAGGTCTGGACTCTAGGGAGACTGAGGAACTGTATTGATGTCCTTCTTGGTCAAATAGTCTGTGACAAGGATGGAGTTGTTGACTGGTGCATTGTCTTGGTGGAAATGCCACTGAGCCGATTTGAAGAGTGCTGGCCTCTTTCGACAGAATCTCTTCCTGAACTCCCTGAAAATTTCAACATAGTAACCCTAACCCTAAGCCTTTAGCGAATCAACTCTGGTCTATTGACTTTTTTACTCCTCCCACACCTCTCATCATCCCTCACTGACTCCGTGCCTTCCTTGAATCTCTTATGCCACACAAAAACTGATGCTCGATTCATGCAAGATGCTTCAAAAGCAGTCTGGTGCATTTATTACGATTCTGTGGCATTTTTTCCAAGTCTAAAACAGAATTTTATTGCATATCGTTCTTCTAAAGTGTCCTCACGTCCAGATTGCATTTTTGAAATTCTCCAGCAGTGACAATCATGCTTTAGTTGGGTGTATTCCAATTGCTGTTGTAGCTGTTCATTTGAATCTGAAATCATAGAAATTGTTCTGTCATCTTATAAGATGTATAGGAATAACATACTGAATTTTCAAGAGTCTACGACAATTTTAAATGCTTGAACAAAGAAGTCTGGAAACTTATTGAATCCACACATATATATTTGTATATAAATATATATATATATATATATATAGTTATATATTGTCATCCACAGACAGACTGTTTCGCTTTATCACAACTCATCAGTGTGGCTAGACACTCAGGGCGCTTCAAGCTGGGATTGAAACCCACCCAACTTTACATTAGACTATAATAAGTATCATACCGCTCAGCAATCAGTCGACATACGTCAGCTCGGGAATTGTAAGGCATTATGTAATAGTTTTTTATTTGTTTACATTTTGAAATACTGGATACCAGAGTGCTCAATTCTTACGAAGAACTTTGCATTCCGCGAGTGGCAGCCATTAATTCCCTCACCAGAGTGTTCAACACCCCACGTGGAGGAGCGTATACATTGTCATTCCCAGACAGACTCTTTCATTGTATCACAACTCATCAGTGTGGCGAGACACGTAGGACGCTTCAAGCTGGGATTGAAATCCACCCAACTTTACATTAGACTAAGTATCATATATATATATATATAAAGAGAATTTAGTATTAAATAACCTTCAACGGTTGATATACCATACACCCCAACAAAACCAAATCATATAAATCTAATATATATGTATAAAGAGGATTTAGCATTAAATAACCTACAATGGTTGATATGCTATAAAACCCAACCCAACCAAATCATGTATATTTAATATATATGTATAAGGAGGATTTGGCATTAAATAACCTACAATGGTTGATATGCCATAAAACCAAACCAAACCAAATCATATATATTTAATATATATATATGTATAAAGAGGATTTAGCATTAAATAACCTACAATGGTTGATATGGATAAAACCCAACCCAACAAAATCATGTATATTTAATATATATGTATAAGGAGGATTTGGCATTAAATAACCTACAATGGTTGAAATGCCATAAAACCCAACCAAACCAAATCATATATATTTAATATATATGTATAAAGAGGATTTAGCATTAAATAACCTACAATGGTTGATATGCTACAAAACCCAACCCAACAAAATCATATATATCTAATATATATGCATAAAGAGGATTTGGCATTAAATAACCTACAATGGTTGATATGCCATAAAACCCAACCAAACCAAATCATATATATTTAATATATACGTATAAAGAGGATTTAGCATTAAATAACCTACAATGGTTGATATGCTATAAAACTCAACCCAACCAAATCATGTATATTTAATATATATGTATAAGGAGGATTTGGCATTAAATAACCTACAATGGTTGATATGCCATAAAACCCAACCAAATGATATATATTTAATATATATATATGTATAAAGAGGATTTAGCATTAAATATTCTACAATGGTTGATATGCTATAAAACCCAACCAAACCAAATCATGTATTTTTAATATATATGTATAAGGAGGATTTGGCATTAAATAACCTACAATGGTTGATACGCCATAAAACCAAACCATAGCAAATCATATATATTTAATATATACGTATAAGAAGGATTTGGCATTAAATAACCTACAATGGTTGATATGCCATAAAACCAAACCCAACCAAATCATATATATTTAATATATATATGTATAAAGAGGATTTAGCATTAAATAACCTACAATGGTTGATATGCCATAAAACCCAACCAAATCATATATATTTAATATATATATATGTATAAAGAGGATTTAGCATTAAATAACCTACAATGGTTGATATGCTATAAAACCCAACCCAACCAAATCATGTATATTTAATATATATGTATAAGGAGGATTTGGCATTAAATAACCTACAATGGTTGATATGCCATAAAACCAAACCAAAGCAAATCATATATATTTAATATATACGTATAAGAAGGATTTGGCATTAAATAACCAACAATGGTTGATATGCTTTAAAACCCAACCCAACCAAATCATGTATATTTAATATATATGTATAAGGAGGATTTGGCATTAAATAACCTACAATGGTTGATATGCCATAAAACCCAACCAAATCATATATATTTAATATATATATATGTATAAAGAGGATTTAGCATTAAATAACCTACAATGGTTGATATGCCATAAAACCCAACCAAATCATATATATTTAATATATATATATGTATAAAGAGGATTTAGCATTAAATAACCTACAATGGTTGATATGCCATAAAACCCAACCAAATCATATATATTTAATATATATATATGTATAAAGAGGATTTAGCATTAAATAACCTACAATGGTTGATATGCCATAAAACCCAACCAAATCATATATATTTAATATATATATATGTATAAAGAGGATTTAGCATTAAATAACCTACAATGGTTGATATGCCATAAAACCCAACCAAATCATATATATTTAATATATATATATGTATAAAGAGGATTTAGCATTAAATAACCTACAATGGTTGATATGCCATAAAACCCAACCAAATCATATATATTTAATATATATATATGTATAAAGAGGATTTAGCATTAAATAACCTACAATGGTTGATATGCCATAAAACCCAACCAAATCATATATATTTAATATATATATATGTATAAAGAGGATTTAGCATTAAATAACCTACAATGGTTGATATGCCATAAAACCCAACCAAATCATATATATTTAATATATATATATGTATAAAGAGGATTTAGCATTAAATAACCTACAATGGTTGATATGCCATAAAACCCAACCCAACCCAAACAACCAAACCAAACACCAAAAAGGGTTAAAGATCTCGTTCGAATAATTTGGGGATTAGTTGGAACGCTTTTTTTTTTTATTTGAGAAGATATTAGACATGTAAACATCAACGAAATAATAAAACGAGAAAGCATAAGACTTTGAGAAAGAATGGCCTCAAGAAATGATAATTATGTACCAGATGATTTTTATATATTCTATTCTTTTAAAATTTATTTATTCATTTATTTATTCATTTGTTTATTCATTTGTTTATTTATTTTTGTGGTGTTGGGTATGATAGAAAATGAACTATTTGTTCGAAGTAAAATCATAGCAAATGGCGTAAAATGAAGGATTTGACTCTCAGAATTTTTTTTTTCTTTTACAAATTTCCATTTGAAAATGAAGTCAGTATCTATTTATTTATTTATTTATTTATTTATGTGTGTGTGTGTGCTTGTGTGTGTGTGTGTGATTGTTTGTGCATGTATGTGCTTGTGTGCGCACGCGTGTGTGTGTGTGTGTGTGTGTGTGATTGTTTGAGCATATATGTGCTTGCGCGCACGCGTCCGCGCGTGTGTATGTATGTGCGTGTATCTTTCTATATGTTTAAGTGTGTGTGTGTGTGTGTGTGTTTTATATATTTATTTTTTACAGGTTTATTTCGCAACTCTTACCGTACCCAAAACAAACCGTTTGTTAACAGCCGAGAAATCCTTTCCTTTATCAAAAATAGAAAATGCCAAAAAAGTAAAAAAGTCAAAATAAATCAAAAAAAAAAAAAAAAAAATTTTAAATAAAGAAATAACTATCGCAAGTCATTTTTTTCTTTTTTTTTCTTTTTTTTTTTTTTTTTTTTTTTTTTTTTCATTTATTCAGAATTTATTTTGATTAATGAGATGTTTTCTGTCAAACTGTCACATTCAATTTCTGTTTGATTTTCGTATTCATTTCGAATACAGCATTGAAAGAAAAAAAAAACATGTTGTCAATGATGACTAAAGTGATTCAATGCATTTCAACGGCAAATAAAAGCTGACAATTGTATATTTTACAATATACGATGCGCAATTTTTATGCAGTAAATCACGGGCAGACAAATTTGGAGATGCCTTTTTTTCCCCTTATGTTTACCATCTGACTTAGTTTTAATTTGATCTTTTACTGATATATAAGAAAAGGTAAAGTTGGCGACCGTAGTCAAGGGCGACCCGAAGGCTCCCTTTTCGATATCTACTACAGGGAAGGGCGCTATTCCTTTCTCTGGATTGCTCAATATTACCCTTGATACGTACCTTATAATGTTGAGTGTTAAGCAAGTAGTTATCAAGTACCTTGTTTGGAGTTTTTGGTATGACTTGATCTTGGTTGTAACCCTGGGTTTCATGATTTACGCATTCATCAGACAGAATCCCAGTCTATTTATATATCTATCTATCTCAGTTTATTCATATCTTTCTATTTCTGTCAAATTATATATATATATATATATATTATAACAGTGTTGGTTGTCACTAAATCACTTTGTGGGTTTGTGTCGAACCAAGTGCAATATGATAGAGAGAGTGCTCAATGTCTAGGATAGAGCAATTATATAATAATAATAATAATAAATAAATAAATAAATATTAGATTTATATATTTATTTCCATGGAAATAAACATATAAATCTAATATATATATATATATATATATATATATACCTTTAAGAAAAACTAAAATCCGGTCACTTTAAGATTATAAATTTATTTCCATCCTGCTATGAGTATTGATATGAATCAATAACTCCAAATTTAACAGGACTTCTTCAGATCCAGTGGATATAATGAATATAGCCAGAATGGGCACAGGAAGGAAGTGGGTGAAGTTGGGTGAAGAGTTTCATTCACCTTTCGGCCAATTCCGGTTTTTCTTTCGTTACCGGTCGGGATCATAATAAAATAACTAGACGTAGGTTCTAATTTACTTTCTACAGTAAATTAACCTACATTTTAACGTAATTCTTCATATTTAAACATAATTTAAGGTATTACAACAATTCCTATTAACCAAAAGTAAAGACTACAATAATACAAAAATTATTCTCACGTCTACTTACCTACTGGTGGGCGCTAGACCCACCAGTTGAAAACCTCTGTGGAAGGAATCTTACGGTTTTGAATACATTAATGAATGAAATACCCACTGTACCCTGGGGCTGTAAAATATACCGACCGCGTCTCTGCAGAGGTGTAAGACCCCACAACGAGTGTCCCTGATAAGACTCTAAACAATCTGATGGTGAGGTTCCAGTAATGCTGGAGCTTTGGAGAATATGGAGTACCCCTTTATTGACATCGCTCACAGGTCCATTCTGACCCAGAGTGGTAGCACCTGATAGGGTGCTATTTATGGGTCAAATAGAACTAAACACTGTATTTGTGCTAAACTGATTGGTTTGAAATAGAACTGTTTTTGACTTTGAAACTGCATGTTTATGCAGAAGGGAACTGTCTGAAATAGAACTGTTTTTAAATAGAAGTAAACTGTGTATTTATGTTAAACTGAATTGTTTGAAATAGAACCGTTTTGATATTTAACTGATCTGTTTTGACATTTAACTGTTTGTAAACAAAACTATACTCATACTAAACTGAATTGTTTAATATTCAATTCAGCGTCAAATGACTCGAAAAGGGTTGATACACCGTAAAACAAAACCAACCAACCAACCACTGTACACAGGAAACAGGGTTAGATCACGTTGCATGATAACTCAGTTTCAAAAGTCCTCCAGATTAATGGCCAACAATGCTTATTGATAAATCCGGTCCTATATATATATATATATATATATATATATTTACACATAACGAATGAATATATATGGATGGAGGAATAAGGACCATAACACGCCGTTATAAAAATATATAACTCACATTTTTAACCATCATAAGAGTCATAGCTGGTGTAAATATGAGAGCGAGAGAGAGAGAGGGAGAGATCGGACGAAAGGAGACTGACACACTGATCCATAACTTCTCTTATTAACTTTTATATTTTCCTAATAGCTCTGTTGTATTGGTTTGGTTTTGTTGGGTTTTATGGCACATTTAATGCCAACTCCTCATTATACATAAATATTAGATCTAAAGTATTTAGTTTGGTTGGGTTTTATGGCACATCAATCCTTGCAGGTTATTGTAAACATTTTTTCATAACATTTTTAAAAGAGCCTGAGCAATTTTTTTTTTTTTTTTTTGCTCACAGTTAAATGGTTCGAAGTATTTCTGTCTAATACGAATAATTCAATTTAGTATTAATCGTTTGTTTGCAACCACTCAATAGTATTGCTTTGTAACCCAAGCAATCTAACATCAGTCATTTGTTTGCTCATATATAAATTGATGTATATATATGACCTACCTAGGAAGCAGTGTCACATCAACCAAGATAGACATCAACACGCGACTAGCAAAGGCATGGACAGCTAACTATAGACTATCGGTCATATGGAAGTCAGACCTGACCGATAAAATAAAACGTAGTTTCTTCCAAGCAGCGGCTGTGTCGCTATTGCACTACATGGACGTTAACTAAACGGATGGAGAAAAAGCTAGACAGCAACTACACAAGAATGCTACGAGCAATATTGAACAAGTCCTGGAGGCAGCACCCTACAAAGCAGCAGCTGTACGGCCACTTACGACCCATCACAAAAACTATCCAAGTTAGACGAACCAACATACAGGAAACTGCTGGAAAAGGAAGGAAAAACTCATAAGCGATGTGTTCCTGTTGACACTTCACATGGACGAGCAAAGGCAGGACGACCAGTTAGAAACTACATACATACATGTGCCGATACGGGATGTAGCTCTGAAGGCCTGCCGGGAGCAATGGACGATAGGGAAGGGTGGCGAGAAAGGGCCAGGGAGATCCGTGCTGATGGCGCAACATGAAGATGATGATGACACTTGATTTGTAGGTAATTTTATTCTTAAACGAATGAGAACTAACTTGTTTGCACACTGGTATCGCTATTGGTATTGTTTATACACAGTTGAATATTTTCAAATATTGCTATCTCACATTCATAATTGTTTTTAATTCAAATCATTTGTTTGCACTCAGTGAAATGGTTACAAGTATTGCTATTTAACATTAATTATTTTACTCAACACTATTCATTCAACTTCCTACTCAATTAATGTTTCCAAATATTGCTATGATATACCAATAATTCAGTTTAGTCAGACAGTTGAAAAGTTTAGAGTATTGCTAACACAAATAATACTTACCTGGATTTAGCTGGGCCATCTGGCATTCGTGCCGGATGCGGTATTGAAATCAATGGCAGACTCGACTTCGGCTGGGCCACCTTCGGGTGGGCGAGCTGCAACAATGACACCTTTGTCCCCTTTGTATAGCACTGGACCTTGCTGTCCAGTTTAAGCTATAATCAGGCATGCGTGCCTGGACCCAGATTTGGGTCCATGTCCAGCTAAGCTCATCAGGCCCACTTTGCACTTAGTAGATGGATGACCAGCAAAGTCCAGCAGCGCTCGAGCCTCGGCTCATGCTCGACTTTCCCCTCATCTAAATCATCACTATAATCGACTTTCGGGTCATTGACCTTTTGTCAAGTCCTGTCTGGCGGATGCAGAGACAAATATGGCTAACACAAATAATTTTATTCAACATTACTTGTTTGTTTACTCATAGTCAAATGGTTCCAAGTATTGCTATGTATTACTAACAATTCAATTAGACATCAGTCGTTTCTTTGGACTCAATTTAAATGTCAAACGGTTCTATATAACCCATGAGTGGCACCCTATCAGGTGCTACTACTTTTGGTCGAAGTAGACCTGGGCGTAATGGTAATGAAAGGGTACTCATCATTTCCCAATGTTCCAGAACTGAAGTCTGACAACCAGATTGTTTCGTGTCATATCCAAGACACACGTTGGTGGGGGCGTACCCTTTTTCAGAGATGAAGTCAGTATATTCTACAGCCCCAGCCAAGTGGGCTGCTTTGATATCATAATAGTATAGTTTGAGATACAATGTAATTAAAATCAGTTTAGTAGGAGAGATATTTTGACTAACTTATAGAGAGAACTGGTGTGCTAAAATTAGTTCCGTATCCTGGTTTAACTATTAATCATTGTCATAAAACCATATGTTTGGTGGTGAGGAGTTTGATTTTTCATGATTTCCAAAAAATCATTTTGCCACGAAAGGCTACTGGGTCTAAATGCTACCTATCCCTTTTCTATTCGGTATCAGACTCCTCACTCAAAATACCAGTCCCGAATTTCACGACAACAACCAAGATTTATCATCTAAGGAATGCGCAGCCAGTCGGCTGAGACAGTAGGATATAGCGACTGCATCTCGGCAAATGAGTAAGACCCCATCGTGGGAGTTCTGGTAATAACATTAAACAATCCGATGATGAGGCTCGTGTAATGCTGGAGTTTGGGGGAGCGCGAACTAATCCTTCAATGGCGTCGCTTCCAGGTCCACTCTGTAAAATATACAGATGCAGGGAAATACGAAACACTGACGACTCTCCGTTGTTAAGGTACGAAACGTTTATTAACTTCTTGACTTTTAGTTTTTCGACACAAGGAGAGAGAGAGACACAATTTTTACTAAGCTGACTGTTCCTACATCGCCTACAGTCAATCCCCCAGCTGAACTGGCCCGGCCCAGAGTCAAATCTCAACTAACGACTTTTTCGAAATCACCAAATTCTCAGCCCATCGTTTCCGAGCATGACGCCATTCACACCCAAATCTCATTTCCTATCTGGGGTTTTTATTTTGACATTTGTGATTGTCATATCTTCTGCACGCATGCGTGAACTGTACTCAGTGTGTGTGCACCCGGTTCAAAGCCCAACCAAAACGAATGATAAAATATAATTAGCACTCTACCCCGGAGTGGTAGCACCTAATAAGATCCTATTTATCATATTTACCCAACCCCTCCGCTCCGGCAGTATATGACACAAGGTCAATTTTTAAGCGGAGTTTAACTGGTATTCAGAGTATTCCTTCTCCTAGACTAGTTGCCTCACCAAGCCCAGCCTCACCAATGCTGCAGAACCCAATCTGTCCTACTACTTACCCATAGCTGGAGGGAGAATAATTGGATTCATACCTTTCCCAAGGTTATTAGTGCAATGTGAAATGCAATCAGTATCGTCCAGGATTTGAACTTGTGTCGCCGTGTTCATTTCCTACGACGATAACCATTACACCACGAGCACCTCCAAATAAAGATAAGATCCTATTTATGGGTCATTAGAACTGTTTGACATGTAACCAGAGGGCCATCAGAGAGAAAACTATAATCATTAGAAATGGGATGTTTTTATTCAACTACTATTAAAAAAATGCGTTAAAAGAGAATTTAAACATTTGATACTAAAATCGGACCGTATTTTTCGAACAGCTTAAAACATGCATTAACAGTAAAAATTGATTCAATAAATACTAATAATTTTTCGGTGTTTTCACGCGGTGATTTAATCCGAATTCGGAAATTGGCGTTTCCTCAACTCACCTATGGGAATGTACATGTTCATGCCTAAGTAGATTAAGTGTGCGTTCCTCGATGCAAATACATTTATTATTCATTCATATATAATCAACATTGCCAAAAGCCTCGAAAAAATCGAAGTGATATATATAATTGATTAATCTATTTTTATTTTATTTTCGAAGCAAATTTCTTTGAGAAATCTAGAAGGTCATTTTGATACGTATCTCCAATTCTTATCACATATTCAAACGTTAACTGCACATCAACCTATACACACACACGCGCGCGCACATGTGTGCATATATATATATATATATATATATATATATAAAGTTGTAGATGATTATATATATGCCTTTCCCCTCCCCTTGGGTTTGAGCTCTCTAGCGAAGGAATTAACTATTGCCCCTTGCATTATGCAAAGCTGTTCGAATGAATGGAGCCCTCGGTAGCCGTTAAGGGTATATATGTAAACAAAACAAAAGCAATACAATACTCTAAAATCCCTTCGCTTACACTTCGTGGCTGTGTGGTAGAATTTCCGGCTGGCGTAAATGTCAGTCGGGTTTCGATCCAGGCTTAGGGTTAGGGTTACTATGTTGAGGTTTTAAGGGAGTTCAGGAAGAGTTTCCGTCGGAAGAGGTCAGCACTCTGCACATCTGGTCAGTATATATATATATATATATAAGATTTGGTTTGGTTGGTTTTATAGTATAATGATACCAATAATGGTCAAATAAATCTGATTTCAAATTCCTCATATTGGAATATTTGTTATTCAATAACAGATTGCAAAAGAAATACATATAAAAAAAAAATAAGATAAAGTAAATAAATAACTGAACGTACAATGAAAGCGATTTGCTCCACGCTAGATATCAAATAAATCCAGACAGGTCGACATGCTGTTAAAAATTGATCAATCAGTCGACTATAAGACCAAGAATTTCTCTACGCTATCAAAACAAAGGTCTCTCTCACACTGTATATATATATATACGTGGTACATTCAATAAGTTTCAATAAGGCATTTAAAATTGTCGTAGACTCTTGAAAATTCAGTATATGCTCTACATTTTATGTGATGACTGACCAATATTTATGATTTTAGCTTCAAATGAACTGCTACAGTAAGAATTGGAATACACCCTACTAAACCCAGATTGTCAAAGCCAGAGAATTTCAAAAATGCAATCTGGACGTGAAGACACTTTAGAAGAGCGATATGCCATAAAATTCTGTTTTAAACTTGGAAAAAATAATACCACAGAAACGTATGTAATGCTTCAGACTGCTTTTCGACCATCTCACATGAATCGAGTATCAGTTTTTTGAGTGGCATAAGAGATTCAAGGAAGACAATGAATCTGTTAGAAATGATGAGAGGTGTGGGAAGAGTAAAGAAGTCAGAGTTGATTGGCCAAAGGCTTAGGGTTAGGGTTAGGGTTACTATGTTGAGGTTTTAAGGGAGTTCAGGAAGAGATTCCGTCGGAAGAGGTCAGCACTCTGCACATCTGGTCAGTATATATATATATATATATATATATATATATATATATATATATAAGATTTGGTTTGGTTGGTTTCATAGTATATCAACCATTGTAGATTATTTAATGCAAAATCCTCTTTATATATATATATATATATATATATATATATATATATATATATATATATACGATTTGGTTTGGTTGGGTTTTATGATGTATCAACCATTGTAGGTTATCTAATGCCAAATTCTCTTTACACATATATATTAAATATATATCATTTGGTTTAGTTGGGTTTTATGGCATATCAACTATTGTAGTTTATTTAATGCCAAATCTATTTTTATACATATATATTAAATATATAGGATTTGGTTAGATTGGGTTTTATGGCATATCAACCATTGTAGGTTATTTAGTGCCAATTCTATTTTTATGCATATAAATTAAATATATAGGATTTGGTTTGGTTTGGTTATATGGCATATCAACCATTGTAGGTTATTTAGTGCCAAATCTTTTTTTATACATATATCAAATATATGATTTGTGCCCACATCTTTTAATAAAACTTTGATATTTTTTGCACAATGATTTCAAGTATTTCTAACAAGAATAATTTTATTTACTATTAATCATTTGTTTGCTTATATTCAAATAGATATACACGTATACTTTGTCAAAAACAATTTGTGAATAATTTCATTAGAACTTATTTGTCTGCACACTAATATTGCTAGTATTTCTAAACATTTAAAAGGTTTCAAATACTGCTGTCTAACATTGATATTTCTATTAAATATCAATAATTTGTTTGCAGACATCGAAGTTGTTACAAATATTCCTATTAAACACCAATAATTCAATTCAACATTACTCATTATTACGCACACTGTTAAGACTTTTCAAGTTTTGCTATTTCTGACTCACAATTTAATTAAAGATCAGTCATTTCTTTACACACAGTTGATGGTTTGGTTTGGTTTGGTTTGTTGGATTTTATGGCATATCAACCTTTGTAAGTTATTTAACGCCAAATCCATTTTTATGTAAATAATCTGTTCTATTTAAAATAATTCAGTTTAGCTTAAGTACTCAGTTTAATAGTCAAAAACATTTCCATTTCAAACTATTCAAGTCGTTTTATGTAACAATTCAGTTAAGTGTAAATACAGTTTTAATGTTGAATTTGCACCAGGGGATCACCACACTCTTCAGCACATCCAGCTACACTTTAGTATTGACTTTCAAGCCGACTTCGAAGATGTGAGGTGGCATGATGTGGCCCTCACTTAAAATCACACCAAAGACCATAACCGTAGCCGGAAACTTTGTTTTCATCACCCTGGACACGTCACTGTTAATCGTGGCTATCCAGATTTGGATTTTGAGGGTGCTGGCAATGGTTCTGTTTTCATAACTTGTATCGGTAGAGTGCATGAGTTGTACAGTGGCGAATTTCCAATCTCGCTTGTTGAACATTGTGTCACTTTCAGACATGATAGAAGGCTCCTATCGCTCTTGGGATTTGTACACAACTGACCAACAAGTAGATGGTCTGCAACAAAAAAAGAAAACCGGTTTACATTAAACGGAAATGGAATCATGTCGTCTTTTCTAGAGCGAGAATTTTATCGTTCCACCCTGTACTTATGATTTACAGTAGACATTTGAAAAAATTGTCTATGAGAAGACGCCGTCTACCAAAGAAGATTTATAAACAGCCATCCAAGAAAGTTGGAACCACTTTGATAAAGAACATTGCTTTAAATTAATTAAATCTCTGTCGGAAAGGAAGGGCGTTATTTGTCTCTGCCTCCTACCAAGCAGGATTCGACACAAGGTCAAATGACCCGAAGGTCAGATTATAGTGGGGACTAGAAGAGGGGGATGTCGGGTACGAGCCGATGCTACAGCCCTGCTGGACTTTGCTGTTCATCGGCCCACTTAGTGCAATGTGAGCCTAGATGGACATGGACCCAAACATAGGCCCAGGCACGGATACTTGATTATAGCTTAAACTGGACAGCAAGGTCCAGTGCTATACAAAGGTGACGATGTGGTCAATGATGCAGCTCGCCCACCCGAAGGTGGCCCAGACGAAGTCAGGGCCTTTCGGCCTCGAGTCTGCCATTGATTTCAATACTGCATCCGGCACAAATGCCAGACGACCCAGCTAAATCCAGGTAAGTATTATTTTTGTTAGCAATACTCTAAACTTTTCAACTGTCTGACTAAACTGAATTATTGGCATATCATAGCAATATTTGGAAACATTAATTGTGTAGGAAGTTGAATGAATAGTGTTGAGTAAAATAATTAATGTTAAATAGCAATACTTGTAACCATTTCACTGAGTGCAAACAAATGATTTGAATTAAAAACAATTATGAGTGTGAGATAGCAATATTTGAACATATTCAACTGTGTATAAACAATACCAATAGCGATACCAGTGCGCAAACAAGTTAGTTCTCACTCGTTTAAGAATAAAATTACCTAAAAATCATGTGTCATCATCATCTTCATGTTGCGCCATCAACACGGATCTCCCTGACCCTTTCTCGCCACCCTTCCCTATCGTCCATTGCTCCCGGCAGGCCTTCAGAGCTACATCCCGTATCGGCACAGAGCTGTTGTATGTAGTTTCAAGCTGATCGTCCTTGCCTTTGCTCGTCCATGTGAAGGGGTCAACAGGAGCACATCGCTTATGAGTTTTTCCTTCCTTTTCCAGCAGTGTTTGGTTCGTCTAACTTGGATAGTTTTCGTGAAGGGTGGTAAGTGGCCGTACAGCTGCTGCTTTGTAGGGTGCTGCCTCCAGGACTTGTTCAATATTGCTCGTAGCATTCTTGTGTTGTTACCGTCTAGCTTTTGGCCTCAAGTCTACCTTTGCTAGACAATGCCGGCTGGGCGCAAAGCCAACAGCAAATTAATCTCATCGGCCACATCCCTCGAGGAGGGACAAGTAAGAATTAATTCTAATTTTTTGTGGATGAATTCCATTATTTTTCTTTGATCATTCCGTAAATCTTTCCCTATATGGCTCGGAGGAAAACTTTTTTTATCATTCCTCCCACAACATTCCTTGTTTCTGGCGGGAAATCATAGACTGATTTATGATGCGCACTCTTTCACAACAGAAATAAAAATTGCCGATAAAGGTACTTTTTAATCAGGTAATTTCCTTTTGCAGTTAAAACATTGAAGTTTGAAATTTGATTTTGAAAAACGGAAATTATATGTGATTTAACCCAACATGCGTATATATATATACCTTTAAGAAAGACAAAAACCAGTCACATTAAGATTATAAATTTATTTCCATCCTGTTATGGGTATTAATATGAAACAGAAATAAAAATTGCCGATAAAGGTACTTTTTAATCAGGTAATTTCCTTTTGCAGTTAAAACATTGAAGTTTGAAATTTGATTTTGTAAAACGGAAATTATATGTAAATGCGTAAATATATATATATATATACCTTTAAGAAAAACAAAAAACCAGTCACATTAAGATTATAAATTTATTTCCATCAAAAATAACAGGACCTCTTCATATCCAATGGATAAAATAATTACAGTCAGAATAGACACAGGAGGGAATGGTGGGACGGGGTTGAAGTTTTTCAGATTTTCTTTTTATTATCGGTCGGAATCACAATAAAGTAACGTATATTCAAGACTCACATTCTACAGTAAATTAAATCTTAAATTTTTAAAATCTTAAATTCTAAATACATTTCAACGTAAATCTTCAGATTTAATAATAATTTAGGGAATTACAACAATTCTTATTAACCTTACGTAAATTTACTGTAATATTTATCTTGAATTAAATTAAAAATTTAACATTAAAATTTAAAATTCAAAATTTATATTTGTGCCCTTTAATTCAGTTACCTTTCCATTGAAACGTACATCACATCACATGGTGCCTTCCCATTTTTTTATTTTATTCATTCCACTTCAAATCTCAAATCAATCCTATTTTTTAGTTAATTAAACATTATCTATGATATTACTGTAATCTTTAATTATTTTATTGTCCTGACGGATTTATTCCCGACTCCTGTTTTACTGGTTTTAATATATATATATATATATATATATATATATATATATATATATATTAAATATTAATACCACTCCAACCTTATAGTTACTAATATTCTTCCCGTTCATAATAAATTAAAAAAAAAAAAAATGAAAAATAGCATGCCTCCGTGGATTAAATAAATTCGGTTCGAACTTCTGACTACGACAAACAAAGCCGTGTGGTAGAGCACTTGAAACTTTTTGAGTCAAGTAACAAAGTTAAGGACAATAGTCCAAACCGTTTAGGTAATTTTATTTTTCGTTTTGTTTTCTTAAAAGGGAATGTGTAGAAGTGTTGGTTGAATTGTCCATAGATTTTCCTCCGTTCTTAGACTTGCGTGTTGCTTTTCATGATTAAAAAAATGAGATGTTGAATTCGCTTAACTTCTTAGCGTTGAAGCTGTGAAGATTTTAATAAAATCTTTCAGAAAAGAAAATCAATTAGTCTGGTCTGATTGGGTTTTATGTCACATCAACCATTTTTGGTTATTTAAAACCAATTACTGTCTTTACAAATATATTACATATGATTTGTCAATTCATTTGTCTACATTTTTTAAACGAGGCTGAGCTCATTCTTTTGTACATAGTTTCAGGGATTCCTATCAAACACGAACACTTCTATTTGCAATAAATCATTTTTTGTACTGTTAAA
>OY757934.1:18468751-18496251 GCA_963585895.1 Sepioteuthis lessoniana | reverse complement strand
TATTGAAAGAATAACAAGAAAGAATAAAGAGACTCCTTTTCTTTTGGGAGATTCTGGATAGGAAATTTACTAAATTTAGTTTTGAACCTTCTCGAAAAAAAATGTCTATTCCTTTATCTTTTTTTTTAAACCATAAATGTCAGGGAAAGTTAAACTGTATTAATTGAGAACGTCTCATTTGGCTTATATTTATGACAATATTGTTCGTGCTTCTCACTGTTTTGTCGATTAAACAGACCTATTCATCCTCATCAAGAAATCCTTCTCTTTCTACTTTATCTTCTATTAAAATCTGCCACCCTCCCCAAATCGTCTAGCTATCTTTTTGATATTACTATACACACATATCTATATACATGTAAACTACGTCTATTGACGTATAACCAAATATCCTATTTACCCAACCCCTCCGCTTGGGCAGGATATGACACAAAGTCAATTTTTAAGCGGAGTTTAACATATTTGAATTCAGAGTTTTCCTTCTCCTAGACTAGTTGCTTCGCCAAGGCTGAAGAACCTAGTCTGTCCTCCTATTTACCCATAGCTGGAGGGAGAATAATTGGATTCATACCTTTCCCAAGGGTATTAGTGCAATGTGAGATGCAATCAGTATCGTCCAGGATTTGAACTCGTGTCGCCGTGTTCATTTCCTACGACGATAACAATTACACCTCAGGCACCTACACCCCAATATAGATATTCTCGAACCCATATGCATATATGTATATATTCAATGTAGCCGCATTCAGCCTCAATCACCACCTCGATTCAATCCAATTTTGATATGTTTGATCATTCAAGATGCCTTCATAAACTGCACACTTTTTAAATACATATGAGGAGTTACATTTTTACCTTTCTTAAAATAAAAAGGCATTGTATACTAAAAATATTGCCTGTTTTTTTCCCTCTTTTAGTATTAGAATCAAACAAAAAAAAAATTAAATTTTCTCAATTTACAAAAATGTATTGAGGTGACAGCTATTCCAACTCAATTAAAAGTGATTCTTTTGAATATAATTAGAACTGAACACTTCTAATGCCATATAACATTAAAAACAGAAGGAATGTTTTAGGTTCCATAATATTAATAACTAGTGTATTGAACTTCATTCATAATACTGTTGAGTTTCTGATGTGCAACCCAATATAGATATTCCCGAACCCATATGCATATATATATATATATATATACGCTACTGTTATACGCATACATACTCAACCTGTTCGCGCCACATCTATGGGTGAAATGGATTTGTTTTGAAATTATTCGTATTGGCTAAAAAATACATGATGCTATATCATTTTGAATTATTTGTATTAAGAATAGTTCCTTGAAGCTAGAATTGTTTACAAGGAATTATTATTAGTTATGTGTAATCGAAAAACTGTGTTCAAACAATGTCTATTATAATATAGAAATAATTACTTGAAACCTTATAATTATTAGTATTTGATAGAAATACTTTAAACTACATAACTGTGTGCAAACAGATGTCTATTATCAAATAGAAGTAATTACTTGAAATCTTAGAATTATTAGTATTTGATAGAAATACTTGAAACTATATAACTGTGTGAAAACAGATGTCTATTATCAAATAGAAGTAATTACTTGAAATCTTAGAATTATTAGTATTTGATAGAAATACTTGAAATTATATAACTGTGTGAAAACAGATGTCTATTATCAAATAGAAGTAATTACATGAAACCTTAGAATTATTAGTATTTGATAGAAATTCTTTAAACTACATAACTGTGTGCAAACAGATGTCTATTATCAAATAGAAGTAATTACTTGAAACCTTATTATTATTAGTATTTGATAGAAATACTTGAAACTATATAACTGTGTGCAAACAGATATCTATTATCAAATAGAAGTAATTATTTGAAACTTTATAATTATTAGTATTTGATAGAAATACTTGAAACTATATAACTGTGTGCAAACAGATTACTATTATCAAATAGAAGTAATTACTTGAAACCTTAGAATTATTGGTATTTGATAGAAATACTTGAAACTATATAACTGTGTGCAAACAGATATCTATTATCAAATAGAAGTAATTATTTGAAATCTTAGAATTATTAGTATTTGATAGAAATACTTGAAACTATATAACTGTGTGCAAACAGATTACTATTATCAAATAGAAGTAATTACTTGAAACCTTAGAATTATTGGTATTTGATAGAAATACTTGAAACTATATAACTGTGTGCAAACAGATGTCTATTATCAAATAGAAGTAATTAATTGAAACCTTATAATTATCTGTATTAGATCGGAATACTTAGAGAAATTATTTTGGTCTGTTTTTTTAGTTTAATGGCATATCAAATTTCGAAAGTTATTCAATGCAAAAGCCATGCTTGTAAAAGAACAGCTGTGATTACTACTCAACTCATAGCTGGGGGATACGGGTGGCTCATACCTTTCCCAAGGGTATAAGTCCGAAAGTGAACGTAAAAGAGAGACCGGAGTTCGAACTCGGTTACTTCGAGTTTGAAGTCTATCATTTTAGCGATCCTAAAAATGTAAATAAAAATATAAACGCAATTCCCTAACCTCAAGGCATAAACACACCCCGGACGTGTTAAAATATCATTAAATTCAAAAATCAATCAAAGTAAACGTATTCACATTGATATGCTCGCAGGTAGATGCATATGCATTATTGAACTTAAATATGTGCACTTAGTGGGGAGAAGAACTTATAGCGTCAAAAGCTGAGTATTGTATCAAATCCAAATTAGAAGCCATAGACAAAAGGCTGACATCTTTCTGTAGCAAATAAATCGTTCAATTTAAAAAGTCACTAACGTCCATTTAGTTTTGCTATCATTACCTCAATCTTTTATCAACACAAATGACGCTTTCAGTTCGTGATAATTAACATTACTTAAGTAACATCCAACCTAATTTGAAAGAAATAGGTGTTTAATGGAAAAGGATTTATGTTGATAGATAATGGGAAAGATTTTATCGAGTTTACAAAACGTACTTTTGAAAACAGAAAGGCTTTTACATAGAACAATTATGCGATATCGATTTTGTGTATTTTAGGACTTTTTAATGCATGGCTGGGCGAATGGCTATATGGTTTCCTGGGGTTGGATTTTATGGCATATCAACCATTGCTGGTTATTTAATGCCAAACCGGCTCATTGGCCGACTAGGTAGAGTGTTCTCGAATTGTACGGGAGATCTGCATTCAATCGCAGGTCGTATCAAACCTTGATACCTCCTTGCTTAACACTGAGCAATAAAAGGTACGTATCAAGGGTAAAGTGGAGCAATCCTAGGATTGGAGTAGCACCCTCCCTTAGACCTCGTTGTAGTAGCTATTGAAAAGGGAGCCTTCTGGTCGCCCTTGACTAAAGGAAGACAACTTTACTTAATCTAAATATATATATGATTTGTAAAGACATTTCGTTGATAGCATTCTTAAACGGGTCTTAGCTCTTTTTTTTTTGCACACAGTAAAAATGTTTCATGTACTGCTATATAACAGTAACAATTTGATATCAGTCATTTGTTTGCATATATAGTTTATTCTATTTGATCAATAAGTAAGCCATTATCAGGTGTTACCACTCCGGGTCAGAGTGTACCTGGGAGCAATGGCGATGAAGCGATTTAATTTGGAAGTAAATAGATGTTAGGTAGTTTCATTTTTTAATGAGTTAGAACTAAAAGTGTGTTTACAAGCTATATATATATATATATATATATATATATATATATATATATATATATATATATATATATTCTTTCTTTAAAGAAAAAACCAAAGACCGGTTATTTTAGGATTATAAATTTATTTCCATCCTGTTTTGCATTTCTGGTGAGAACCAAAAACACGAAGAAATATATAACAGGACTTCTTCAGATCTAATGGATAAATAAAACAGAATAGACACAGGGGGAAGGGGGATGGAGAGAGTTGAAGAGTTACCTCCTCGTTTTATCGAATTTCCGTTTTTTTTATTTACCTATTTATTTTATTTTCAAAATTCTCCCGTCAGTTATAATTACGGTAATTTAACTTTTTTATTTATTTTATTTTACTTATTTTCTTTTCTTGTTAAGTTCGATAAATAACTTTTATGTGCTATGTCAATGTAATGAATTTTTGTAAGGGAAATATTAATGTTTAAATTAATTTCGATACTATTTACTTAGCTACCTATTTTTTCCATGTATGTATATTGGATGCGTTTTTTCTTCTTGTTTCACTATTTATTTCAATGTTTTTAAAATTTATAGTCAACAGTTTAAATTTTGTCCTATGTCTACATCTAGCTATTAATTCACTTCTCTTATTTTTCTTTTATTTGCCTATTTATTTTATTTTCATTTCTATTATTTAACTGGACTGAATAATACCTACATATATATAAATATATATATATAAAGAGGATTTGAGATTAAATAACCCACAATGGTTGATATGCCATAAAACCAAACCAAACCAAATCATATATATTTAACATATATGCATAAATAGGAATTGGTATTAAATAATCTAAAATGGCCGTACAACTAAACTATGCCGTAAAACTAAACTAAACTAAATCATATATATTTACTATATATGTATAAAGAGGATTTGACTTTGAATAACCAACAATGGTTGATATACCATAAAACTAATACAAACCAAATCAATAACCTGCAATGATTTTAACAAGTTAGATGAAGGAAACCTTTTGCAACTTTCCTTCTCCTCTGGGTGTATTTGTTTGTTAGTTGGTTGGTTGGTTTTTATGGCCTATTAACATTTGTTACTTTGTTTGATGCCGAAGTTGGTCATTTTTGCAAGCAATTATATAATTTCAGGCAAATATTTCTTGTTCATAATAACAATCCTTTATAAACAATAATTTACTTATGTAATTATTCTTAATAGGAACGTCTTTCCGAGAATGTTATAGCTTCAAGTATTCCTTTCTAATAATAATAATCGTTAAGAAATTACGTTAATAAGTAAACTCGGCGACTATAGTTGAGGGCGACCCAAATGCTGCTCTTTCAATAGCTACTACACCGAAATGTAGGAAAGGGCGCTAGTTTATTCCCTGGATTGCTCCACTTTACCCTTGATTCGTACCTTATAATGCGGAGTGTTAAGCAAGGAAGCCTCAAGTACCATGTTTTGAGTCGACCTGGGATTGAACCCTGGTCTCCCAGACCATTGGCGAACAATCGACTCATGAGGCAAATGGACCGGTAATTACGCAGTTTTTGGTAACTATTCCTATTTAAAATTTAAAAAAAAATTTGCTAATACACAATGCTAAAGTTTCAAGTATTCTGGTAAAATACTAATAATTAGCACAGAATTATAGGATTCCGAGTAATTATTGATAGAAATCTTCCGTAAAGAAATATGGCTTCAAGTAACTATTTTTAGTATAAATAATCTGTACGCAGGTATATTGTATAAAGTATTCCTATCTAATATTAATAATTTTCAATCAAATATATTTGACTCTTGGGTAAGGCTCTATCAGGTACTACCACTCCAGATAAGAGTGGAACTGAGAGTAATGGCATTGAAGGTATCCTCCACACTTTTCAGATCTTCAGAAATGGAGCCTCGCTATCAGATGCCATTTAATCTCATACTTAGGATACGTGCATTTGTGTGTGTGTGTGTGTGTGTGTGTGTGTGTGTGTGTGTGTGTGTGTGTGTGTGTGTGCGATTGTGTGCGTGTACGTATGTATATTGTGTGCTTTTGTGTGTGTTTATGTGTTTCTCTTTGTGCGTGTATTGAAAAAGGGTTTTTCAGATTACAAAAATCCGCGAGATGTATTTTTTAACCTTTAGATTTTTGTGCTTCCCAGATAGTGATAATTAGCATCCCTTACCTATCATCAAGCATTATTTAAATTTCGGATTTTTAAAAGAAATAAAATTGTATAATTCAGTTCTACAGAGAAGGCTTTCTATTTCCACTTAGAATATAATTTAAGCGTTCAATGAAATGCGATTCGATAATTAGACCTTAAATTGCGTTTCTATTGGAATTGTGTCGTTGAATAAGTAAAATGTGCAATCTCCAAAACCCGATTATGTAATTTCGGTATTCTTATGAGTTAGGTGTGAATGATAAAATGTTTTTCTCATGAAAATTCTTCCATTAAAAGTTTTTCGAAGAGAAATCATCTGATGAAATGTTATTTAATAAAAAAGTTAAATGTAATGTTATTTGGTAAAAATATTCAGAGAACTGTTATTAGATAAAAAAAAAAAAAAGTCGTTCGAGAAAATGTTATTCGATAAAAAAACAAAAAAAAAACAACCGTTGAATGAACTGTAATTCAATAAAAAAAAAATTCAATGAAACGTTAACCATCACTGAAATATTATTCGATAAAAACGTCGTTCGATGAAATGTTTTTAAAAAAGTGATATAAAGAAATTTTATTCAATAAAAACATCCCGTGAAATGTCATTCATTAAAAAAAAAAAAATTCAATGAAATTTTACTCGGTAAAAAAGCCGTTCTATGAAATTTTATTCGATAAAAAATCACTAAAATTTCATTCGATAAAAATCATTCGATGAAATATCAATCAATGAAAAAAAAATCCAAAAAATATTATTTGCTAAAAAGAAACCATTGAAATGTCATTTGATTAAAATCATTCGATGAAATATTAATCAATAAAAAACCATAATATTCAACGAAATGTTATTCAATAAGACAAAGTTGTCCCGTGAAATGTTATTCGATAAGAAATCAGCCAATGAAATATATGGTCAAAAAAGCCGTTCGATGAAATATTAATTTGTATAAAATAGAAAGTTGACGGGGATGAAGAAACAAAGACAAAATAAAGAAATGCCGACAAAAGAGGGTCGTCAGTATCAAGAAAGGAAAAGCCAAAAATGTGGTCATAGAAAAATCCCATTCTCTTCATGTTACAACTGACTTCTTGACAGGGCTTTAAAACACGAAGAGTGGTATTCTAAAGTCGATCAAGGAAAGATCTATTCTTTGACAAATAGTGGCTCACACGCAATGGCGAAGTCAGTTTTGTTATTGAGGGCGTAACTTGTCATTTTCCGGTAACAAAGGACCTTTTTTTATTAAATTATACGACTCGGGCGTGTCACCGTATCTTGCACCTAGTGTGGGGTTCTTATGATTGACCTTTTGTTGACCGTCAAACAGCTAGGCAACAGAGTCACTGGAGGTGGGAAGTTACCTCAAGATTACATGCAACTGGGTATGGTTTAGCATTGTTAAATATGCATGTTTACCAACCCCTCCGCTCGGGCAGGATATGACACAAGGTCAATTCTTAAGCGGAGTTTAACAGGTTTGAATTCAGAGTTTTCCTTCTCCTATACTAGTTGCCGAACCAAGGCTGAAGAACCCAGTCAACCTTACTATTTACCCATAGCTGGAGGGAAAATAATTGGATTCATACCTTTCCCAAGGGTATTAGTGCTATTTGAAATGCAATCAGTCTCGTCCAGGATTTGAACTCGTGTCGCCGTGTCCATTTCCTACGACGATAACAATTACACCACGGGTATTGTTAAATATAGCTTCGTATTTCTATACGGAACTTCGAACTACGTCCTTAATTGAATACACGGGTGCCATCTGTTCTGATAGCCAAAACCGGGTACAATTGTTAAGTATTTCTGTAATGTTTCTCGCCTGTAGTCAGGATTGAACCTGTAACCTCCAGATGATTGTCTTCTTTGAAGCTTAAGGAACCAACGCCTATAATTGTTACGCTGGACAGTTTAGAGTGAATTTTTGGGACTTATAAACTAAATGTTCTTACTTGACTGGGATTACTACTATAATGTATGATTTTTTTACCAGTGTTCATATTCAGATTAAATTTTTTTTATCTAACCATTTCAATTATTGGCTCCTAAATTGTATTTATCTCTATACCTGGTCTACTCAGTCGGTCGTTGTAGCTGATTCCTTAAGGCGTCTAATCCTCCAATGTTCAGCTTTATCAATTATTTCAACTTCATCCCATAAGGGGAGATGGAGGTGCCCGTGGTGTAATGGTTATCGTCGTAGGAAATGGACACGGTGACACGAGTTCAAATCCTGGACGAGACTGATTGCATTTCACATAGCACTAATACCCTTGGGAAAGGTATGAATCCAATTATTCTCCTTCCAGCTATCGGTAAATAGTAGGGCAGACTGGATTCTTGGTTAGCCTTGGTTCGGCAACTAGTCTAGGAGAAGGGAAACTCTGAATTCAAACCTGTTAAACTCCCCTTAAAAATTGACCTTGTATCATATCCTTCCCGAGCGGAGGGGTTGGGTAAATATGATAAGGGCAGATGGTTTCCCTTTTGTTTCCATACATGGTCTACCATACCCGACTTTAAAATTAGATAAACTACAATGGTTGATAGGCTATCAAACCAAACCAAACCAAACCAAACCAAATCATATATATATATATATATATATAAAAGATTTGGAATTGAATAACCTACAATGGTTGATAGACAATCAAACCAAACCAAACCAAACCAAACCAAATCATACATATTTAATGTATTTGACATTGAATAACCTACAATGGTTGATTGGCTACCAAACCAAACCAAACCAAACCATATATATTTAATGTATAGGTATAAAAAGAATTTGGCATTAAATAACCTACAATGTTTGACAGGGTTTCAAACCAAACCCAACCAAATCATAAATATTTAATATATATGTATAAAGAGGATTTGGCATTAAATAACTTACAATGGTTGATATGCCATAAAACCCAACTTAACCAAACTTGCTATTAATTACTTAGTGACGAAATACCAAGTCTGATTGTTTTGTAAAAAAGAAAAAAAGACTACTTTTAAAGGGACGGAATACGCCATTTCTCGAGACTTTGGAGATCATATTACTACATTGCTTTCTTTGATCAGCAATCAATGTATTACCATAACTGTTCATGATGGAGTGGTTTCTGGTTGCTTTCTCCACGGTTCGAACTCAGTTGTCGTCCTCTGTGATTGTTCGCCCTAGACAAAATGAATAGAGTCCATTCTTTTTTGTCACTTATTCCATATATAGTTTGGGTTGCGTAGCAAAATGAAAGCACATTGACCTAACTGAAAGTCTAAAACGGCTTGCCTAATAATCCGAATTTAGTTCTGTGAATTGTCCGACAATTCGGTTTCTCCATCAGACAATATGACACACAGGAACACGATTTTATTAACGAGAGAACGAAATAAAAACAAAAGCAAAACAAAAAAGAAATGATTATTTTCAGGTTGAAAGATGATCATTTTTACAATATTTTTTTTCCTGTAGATGGAGCACTTGACTTAATAGTCGACTTTTAATTAATTGTAAAATAATTGGTTTTATTTTTCTTATGCCAAACGTATTTCGGGATTTGTTGATCTGAAACTGATGCCGTGCTGATCCCATTAATGTTCCCTGTCAAAAAAAAAAAAAAAAAAATGATGAGAGAGAACAAACAAACAACAAAACAAAATGAATAATGTTTTCACTTGAAGTATGGAAAATGGCTGCTATCAAAACAATATGGCTTTCGTAACAACACGCTAACTTTTCTATATAGAATCACACGCACACATACACACACACACACACACACACTCTCTCTCTCTCTCTCTCTCTCTCTCTCTCTCTCTCTCTCTCTCTCTCTCTCTCTCTCAGTGACGGCTACTGAAAAAACAGTTGCTGGCAGATATTTAAATTAATTTGTGGTTTAATAAAATAACTGACTTGAGTAGATATGTTTCCATATTGCGTTTCAATATAAGAAGAAATCAACTTCAGTAGTTCTCCGCATATGTGTTAATTTAGGTAACGGATACCCTTTGGCCCAGTGGGCTGGGTGTGCAGAATACAGCGACTGCATCTCTATAAAGGGGAAAGACTCTTGCAACGAGTGACCTGTTTATGATGGTGAGGCTTCAGCAAGGCTGAAGCTTTGAGGAAGATGGAGTAACCCTTCATTACCATCGCTCCCAGGTCCACTCACGCCCAGAGTGGTAGCACCTGATAGGGTCAACCTAATGAGTAGAGTGTTCGCCAATGATCAGTAAGACCATGGTTCAATCCCAAGTCGAGTCATACCGAAGACTCAAAACATGGTACTTGATGCGGCCTTGCTTAACACTCAGCATTATAAGGTGAGGATCAAGGGTAAAGGGGAGCAATCCAGGGAATGGAGTAGCGCCCTTCCCTACACGTTTATGTAGTAGCTATTGAAAAGGGAGTCTTCGGGTCATACTCGACTAAGGTCGCCAACTTTACAACTTTACTATTTATGCTAAACTGAATAATTTGGAATAGAAATGTTTTTATTTTTAACTGTGCGTTAACAAAAAAACCCTGATGTTTAATTTAATTGTTGGGGATACATGTCAATACTTGAAAACATTAAACTGTGTGCAAACAAATGATTTATAGTAAATAGAATTATTCGTATTTGACAGAAATAAGTGAAATCATTTAATTGTGAAAAAATAAGCTCAGGTTGGTTTTAAAATGTTATCTATGAAATGCTTAAATATCTTACACACACACACACACACACACACACACACACACATATATATATATATATATATATATATATATATGAAGGAATTGGCATAAAATAACCTTTAATGGATGATATACCATAAAGCCAAACTAAACTTGAATTTGACATTTAAACTGTGTGCTTATGCTAAAATGAATTGTTTCAAATAATTGAAATAGAACCTGTTTTACATTTAACTGTGGGTAAACAAAAACTGTACTTAAGCTAAACTGAATTGTTTGAAACAGACCTATTTTTACATCTAACTATGTGTAAACAAATGATTGATGTTTAGTTGGATTGTTAGTGATACATAGCAAGACTTGGAACCATTTAACTTTGTTAACATGCTAAACTGAATTGCTTGAAATAGAACTGTTTTTCTCTTAATTATGTGAAAAAGACTGTATTTAAACAAATGACTGCGTGTAAACAAAAAACTGTACTCATGCTAAACTGAATCGTTTGAACGTTTGAGGTCAGGTTTGTTTTAAAACATTATCTCCAAAAGGTATTTAGAAATCATATATTTAATATATGTATAAAAGATTTGACATGAGATGACCTACAATGGTTGATATAAAACACATCCCAATCAAACGAAACCATACCAATGCCTGATCTCATATTAAAAAACAGCTACCAATAATTAAAAAAAATAAAGAAGCAGCAAAAACCTTGCGTTTTATTATGGACCTTCTATTCCATTTCTATTTGGTTTCGGGGAACAAAGTCTTTAATTTCTCGGTTGGTATATCCATAATCATTTTTAATTAAGTATCGGTACTTGGTGTAATGGTTAACAAGCTAGACTAGCAAAAGTTTTCCAGTGAGTTCGAGTCTCAATGCGTGTCTCATTCATACAGCCTTGTGCCACATCTGAGCAAAAAGCTTTGTAAATGACTACTTACTTTATGATCGGGTGGAGTAATGATTAACAAGTAAGATCCATAAACGTTAACGACTGAGTTCGATTCTCATTAGGTGCCCTATTCATTCGCCCTTGTACTACATCTGAACAAAAAAAACTTTCTAGATTACAACTTACTTTATCATATTTACCAACCCCTCCGCTTGGGAAGGACATTGACCTTTTGTTGACCGTCAAACAGCTAAGCACCAGAGTCACTGGTGGTGAGAAGTTACCTCAAGATTACATGCAACTGGGTATGGTTTAGCATTGTTAAATATGCATATTTACCAACCACTCCGCTCGGGCAGGATATGACACAAGGTCAATTTTTAAGCGGAGTTTAACGGGTTTAAATTCAGTTTTCCTTCTTCTAGACAAGTTGCTGAACCAAGGCTGAAGAACCTAGTCAGTCCTACTATTTACCCATAGCTGGAGGGAGAGTAATTGGATTCATACCTTTCCCAAGGGTATTAGTGCTATGTGAAATGCCATCAGTCTCGACTAGGATTTGAACTCGTGTCGCCGTGTCCATTTCCTACAACGATAACCATTACACCACAGGTACGTCAACAAAATGTTTTCGGAAGCAACAACTTACTTTATAGTCTCCAGATGGTTGCTTCCGAAAACATATCTGTCCGCTATACTTTGGGGTTTGAAAAGAGACATTATCTCCTCAGCAAAAATCGGGGGGAAAATGGACAGACAACCAAAAGTGATTGACAAGATTGTCGACCAAGCTTTTAATATTTTCGTTTGGTTGGCTTTACCCCATGTCAACCATTGTCACGTTCTTTAATGCCGAAGTCAGTCTTACTCTGTTGTTGAACACGTCTATTCTTGATATCACTGATTGCATAAGGAGGTACTTGTGATAAAACAAAGGAAGCATTATTTGGGTACCAAATATTTTGTTAGTCTAAGAGTTTATTGCATAAAAACACATTAACGGTAAAATGAATCACAAAATACTTCTCGGTAAAAGAGAGATAATCATTAAGTACTAATTTGAAATCTTCACAACTTCTTAAATAGATGCATCAACTTCATCATGGACGGATGTTATAAGCCACACAGATGCTGACAAAACGCATTAAGAAAAAGAATAGTTTACCCAGTCGGCTGGGGCGATAGAATACACCGACTGTTTCTCTGCAGAGAGATAAAACTTCTCCAACAAGTCCCCTGTATATGACACTAAACAATCTGATGGTGAGGCTCTAGTAATGCTGGAGCTCAGTGGAATGCGGAGTACCCCTTCCTTGCCATCTTTCCCAGCTCCACTCTGGCTCAGAGTGGTAGCACCTAATTGGGTTATATCTATAGGTCAAATAAAACTAAACTGTGTACTTATACTAAACTGAATTGTTTGATATAAAATCTTTTGATGTTGAACTGTGTGTAAGCAAAAACTATACTTAGAGTAAACTGAATTTTTATCATTAAGGGTTTTTGGACTATTGTCTTCATATTTATTGTTATTTCCACAACTTTTCGGCCGATATGTCCTCCAGCCTCCTTCAGATGATTGTCGCCTTAGAAGCTTAGGGAATCAACGCCTATAACCGTTACGCTATGTGTCCTGCTGGACACGAGTGAATGCAGGTTCAATCTTGACTACAGGCGAGCAACAATACAGGAATACTAAACACTTGTATCCGGAATCAGAACAGGCGACCCCCGTTGATTCAATAAAGGACGTAGTTCGAAGTTCCGTGTAGGTTCCCGAATTCAACAAACACCTGATGAAGGCCGGAGGACATATCAGCCAAAACGCAGTGGAAATAACAATAAAGATAAAAACAATTGTCCGAAAACCCTTAATGATAAAAATCATCAATCTTAATCTAAAAAATACAGACATCTAGTAAACTGAATTGTTTGAAATAGAACTGTTTTATGTATAAAATGGATTTGGCATTAATAATCGACAATGGCTGATGTGCCATAAAACCAAACCGAACCAAATAAGAATGCTAAGAACTATTTTAAATAAATCCTAGAAGCGACACTCCGCGGAACAACTGCTATTCGGACACTTACCTCCCATCTCTAAAACCATACAAGTAAGACGAAAATACATGCGGCACACTGCTGAAGAAGTAAGTGACGTTCTTCTATGAACTCCAACACATTGACTTGCCGACCAGCAAGAACTTACATCATCTCTATGTGGACACAGGATGTAGTTTGGAAGAGCTGCCGGGGGCGATGGATAATAGGGACAGATAGGAAGAGAGAGTCAAGGATATCCATACAGTCAGCACAACTTGGCAATGATGACGATGATGATGCGCAAGCAAAACTGACTGATACAGCCACGCACCGAAAAAGATATAGGACTTTCAAATATCTACGGCTGACAGCAACAAATTAGCGGGGGACCCTGGTGGATACAACCTTTTATCGTCTCTTTGTAATCGTACTTCCATACACGCTCTTCTTGGTTTGGTTTCTTTGTTTCACGGCATATCAACATTTGTAGGTTATTTAATGCCGAAGCCATTCTTCTAGAAGAACTGTAGTGGTACTATTTAACCAAGGGTATTTGCCCGAAAGTGAATGTAATAGCGCGACTGGAGTACGAACTCGCGTACTACGAGTCCGCAGTCCATCACGTCAACCATTACACCACGAGGACACCCCACTCAAATAATTGAGGCAGTGAGTCATATTATTTACCTCTTCATTTCTGTTATTAAACATAAATATCTTTATTTATTTAACCCGTCCACAAGTGACCTTGGTGCGGCTTTAGTATATTCAATCTTTAAAACTGGCTGCTTGACTTCATAAGAACTAATCCAGGTAGTTGAGAGATAATCCTTTACGATATATATGTTGTTTTTGAACATTTCCTGTAGAAGGCGCTCTTGACTAAACAGTCAACTTCTAATTAATACTGAATTAATTGCTTTCTGGGTTTGTGATGTTAAACGTATTTCCAGATTTGTTGATCTAGAGCTGATGCTGTTCTATGCCATTAATGTCTACTGTTCAATAAAAACATCGCTTCCAATCTAAATATCGCAAATGACTGCTATCAAAACAAGATGGCTTTCGTAACAAGATGGCTACTTTTCAACAAAATATGTTGCTGTCTCTTTTAGATGGCTTCCGTAAAAATATTTCTCTGTAGATATTTGAATTCATTTGTGATTCATTTCAGTAACTGATTTGCATAAACTGGTTTCCGTATCGTATTTATGTATCAGGATAAATTTACATTCGGTCGTCATATTCTAATATATATATATATATATATATATAAATTATATATATATATATATATATATATATATATATATATATATATATATATATATATATATATATATATATAAGCGATGTTTATTCAGTAAATAAGATGAATGTTGTTAAAAAAAAGTTGTGTACGGGAGCATTGTTTATAGTTGCATTTTTTAAAGGAAATTATCATCGACGAACAGCTTCAAAACAAATATTTTTTCCCGATTAAAATAATTTTTAATATAATTAACGTTAGGTTATTTACTTCAGTGGTATATCACCATTTGATGGTTTTCTAGCATCAAATCCTATATCTATCTATCTATATATATATATATATCATATTACTAGTACAAGCAAAATGATATAAACAGATTAACAGAGACGTCTTTGGTAACGAAAGAGGGGGACTATATTAAAATTGTAAAATGAACGAGGGCCCTTTCGTCCGGCGCTTTTCAAATATATACACCGGAAATCGGTTAAAAATGGGGGTATAAATTATATTATTTGGATTGCAAGGACGAGGTGAAAAAAAATTTAAGTCACCCCTGTCTCCAGCAGTTCCCCAAGAATATTTAAGATATATGTATATATATAATGTTTGTGGTAGATCCAAAGAACAGACTGCTTTTTGATCATCTTGCATGTATTGTGCATCAGTTTTTAAGTGGTATAAGAGATTCAAGGAAAGCACGGAGTCTGTGGGCGGATGATGAGAGGTGTGGGAGGAGTAAGGAAGTCAATACACCAGAGTTGATTGGCCAAAGGTTTACGGTTAGGGTTACTATGTTGAGGTTTTAAGAGAGTTCAGGAAGAGATTCCGTCGGAAGAGGCCAGCACTTCAAATCGGGTTAGTGGCATTTCCACCAGGACAATACACTGGTCCACAACTACATCCTTGTCACAGACTATTTGACCAAGATGGGCATCAAGACAGTTCATCACCCTCCCTATAGTCGAGACCTTGCTCCCTGTGACTTTTGGTTATTTTCTAACCTCAGAGGCTGTCTTTATGAGACAATTGAGGAGATGAAAGTGGCTGTGACGAAGGTCATTGACACGCTCACAGAAGAGGACTTCCATGGGGCCTTCCAGAAGTTGCTGGAACGGTACAAGTGCAATGCAGCGGGAGGAGATTACTTCGAAGGGGACTAGAGTTTCATGTGTGTACTATCAATAAAAGTGCCCATACGAAAAAAAGTCTGGAAACTTATCGTATGCACCTCGTAGAAGTGTTTTGACATCTAAATTGTGTACTTATGCTAAACTGAACTATCTGAAATAAAACGGTTTTAATATCAACTCTGTGTATTGCCCAGTCGGCTGATGCAGTACAATACACCGACTGCTTCTCTACAGAGGGATAAGAGCCCCCTCCCGCCGAAAACGAGTGTCCTAGATATAGCACAAAACAATCTGATGGTGAGGTTCCAGTGATGATGGAGCTTTTGGGAATCCAGAGCACCCCTTCATTGCTGTTGCTCTCAGGTCCACTCTGATCCAGAGTGATAGCACCTGATAAGGCCCTATCTATGGGTTAAATAGAAATAACTGCATATTTATGCTAAACTGATTTTTTTTAATTGTAACTGTTTGACTAAACTGGATAGTTTGAAATGGAACTGTTTTTGACATTGAAATTGTACTTACGCTAAACTGAACTATTTAATATAGAACTGTTTTTGACATTCAACTATTTGTAAAGACAATCTGTTCTTATACTAAACTGAATTAGCTAAATCAGAACTACTTGAATAAACTGTATAACTTGAAATAGAAATGTTTTTGACAATTAAACTGTTTTGTCGGCAAATTAACTAAATTCCCAAAACAGGACTTTATTTTTCGCACGTGTGAAGACGGGGCAGACTGGCACTTGATCCCTTGTAGAATATTTCTTCGTTCAAAGTCCTTTTTCCGGCATATAAGAACTGATATATTATGTGAGGGTTAATTTATGGCTAGACTGACCGCCGTTGGCAAGGGGGTTCCAATTTTCTCACTATTCACACACCCACCAAGGCCACTGGGCTTCCTACCACTAGAACAATGGAAGATATGGACCTCTAGGTTTATACGTAATAATATTAATTATAGTAGTCGACAACTCCGGTTTCCCGTATAAGAATTTAGAGGAATTTTAAGCGAGCATAACATAAGGCGAATAGAAGCTGAAAAAGAAACATGAAATAACAAATTGGTAGTAGACGATACGAATAACAACCCCAACACGTGGAGATATGAAAATATGCCAATATTTTTTTACTACACATAGATACACATTTTCAACGTGTCAACTATATCATAAACCGATAGTACAGAAACATAAATGTCTTTCTTCTTTTCTTTTCTTTCTTCTTTAGTCTTTCTTCAAATTGAGAGAGAGAGAGAGAGAGAGAGAGAGAGAGTGGATATATAATTGGGTATAGGGAGAAATAGTCTCAAAGTTTACTTATCTTATTTCGATGGATTCCTGCGGAGAATATTTCCTCTTTTACGGGCTAACAGACTTTATGTTATTTTTAGTACCGGCTTGAAGATATGGCTCCTTCTTGTCCGAGCTACTTTTCGTCTTCCTTTACCCGTTGCCTTGGCTTTAGGTTCGCTTGCCGCGACCTCTGTCCAACAACTAATTTTCTTATTTCCTATTTCCGCTGACGGGATGAAGGTGCCACTTCCGTTTTAGGGTCCTAGCCAATCATTTAGCTTCTACCTTCTTCCTTCCCTTGTCAGGTGACCTGAGTGAGGTCACAGAGTACAGATAGCCTGACCCACATTTTTTTCTTCCTTCAACAGACAGCCGAAGTTGACCCACATTCTTTGTTTCTCTGTTAACGGTCAATCTTTGACGGCTTGCAAATTCAAGCATGAGGAATAGTAGTAATCTTATTTCTTCTCTCTCAGGGGGACACCGCGTGACACTGTGTACTCATATTAAACTGAATTTTTTGAAATAAAACTGATTATTTGCATAATAATGGATTTGGCCTTAAATAACCTACAAATGCTGATATGCCAAAAACCAACCAACCAACCAACCAACCATTTTCTGGGTCTTTGGTGTGACTATGAGTTGTAAGAGAATAGTTATTCCGTAACTTTTTTTAACGACTGAGCGCTCATTTGTTTGCACGCAAACGATTTTAAGTGTTGTAGTTCATTGAATAGTCCTATTTGGCCCAATGATAGGACCCTAATAGGTACTACTGCCATGAGTCTGAGTGAACCTGCGAGTAATGGCGATGATAGGTTCCCCATATTCCCCAAAGCTCTCGGACTGAACCTATATCATCTTATATTTTAATGTCATATTTAGGGCATTCACTGAGGGTGGGTCTTACCCCTCTGCAGAGATGCAGTTTACGTTTTCTACAGCCCAACAAAATTGTTTTTTCAATCTCCTTTGTCTTCAATTTCCTTGATCTATTTCCCTCTACAACTTGCTGTCATGGAGTTTCTGTGACGAGACCTGACCAAAAATAAAAAGGGGTCCTTTTTTTAGAACTGACAATGTATGTTCTACTTAAATCTATTCTAACATACACACACACACACACACACACACACACACACATATATATATGTATATATATTCCTATATATACACACACACAGAGAAACATGTATATATATATATATATATATACATGCTCACACACATTTATATATACACATATATATACCCACACTCTTATATATATATATGTGTGTCTGTGTGTGTCTGTGTGTACGAAAATCCATATAAACATGCATACACGCATATATACACATACACGCCTATATATATATATATATATATATACTTTCTTTAAAGAAAAAACCAAAGCCCGGTTACTTTAGGATTATAAATTTATTTCCATCCTGTTTTGTGTTTCTGATGTAAACCAAAAACACGAAGAAAAATATTACAGGACTTCCTCAGATCTTATGGATAAAATAAATCAGAATAGACACGATGGTAGGAGAGGGGTGAAAAGTTATCTCCTCGTTTTTTTTAACTTCCGTTTTTTTTTATTTGTTTATTTATTTTATTTATTCTCATTTTTTTTTTTATTTTACCGTCGGTTGGAATTATGGTAATTTAACTTTTTAATTTATTTTATTTAGTTTCTTTTTTTTTTTTTTTGTTAAGTTCGATAATCAACTTTTTTAGTGTTTTGTTTATATAATAAATCTTTTGCAAGGGAAATATTAATACTTATATCAATTTCAACTCTATTTCCTCGTATGTTTGTTTATATATATATATATATATATACATGCATACATGTGTAAGCTAAAAGAAATTTAAACTTTTATCATAAGCTCCTTACTAAAATTTCACTTATGAAATTGACGAAACTTTGGCGTAAAAAGTGTTTGCCAATGATCCTAGAGACCGGTGTTCATTCCCAGGTCGAGTTTTACCAAAGATTCAGAAATGGTACTTGATGCCTCCTTGCTTGATGCTCAGCATTATAAGGTACATATCAAGGGTAATTTTGAAGGATTGCTTTGGAATCTAATAAATTATTTGTTTGTTTGTCTGGTTGGTTGTTTATGTTTTATGGCATATCAACTCTCTTTGGTTAATTAAAGCTAAATCCTGTTTATACAGGGTGGAACGATAAAATTGTCGTCCTAAAGAAAACAACACTACAGATTTATTTTAAAACTTTTATTGAAAAAATCAATTTAGGTAACTTGATTATGTAGTGGAGCTGACATCTATTCAATGTAACCGCCTTCAGCCTCAATCACCGCCTCGATACGGATCCGGAACTTGGCGCATGCTTTTTCTACCAGCGCCGGCGGGAGCTCAGCGAATACTTGGCGGATGGCAGCGATCAGGCTGGCTTTGGTGTTGTTGGAGGTCATGTTGTTGATGTTCTCGACGTATGACCAAAGAAAGTAGTCCAGCGGGTTCAGGTCGGGGGAGGAGGGGGTCAGTGAGAGAAGGGTACAAAGTCGTAGAACTCCTTCTAAAGCCAAGCCTGGGTCTCTTTGGACTTGTGGGCCGGCGTCGAGTCCTGCTGCCACACTCAGGGTCTGCCACCGGCCACCAGATTGCACCAGGGGATCACCACACTCTTAGGCACACCCAGGTACTGTTTGGTGTTGACATTCAAGCCGACTTCGAAGATGTGAGGTGGCATGATGTGGCCCTCACTTGAGACCATACCAAAGACCATAACCGTAGCTGGAATCTTTGTTTTCATCACCCTGGGAACGTCCCTGTTATTCGTGGCAATCCAGATTTGCATTTTGAGGGTGCTGGTAATGGTCCTGTTGTCATAACTTGTATCGGTAGAGAGAATGAGTTGTACAGCGGCGCATTGTGTCACTTTCAGACATGATAGAATGCTCCTATCGCTCTTGGGATTTGTACACAACTGGCTGACTTGTAGATGGTCTGCAACAAGAAAAGAAAACCGGTTTTCATATAACAGAAATGGAATCATGTCGTCTCTTCTTGGGTGACAATTTTATCGAACTTACATTTTAAATGTATATGGTTTGTAAATAATTTTTAAATAATGTAAGTAAGTAAAGTTAGCGACCATAGTCGAGGGTGACCCGAAGGCTCCCTTTTCGATAGCTACTACACCAAGGTGTAGGGGAGGGCGCTACTCCATTCCCGGGATTGCTCCACTTTACCCTTGAACCGTACCTTATAATGCTGAGTGTTAAGCAAGGTGGTATCAAGTTCCATTTTTAAAGTCTTTGGTATGACTCGACCTGGGATTGAACCCAGGTCTCCCGGGCCATTGGCGAACACCCTTAGAGTTTATCTTTTTGCGCTAAATTAAATGTTTTCCATCATTGATATCAAATACTTTTATTTGTACACTCTCAAATAGTTTCAAGCATTTCTATCAAACACTAATATCTTTATTTTCACGCAGTTAAATGGTTTTAAGCATTGGGTGTCAGTATAGAGGTGAGCGGCTGGATCCTATATTTTAAAATATGTGCATATTGCCGTCTTTCATTTAAGCTTGTTTAATTAAATAATAAAGACACACAAAAGTATCAGTTCAGTCTTGTAAAATGGCAAATTAACTAAAATAAAGAAAAAATAAATTAATCCACCAATTTCAACGTTAAACCAAGACACTACTCTGGAGACTTGGTGGCGTAATGGTTAAAGCGCTGGACTGCGGAATCGTAGTCTGCGAGTTCGAGCACGAGTCGCACTATTACGTTCACTTCCAAACAAATCCCCTTGGGAAAGGTTTTAACCCCCTTATCTTTCCATATATGCGTTAAATAGTACAACTACTGTCCAAAAAAGATTGATTTGGCATTAAATAACCCGAGAAGGTTGATATGCTATTAATATAACAAAGAGGAATATTTATCAGGAAACTGGAAAGGATCTTAATATTTTATTGAAAAAATGTGTCTTTATCATTTTATCAAAAGTGCTTAAATGAAAGACTGCTGCCTAAATACACAGACTCTCTCTCACACACAAATATGTATATATAGTCATCCACAAACTGACTATTTCGATGTATCACAACCCTTCAGTGTGGATCGACACGTAAGACGCTTGAAGCTGGGATCGAAACCCACCCAACTTTACGTTAGACTTAGTATCAGACCGCTTGGCCAACAAGCGTAGGACGTAGGTTAAGGAATTATAAGGTATTTAGTAGCAACAGTAGCAGCAGCGTTCGTTTGTTTACATCTTTATACCTTATCGGTTACCAGAAGTCTCAGTTCGTTCTAAGAGCTTTGCATTATGCGATCGGCAGTCGAAAATTCCTTTGCCAGAGGGCTAAACCCCCATGGGGGAGCGTTATATATTGTCATCCACAGACAGACTGTTTCGTAGTATCACAATATCACACACACACACACACACACACACACACACACACACACACACACACACACACACATATATATATATATAACACGCAGGACACTGCTGGAGAAGCATAGACGAGCTCATAACTCCTATGGACCCCCACATTTGGCCGAGCAAAAGCAGGACGACCAGCAGGAACATACATACAGCCACTATGTGAGGATACGGGATGTAGCCCTGAAGACCAGCCAGAGGCGATGAACGATAGGGAAAAGTGGCGAGAGAGGGTCAGGGATATCCGTGCTAGCGGCACGACATGTGATGATGGTATATATATATATATATATATATATTGATAATGAACCGACTGTGATATATATATATATATATATATATATATATTATATATATATATATATATATATAGAAATAGAAATAATAAACAAGATAGATAGATAGATAGATAGATACGTACATACATAGAAAGAAACAAATTTTTATTTATTGATTCAGAGACAGAAAACGTCAATAGAAACTGTAAATTGTATAGAGTTTCACATACGAATTAGTTTTTCACAAAATAGACGATAAATGAAATTAAAATGACAGAGTAAACACATGTTAAGATAGTGTCTAAGCGAACAATATTTTGCCATCAGGGATTTCTGTATTAACACGATCCTACGCGCGGTTTTCGTTCTATCTTCATCAAAATGTTCTCGCAGGAACGCAAGATCTCGTCAATATCTCGTTAACTTGGAATGGTGAGAAGTAAAATAGTTCCGTGCGCCACCGTATACAGCATTCACGAGGAAAAAAAAAGATCAAATAGTATATTGACCGAAACGTTTAGGTCAATACACCGACTGCACCTCTGCAGAGGGTTATCCCCTCCCTGCAAACGAGTATCCTAGATATGACACTAAAGAATCTGATGGTGAGGTTCCAGTAATGCTGGAGCTTTGTGGAATGCGTAGTACCCATTCAAGGTTCCCACTGGCTTTGAGTGGTTGCAACTGATAGGGTCCTCTTTATGGGTCAAATAGAAGTAAAATGCGTTCTTATGCCAAACTAAATTGTTCAAAATAGAACTGTTTTGACATTTAACTGTGTGTAGAAAAAAACTATACCTATACTAAACTGTGTACTTACGCTAAACTGAAATCCTTTAATTTAACTGTTTTGGCATTTAAACTGCGTACTTCATTTAAACTGCGTACCTATTGTTAACTGAATTGTTTGAAATGGAACTGTTTTTGCATGCTAAACTGAATTGTGGGAAATAGAAGTGTTTTGATATTTAACTGTGTGTAAACAAAGAACTATACTTACACTAAACTGAATTGTTAAATTAGAACTGTTTGTCTAAACTGAATAGCTTGAAATAGAAATGTTTTGACAATTAAACTTTTTAACTGAATTGTTTTAAATAGAACTGTTTATTTGTATAAAAAAGGTTTCGGGATTAGATAACCTACAAAGGTTGATATGCCATAAAACACAAGCAAACAAACTTTGGGTTAGGGTTATCTGCATCTGGTGCTCCCACGCCAGAAGTCAACTCTGGGATTTTTGATTACCGCGATTCGTAGCACGAAGGCAGGTGGTTTGACATGCCTTCACAAAGCAGGGTGACTAAGAATTAAAGATACGATGGACATCAATTATCCCAAGTCCATATATTTAGTGATTCTGGACATGAAATCAAGAATAAAGAGAAATCTGTTTTTACATCTAGGATATCGATTAAAGATGAGTGGCATTTACGTTACTTATGCTATGATATATGATGGTAATCAACGGACCGAGTCACCGTAGCATTGTGGATAGCATAGTGGACAATGACATCTTAGAAAGCGAGTTCGAACTCAAGTCACACTATTTCATTTGATTGTTGTTGTTTAATGGCATATCAACCTTCTTGGGTTATTCAATGCCAAATCCCTCTTTCTAGAAGTAGTGGTACGATTTAACCCATGTTCCATAGCCATGATATGGCTATGTGTGAAACGTACATCGAATGTCCATAAAGATAGAACATAGGAATCTCGAAACACGAAAAACCCTTACGATTTCTCAGTTCAGGTACGAAACTTTTTATTACCTTTGAGTTTAAAGGTTCTTCGACATGAGGAGAGAGATACACATTATTTCTATTCTGGCTTTTTCATCTGCTCCCCCCCCATCTCGTGCAACACCTGCCACAAAGGCCACTGGCCTGGCTTCGGCGAGCAAGCGAAAGCCAACCGTCTTATTCCGAGGTAGGTCTCAACTCAACTAATTAACTTTTTCAAAATCCCAACATCCTCAGCGCGCTTCCGGTGCGTGACGTCATTCGCACTTGCTAGCCCCGTTTCCCATCTGGGCTATTGTGACATCTCTGAGTGACACGTCCGCTCCGTGCACGCGCGTGAACACCTGTATTAATATTGCACCTAAGTAACCCATGCACTGAGCCGAAAGGTTCTCAGCCTAACTAAACCCAAAGGCATAAAACGAAATCCCTCGGCCATTGTATTACACCCATAGCTGGGAAAACAACAGGGTTCATAACTTTCGTAAGGGTATTTGTCCGAAAGTGAACGTAATAGTGCAACTGGAGTTCGAACTCGCTTACAACGATTCTGCAGTCGAGCGCAATAACCATTTGCACCACGAGGAACCCCCCTGCACTATTTTGTTCCCTTTGGGGCTAATATCCTAGGGAAAGATGTGAACCTTCTTATCCCTCAACCTATGAGTTAAATAGTACCACCACAGGTATTTTGACATATTAACCATAAAGTTTGATATGCCTAAGAAACAAAACTGAACAGAGTTGAATAATTGCTTATTCGTGCACACTATTCTCAGTCTGATTCTTTCTCTCTTTATATATATATATATATATATATATATATATATATATATATATACAATGATTATTAAATAAGTTTCCAGACTTTTTTCGTATGGGCACCTTTATTGACAGTACACACATGAAACTCTAGTCCCCTTTGAAGTAATCTCCTCCGGCTGCAATGCCCTTGTTGTACTGTTCCAACAACTTCTGGAAGACTCCATGGACGTTCTTTTCTGTGAGTGTGTCAGTGACCTTCGTCATAGCTTCTTTCATCTCCTCAATTGTCTCATAACGAGAGCCTCTAAGTTTTTCCTTGAGCTTAGGGAATAAGCAAAAGTCACAGGGAGTAAGGTCTGGGCTATAGGGAGGGTGACGAACTGTGTTGATGCCCATCTTGGTCAAATAGTCTGTGACAAGGATGTAGTTGTGGACTGGTGCATTGTCCTGGTGGAAATGCCACTGACTCGATTTGAAGAGTGATGACCTCTTCCGACGGAATCTCTTCCTGGACTCTCTTAAAACCTCAACATAGTAACCCTAACCCTAACCCTTTAGCCAATCAACTCTGGTGTATTGACTTCCTTACTCCTCCCACACCTCTCATCATCCCTCACAGACTCCCTGCCTTCCTTGAAGATCTTATGCCACTCAAAAACTGATGCTCGATTCATGCAAGATGATCGAAAAGCAGTCTGAAGCATTCCATACGTTTCTGTGTCATTTTTCCATGTTTAAAACAGAATTTTATTGCATATCGTTCTTCTAAAGTCTCCTGACATCCAGATTGCATTTATGAAATTCCCCAGCTGTGACTATCAGGCTTTAGTAGGGTGTATTCCAATTGCTACTGTAGCTGTACATTTGAACCTGAAATCATAAGAATTGGTCTGTCATCTCATAAGATGTATAGCAACAGCATACTGAATTTTCAAGAGTCTACGACAATTCTAAATGCTTGTACAAAAAAAGTGTGGAAACTTATTGAATGCACCACGTATATGTATATATATATATATATATGTGTGTGTGTGTGTGTGTGTGTGTGTGTGTGTGTGTGTGTGTGTGTGTGTGTGTGTGTGTGTGTGTATTATTCAGTCCAGATAAACCGCAGTTGATTCATATCAATACCCACAACAGGATGGAAATAAATTTATAATCCTAATGTGACCGGATTTTGTTTTTTTAAAGAAATATATATATATATATATATAAACTCCTCCGTCTAGGTCAATCTTTTTACAGAGTTAAACAAGTTTGAATTCAAAGTTTTCCTTCTCCTAAACCGGTTGCCATATTAAGGCTCAACTGCTCGGACTGTTCTATTTCCTACTCCTATCTGGAGGAAGAATAGTTGAATGCATACTATTCCTAATATATATATATTATCATCATGTCATGCTGTTAGCAAGGATTTCCCTGACCCTCTCTCTCCACCCGTTTCTATCGCTCCCTGCAGGTCCTTCAGACTATATCATGTATCGACATAGAGCTGTTGTAGATAGGTTTTGGCTGGTCGTCCAACCTTTGCTCTTTCATATATATATATATATATATATATATAAATTAGCCAACATATTTATATATCATTGTTACGTGAATTCGACCCTCTAATCAAAAGACCTCAAATTGTTTTCAGTTCCATCTTTTTCTGATTGGTCACTCATCTTAGCGTGGAACAAGTTCATCGCTGCTTAGCTGATGAGATTTGGTTCTTTCAGAATGACTCGAACGTACATTTGGGTCTGTGAGAATGTTGATGGATATGGGCCCCCTTTCCTCGATTCACTAGTTCCTAACCTCCGCTTTACGGCACCCTAGATCCGCCCTTGTATGTAGTTACATGTGCCACGGAAAAGTGATTGCAAAAGATGAACACCTGAGAAACTTGGAACTGAAATTAAATTATTTTATTTTCCATCATTAAACACAAAATCTAACGAGTAGGTTCAAAAGCATTCGTAAATTCATCCGATATTCTTTCAAAAGGGAATAAGAATTGGCTTCTATATCGAAGGATCATCGATTTAAATTTTCAAATGAAGAGGTATTGGTTCATACAAGTTGAATCTTTTTTAGGGAAAAGGGTCGTTCAGCAAGTAACCTCTGGCAAAAATAGGTTTGCTTTAGTTTGGTTTTATGGGACATCAAACATTGTAGGTTATTAATACCAAAGCCACTTTTACACATAAACAGTTCTATTTCAAACAATTCAGTTTAGTATAAGTACAGTTTCAATGTAAAAAAACAGTTCAATTTCAAACAATTTAGTTTGGCATAAGTACAGTTTCAATGTCAAAATACTGTTCAATTTCAAACAAATTAGTTTAGCATACAAAAAACTGTTTAATTTCAAACAATTCAGTTTAGCATAAGTATGCAATTTGAATGTCAAAACAGTTCTATTCTGAGCCATCCAGTTTGGCATAGGTACACAGTTTACTTCTATTTAACCCAAAGATAAGACCCTATCAGGTGGCACAACTCCAGGCCAGAGTGGATCTGGGAGTGATTGGAATAAAGAGGTATTCTGGATTCCCCAAAATTCCATCATTACAAGAACCCCACACACAGGTTGTTTAGTGTCATATCGAGGACACTCTTTGAGGAGGGTATCTTAACCCTCTGTAGAGAAGCAGTCGGTGTATTCTTCTGGACAAAGAAAAAATAGGTTGTATTATTTTGATCAGGTTTTCTACTTCATATTTTTATGAACCAAAAGAACCTTGAGAAATTCACAGAAATATCATTGACCAGTTGGCTGGGGCTAGAGAATACACCGACTGTTTCTCTACAGAGGGGTAAGACCCCCCGACAACGAGTGTCCAGTAATGCTGGAGCTTTGGGGAATGTGGAGTACCCCTTCATTGCTATTGCTCCCAGCTCCACTCTGGCCCGGAATGGTAGCATCTGATAAGGGTCTTATCTATGGGTTAAATAGAACTAAACCATGGTTTTGACAATTAAATTGTGTACTTACATTTAAACTGCGTGCTTATGCTAAACTGAATTGTTTGAAATGGGACTGTTTTTTTTTACATTGAAAGTGTACTTATACTAAACTGAATTGTTTAATATAGAACTTCTGTACTTATACTAAAATGAATTAGAACTGTTTGAATAA
>OY757934.1:18453751-18463751 GCA_963585895.1 Sepioteuthis lessoniana | reverse complement strand
AGGTCGATGGTTCGAATCCGTCTCGCGAGAGGCCAATGTTTTTTTTTTTAAATTTCTATCCTTGATTTTGATATGAGAAATTTTCAGTCGTGCATGTAACATGTTTTCTTCTAGATTTTTAAACTTGTTCAGGTTGTAAATTTACAATTCCGTTACGATTGTAGCGAACGGTTTTTCTCTAAACTAGAATTACTTCTATAATAAATAGGGTTAGAGATATAGTCGCCGCTAACAGTTGTTCTAATACGATAAAATAAGTATTTACGAAAGTAGAAAAGGACGTAAAATAGAATAATGCAAATTATTAGGCTTTTGACAGACATGCAAAATAACAAATTTAAACACATAAAAACAAACAACAATAACAAGAATTGGTAGGTCTATATACATATATGAGTTTATGTGAAGCAAGGGGTTATGAATAGTACATTTACAATGAAGATATTTTACGGACAAATATAAATGGTTTTCCTTTTGGTCTCTCTTTGTAAGAAATTTTATATCTGATAGAATATTTTAAATGTTTTGCATCTAGTAAATATGGTTACTTACAAAGTCTTGGTTTGGTTTCTTTGTTAAATGGCATATCAACCTTTGTAGGCTATTTAATGCCGAAGCTATTCTCCTAGAATTTAATCCATCGCTAGGAGGAGAAGGCAGGGTTCATAACTTTCCCAAGGGTATTTGCCCGAAAGTGAACGCAATAGCGCGACTAGAGTACAAACTCGCTTACTACGATTCCGTAGTCCGTCGCTTTAACCATTACACCATAGGGACACCCCACAAAATCTTGTTATGAGTTTATAATCTTGTGGATATTTATTTAATCGTCAAGGTTATTTTCATCAAAAGTTCTTCGTAGTTTATTTTATAGTTCCTTCCCCATATTACTTGTCTGAAGTCCTGAGTTCAACTGAATTTTCTTTTAGAAAAAGGAATCTCTAAGCTCGAAACAAGAAGTGACAAGGGGTCATAAATCAAATCCTCCTTCAGACAACTGGTCTAGCACTAAGGGTGTTCTTTGGACTTACTGGAGCCAATTTTGTTACATTTACGATTATATACTTAATGCTGCTAAAAAAAATTATTTGCCCAGTCAGCTGGGGCTGTAGAATACACTGACTTCACCTCTGCAGAGGGGTAAGACCCCCCCCGCCAACGAGTGTCCTGTATATGACACTAAACAATCTGATGGTAAGATTCCAGCAGTGCTGGAGCTTTGGGGAATGCAGAGTACCCCTTCATTGCCATCGCTCCCAGGTCCACTCTAGCCCGGAGTCGTAGCACCTGATAGGGCCCAATCTATGGGTTAAATAGAACTGACAGCATACTTATGCTAAACTGAATTGTTCTAGTAAACTGAATATCTTGAAATAGAAATGTTTTTCACAATTAAACCGTACTTACATTTAAACTGCGTGCTTATGCTTAACTGAATTATTTGAAATAAAACTGTTTTTCGACATTAAAACTGTATTTACACTTAACTGAATTGTTACATATAACTGCTTGAATAGTTTGAAATGGAAATGTTTTTGACAATTAAACTGTGTACTTATGCTAAACTGAATTGTTTTAAATAGAACAGATTATTTACATAAAAATGGATTTAGCGTTAAATAACCTACAAAGGTTGATATGCCATAAAACCCAACAAACCAAACCAAACCAAAAATATTATTGGCTTTTTTTTAGAACAAGTGACAACAAGTCTCCTTGTCCAAACTTCATCATCATTATTATTAATAATATTATTATTCAATATATATATATCTATATCTATTTAAAAAGGTTTTGAATTCGGGGTCCCATAAGATGATACAGCTTGAAAAATTTTGACCAGTAATGAACCTGTTTAAAGAATGAGAGTAAAAAGAAACATCTGACTTCATCTCTGTTGATAATTATCATATCACCTTAAATAGTATTTTCGAAAGATTTTGGACTGAAATATTTTTATCAAATGGCTGGCTCTTTGGCTGGTTTCTTTACGGCAGGTTAAACGTTCCTGGGTTATTTAATGCCAAAGATATCCTTGTAGAACAATTAGCTGGGGGGGGGCATAATGGAGTTCCTGCCTTTTCCAAAGATATTCATCTGAAACTTAACGAAATGCTGCGACCAGAGTTCGAACTCGATTTTTAGGATGTCTCAGCGCAAATCGTTAGCCACTACGCCACGGAGATTCACGCCGCTATGTTTGGCCCAGTCAGCTAGGGCTGCAGAATCCAGCAACTCCCTATCCGCAGAGGAGTAAGCACCCCACTCACCCTAACAAGTGTCCTGGATAAAACACTAAACAATCTAATCAGTAATGCTGGAGCTTTGGGGAATACGGAGTACTCCTTCACTGCCATTGCTCCCAGGCCCACTCATGCCCGGAGAGGCAGCACTTGATAAGGTCTCGTCTATGAGTCGAATAGAACTAAAATTAGTCCTTACACTAAACTGAATTGTTTGAAATTAACTGTTTTTTACATTTAACTGCGTAAACAAAAAATTGTACTTATGCTAAACTGAATTGTTTGAAATAGAACTGTTTGATCATTTAACAGTGTGAGTGAATAACTGGTGTTTAAATGAATTGTTAGTGATACATAGAAGTAATTGCAGCCATTTTAATTTTGTTGACATGCTAAACTAAATTGTTAGAAAAAGAATTGTTTGGTCTTTTAACTGTGTGTAAACAAATACTGTGTAAAAAGATTTTAGGAGAATAAAATTTGTAGGAATGTGAGTGACAATAAAGCCAAGTTTAGTATTTAACTGGGTAATGTTTTTAGGGGGGGCTTTAGTGTGCCTTTAAATGGTAATTTCAAACGGTGAGTTCCGCAGGTTTCTAGTTCGGATACCGATTCGAAAAGATAACACAGACAATAACATTTTTAAAAGGCAGTTTAATACAAAATATAAGTGCAAATTATTAGCTTTATGGCACATCAACTATGGTAGGTTATTTAAAGCCAAATTCATTTTTATACACACAAGCAGATCAGTTTCAAACAAATCAGTTTATCATAAATGCAGTTTTTTTGTCTACACACAGTTAATTATAAAAACAGTTCTATTTCAAAAATTCAGTTTAGCATAAGTACACAGTTTAGTTCTGTTTGATAGGACTGTAGCAGAAAGAAACTTGAATTTTTGTTTGGCGCGTAATTTTTGTTTGACCGTTAGAGTCGCCGAACATTTTCACCCAATCAGGATGACTTGTCCTATTCAGCCCGAACCATATTTCCTAGTAGCACCAAAAATTGAAGAAAGTCTGCGAATCTCTCTCTCGCTGAGAAATCCTCAACGGGAACGGACGTCTTAACGTCTGTTCCTGAATAGAGTAACAGCATCAACCATGATGAGGAGAGCCATCTAGTTTATGGATCCCTTGGGTCTATTCTTCTAGACCAAGGGATTTTAGTTTAAAACAAATTAGATGATACACTCTAACAACTTACTACCTTCTTTCTTTCCTATGAGACGTCGCAACATACCAGCGTAAACCTCTTTACTTCATGCTGCCATTAAAACCTTGATACGAAACTTAACGACGTCTTCGTTCTTCTCCACCACCTTTATTTTCCGTCAACATTTAGCGAAGGGATAACAACCAACGAAATACCAATGCAACCAACGAAATACCAACGCAACCAACGTAAAACCAACGTGAACTTAAACCAAAAACCCAATAACAATAATAATAATAATGATGCTATCCCCATCGCTATAGGGCCCTATCAGGTGCTACCACTCCGGGTCAGAACTCGCTTACTAGGGAGTCCCAGTTCAGCACATGAGACACGGGACTGTCCCTATGCTCAGTTAAATAGGATTCATTCTTATACATTATTCAAAAACATTTGCCGACACTATTCTCTTGAATTATTAAGCAATACGAAATTAATTTTTTTTACTAGCAAAAAGAAAAAAGAAAATCAGAATGTTGAAAAATTTATCTTTCGTCTCTTGTATATATTGTTGTTGGCGACCGTAGGCGAGGGTGACTCGAAGGCTCCATTTTCGATAACGACTAGACCAAGGTGTAGGAAAGGGCGCTACTCCTTTCCCTGGATTGTTCTACTTTACCCCTGATCCTTACCTTATAATGCAGAGTGTGAAGCAAGGCTGCATCAAGTACAATTTTTTGAATCTTTGGTAAGACTCGACCTGGGATTGAACACAGGTCTCCCTGGCTAACACTCTAACCATTATGCCAATGTTGGGTTCATAATACTGAGTAAAAAAAAAAGGAAGAAAAGAAAGAAAGAAAGAAAAAGAAAAAGTTTAAGAAAGAGAAAAAGTTACTTTAAATTTCACGCTGAATTCTTTTCTTTCAAAATGGATAACCTCAGCAATTCTTCCATTTTTAATCGAAAAGATTACAAAAAATGAAAGAATACATTTTAAAAAAATAATAGAAATAGAAAAAAAAAAAAAAAAAAACGTATTTCTCTCTGCCCTTCCTTCAAAAACAAAAACAAACAAACAATGACAATAAAAATGCAGTATGGCAAGTAAAAAAAAAAGAAAAAAAAGCTAAAAATATTAAAATGAAAATGATCTTTTTCACGCCCTATATAGCATTATGAAAATGAAGTTATCGAAAAGTTGGCCGTTGCCTAAGCAGTTATATTTTCTGTAGAACTTTTTATTGAATGGTGCTAAAATAATCTAAAATAATTAGGGTATATCGAAAGTATTTTTTATATAAAAAAAACCCCAAAAAAACTAATAAATAAAAATACCTAAACAAAACGGTTGAATATTCTTACAGAACTTTTAAAGAATTTCTGTGTATGAAAAAAAAACCTCCTCAAAAACTTAACTTGTGGTATACGTCGACGATATCACTTCTAAAAGGTGAGGAGGTGAGCTTAGCGCAACGATGAAATGGAATCTGCGACACGGGTTCAAATTCTAGACAAAACTGCATGTCTTTCTCATTGAGCTGACGCTCTTGCAAAAGCCACGAATCTATTTGTTTTCCCAGCTATGAGTAAATAATTGTGCAAACTGAGTTCTTTTGAATTGGTTCGGCAATCAATCTAGGAGAAGGAAAACTCTGAGTTCTCCAAAAATTTGACCTTGTGAAACATTTTGCTCATGGTGGGGAAGTTAGTTGGATTGGGTTTTATGGTACATCAACTCTTGTTGGTTATTTAATGCCAAATTCTATATATATATATATATATATGTGATTTGGTTTAATTGGGTTTTATGGCATATCAACCATGTATATATTAAGTATATATGATTTGGTTGGGTTGGGTTTCATGATATATCAGCTATTGTTGGTTATCCAATGACAAATCCTGTTTACACAGACACACACACACACACACACACACACACATATATATATATATATATATATAATTTGGTTTGGTTGGGTTTTATGGCATATCAACCCTTGAAGTTTTTTTTTAATGCCAAACCCTCTTTATACATATATAAAATTTGGTTTGGTTTAGTTTTATGGCATATAAACCCTTGAAGTCTTTTTTTAAATGCCAAACCCTCTTCATACATATATATCAAATATATAATTTGGTTTGGTTGGGTTTAATGGCATATAGACCCTTGAAAGTTATTCAATGCCAAATCCTCTCTATACATATATATCAAATACATATGGTTTAGTTTGGTTGGGTTTTATGACATTAACCTTTCTAGGTTATCTAATGTCAATTTCTGTTTACACACACACACACACACACACATATATATATATATATATATATGTGGTTTCGTTGGGTTATGGTGTTATATAGTCATATAATAAATATGCTTATATACACATATATGACGCAATGATAACAGACGAGTGAAGGCTTCTTTAACAAATATATTGACCCCCACTCTTATGGCCGTCAGCGTTGTGTCTTTCTCGTTCTCCAGGGCTGCCCAACCGGAGGCCCAGAGGCCCACTCTGCTGGGTGATGGCTTTCTTTACTGCATCTTATCAGCATCTTCTCTGGACCCCAACTCATTGGGGGCCCCGACGGCCCCTTCGGCCTCGCGTGGCTTTCCCTACCACACTTATCAGCAACTTTTCTCCAACTGCCTAACTTTTTGTCTTGACCGAGTTATATAATAGTTCAACGTCCACTCAATCGCCTACTCGATCTTTGGAATGGCATGTTTGATCGTCATCAAGCGGAAATAACTGTCATGCAGTTCACAGTTCACTCTCTTCCGGTGCATCAGTCTATGAGTGTACCATGGAAATTGTAGCTTGTCCCATTTTGTTAGCCAATTTCCGCCCACGCGATTTCCTCTCATAACTGCCATTAGAATGTGTCACTCCCTTCTGGTGCATCACTTTGAATGGCATTTTTGGCCGGGTCGAAGGTCAAAATACAACAATGGCATATCAACCAATATAAGTTTTTTTAATGCCAAATTTTATTTACACATAGACATGAGATATATAAGATTTGTAAAGATATTTTATGGGTAACATTTTTAGACGAACCTGAGCTTTTTTTTCTGCTCAGATAAATATTGTCAACTATTGCAATGTAACGATAACAATTTATCATCAGACATTTGTTTGAACACACTTTAATGAATATTCATATATGATACGTTAGTGAATAGTTTGGTGGTAATTTCATTTTTAATTTAGTTGGAACTAATTTGTTTACACACATGTATTCCTATTGCTTTTACAAAGTTTAATATTGTCCTGTCAGCTGGCGCTGTAGAATACACCCACTACTTCTCTGCAGAGGGGTAAGGCCCCGCAAACGGGAGTCCTGGATATGAGACTAAACAATCTGATGATGAGGTTCATGTAATGCTGGAGCTTTGGAGGAATGCGGAATACCCCTTCATTGCCATCGCTTCCTGGTCCACTCTGGCCTTGAGAGGAAGCACCTGATAGAAGTAGACCTATACTCCTCCCTTATGCTAAACTGAGCTGCTTGAAATAGAACTGTTTTGACATTGACACTACGTACATATGTTTAACTGAATTGTTTAAAATGAAATTGTTTTTGTATGCTAATCTGAATTGTTTGAAATGGAACTGTCTCGATATTTAACTATGTGTTAACAAAAAGTCTTCTCATATTAAACTGTATTGTTTGAATTAGAACTGTTTTACTAAACTGAATAGCTTGAAATAGAACTGTTTTTAACTCTTTAACTATATACTTATGCTTGCTAAACTAAAATTTTTAAAAATAAATCGGTTTATTTGTATAAAAGTAGATTTGGCATTAAATAACATACAAAGATTGATATGTCATAAACCCAAACAAAGAAACAAAAAAAAAACCCCAACAAACCGACAAATCGTTTAGTGGACTTATTTGTGTGTGCGTATGTATCTAGGAAAATTATGAATCCACCTATTATCGATCTAGCAATGAGTAAATAGTTAGAACGCACTGGTCTCTTTAACCTCGTATTGTAGCCGGTCAAGAAGAAGGAGAACTCTTGATTCAAACCAATAATGATTTCTGCCAGGCTAATCGGGCTTAAGATACATACATAATTAGAGGTCCTACGAGCAAACCTAGTTTGTGGCTACGTCTAATCAAGATAAATATTGCTTAGTGACTTACCCAACGGAATTTGCGCGTAAAATAAACTTTGCAACCGTTGCAATTTCAATGGCGTTTGCTGGAAATCTTCAAAGCATTGGGATGTTATTACATTTCAGTATCAACAATTTCCAAGCCATCCCAAGTAATTTTTACATCTAAAACGTCTTATCAACTTCTAAGAGGACCTCTGATTTTGACAAAGACCAAATAATTATTAATCCTGATTATATATATATATATATATAACACCCCCCCATATATATATATATATATATATATATATATATATATGTATTTATTGGTCTAGTGGGTAGAGTGTTCGCCAATGGACCGGGAGACTTGGTTCAATCCCAGGTCGAGTCATACCAAAGACTTTAAAAATGTTAGTTTATACCTCCTTGCTTAACACTCAGCAATATAAGGTACGTATCAAGGGTAAAGTGGAGCAATCCAGGGAAAGGGGTAGCACCCTACCCTACACCTCGGTGTTGTAGCTTTTGAAAAGGGAGCCTTCTGGTCGCCCTCGACTACGGTCACTAACTAACAACTATACATATGTGTGTACACGAAGGTTATTCAATAAATAAGGTGAAATTTGCCAATGGAGCAGGCAATCAGAGGCATTGTTTATGGTGACACTTTTTTTTTAAGGAAACCGATTGTCATGGCTCTTAACTAGTCTCACAACCTCTACTGACTGCTGCGACCAGAATGTAGTTTTAAATGGAGTATCAGAATCTTTCTACCCCAAGAACTGTCTTTCCGACTCGGAGTGTTAGTGTCAAACCTACGTTTGTCTAACTAGTAAACCATTTTTTAATAAAACTTGCTTCAGTATACAAATCACACATTCTTCCATAGCTTTCTCATAGTCTGCATTTTTCAGCCATGACAACTGGGATGACAGACATCCGTTCAAGCCTTCAGAAATCTGTTTATTTACCACCATTTTGTATAACCTCAAAACAAAATTTTTTGTAGGGATTAGAATAATTTTTGCAATAAACCAATTTCAAACGATGTTTAGTTTATATTAATGGATAAAAATTGCTTCTTTAATATATATATATATATATACAAATTTATCTCGTGTTATATATATATATATATATATATATATATATATTTATATATATATAGTATTATTCGGTCCAGTTAAACCGGAGTTGGGAGTAATTCCATCAGGACAAAAAAAAAAAAAAAAAAAAAAAAAATTCAACAGTGAACTTTTAAATTTTCCTGGTAGTGGGCTAAATGAGGATAAAAGTCTTCACCCCTCTTCTATCTCCTCCCATCCTTCTTTGCTGTGTCTATTCTGAATTATTTTATCCATAAGATCTGAAGAAGTCCTGTTAGTTTTTTTTTGTGTTTTTGATTTATATCAAAAACCATAACAGGATGGAAATAAATCTATTATCCTAAAGTGACCGGTTTTTGTTTTTTCTTAAAGATATATATATATATATATACTTGAGTAAGGAAGGACTCGTGTAATTAAAGACTCCTTATTTTCAACCTCAAGAAGGAGTTTTTCTTATATATTCTGCGTATAATTAATCTCATGAAGCTTTTACGGGTTCAAAAAAATTACGGTATGAGTACGCGTAATATGGTGGCTAACATGTACGGCTGAGACATTGTAGTAATTTTGACTTCGAAATTCAGTCGCACTTTACGTTCGCTTTTGGACTAATGCCCTTGGGAAAGGTAGGAATTCCCTTATCCTCTACGATTAAGGGTTATACTGTTCTTTGACGGGAATGGTCCTTGCATTAAAAAAGGTCGATATGCCGTGAAGGCTGATATGTTATTAAACAAAGAAACCAAAAAACACAGCGCGTGAATTGAACGATCTCTTGTTTTTCAGGTAAAAATTTGTCTTAAAAAGTTATTCATTACACGAGTACATGTTATTTGGCTGGTCGTAGTCAAGGGCGACTGAAAAGCTCGCCGTATTTGTCGCTGCCTCCCACCAGACATGACTTGACACAAGGTCAAAAGCCCGAAGGCCAATTAAAGTGGGGATAAAGGGGAGGGGAGGTCGGGAACGAGCCGAGACTCGAACCCTGCTTGTCTGTGCTGCTCATCGGCTCACTTAGTGCAATGTGAGCCTGATGAGGCAAGCAGTTTCACGAACCCAAATGTGGGTCTAGGCACGTATGCCAGTTAACGGCTTAAACAAGACGCTTGGTCTAGTGCCGTGCATGGGGAACAAAGGAGACAAAAATGCAGCTCGCCCACCCGAAGGTAGCCTAGTCGAAACTAGGGCGACTGAAAAGCTCGCTATTCAATAGCTACTACCCCGAGGTGTAGGGGAGGGTGCTGTTCCTTTCCCTTGATTGTTCTACTAATCTTGATCCGTACCTTACAATGCTGAGTGCTAAGCAAGGAAGCATCAAGTATCATTTTTTTTGGTCTTTGGTATGACTCCTGCAAGGATTGAATCCTGATCT
>OY757934.1:18396251-18451251 GCA_963585895.1 Sepioteuthis lessoniana | reverse complement strand
TTAAAACCACTGTCTGCCCTATAATTTACCAATAGCTGGAGGGAGAATAACTGGATTTATATCTTTCCCAAGAGTATTAGCCCTTTGTAAAATCCAGTCTAGTCTAGGATTTGAACTCGAGTCACCGTGTTAATTTCCAAAATATATATATATATATATATATATATATATATATATATATATATATATATATATATATATATAACTGTGAATAGCTGCTAACACTTTTGGTTGGCAACAATTTTTCAGCGTTAACACATCATCTGTCATATGTACGTATAACTTACGGAAGGTGGTCTTCCTCTCCCGAACTGTAACGATCCCTCAGGCAAAAGTTTTAATACTACCACTGCAGAAATTAAGCAAGTCTGTAATTATCTTCATATGAAATTTATACGTGCGAGCTCGCATCTAAGATTATACGTATCCGTTTGAAGCCTGCTTCATTCAGTGGAATTGGTAAACAAGACAACCTAACTGATAATGTCTATCGATATTCAAGTGGATAGAAGAATAATGCTGTTAGAAAGGAACCTGGGTTACAACTAAATTATTCTTAGATTTGGAATATTTCGGAAGGTAGTTGTAAACATAATATAAGGAAAGATGAAAATTTGAGAAAGTTTCGAATCCGTTCAAAGGACAGCATTACAAAGATCATTTAGAACAGTGAGGAAGGTACTGACTTATTGGGAAGACCTGTTGTCACTTGGTCTCCAATATTAGCTATCAATTACTTCTTGTGTAAAAATATGTAACGAATATAAACAAATAAAAATGAGAATTAAATTATTTAAAGTATTCGGTGAATTGTCCACAAAAGATCAAAATCTAAAAACTGACCGAAAAGAAGAAAAACTTCAGGAGTAAAAAAAGCACTTCAAGAATCTTTTTGGGAACCCTCCTGAAATCAGAAATTATTAATGACTAACAAGACATCTGACATGGACAATTTATGGGTATAAACAAAACATCTCAGAGAAATAAACGAAAGGCAGTATCCTCTCCTTCCAAAAGGGGCCCAGTCTTTTGGGGCTGTAGAATACACTATCTGCATCTCTGTAGAGGGGTAAGACTCTTCCAACAGGTTTACTGGATATGACAGTCAACAATCTGATGTGAGGCTTCAGTAATGCTGGAGCTTTGGGAAATGCGGAGGACCCCTTCATTGCCATCGCTGCCTGGTCCACTCTGTCATATCCAGGACACTCGTTGAGGGAGCGGGGTCTTACCCCTCTGCAGAGCTGCAGTTGGTGTATTCCACAGCTCCAACCGACTGGGCAATATTTCAAACAATTCAATTTTGCATGAGTCATTTGTTTGGAAAAAGTTTAAATGTCGAAGAGTTCTTTTTGACCCATTAATAGGATCCTACCAGGTGCTACCACTATTGGCCGGAGGGGACCAGGGAGCAATGGCAATGAGGGGGTGCTCCACATTCCCTAAAGCTCCAAGATTGGAGCCTCACCATCAAATTGCTTCGTGTCATATCAAGGCACAAAATAAGCTATTAGCTGTACGCCGTTAAACAAATACACCAAAGAAACCTAAATTACTTACGTCAATTATCTTGGGGGTTGGGGCCATTATTAAGTAAAACTCAACTGTTAATTTCAGGGGTTTACCAAATCAAATAGATAAGTTGGGGACCTCTATATTTCAAAAGTTGAACGGTCAATGGAGATTTTGTTTGACTTGCTTTTTGGAACGGCAATCTTTCACTGGCTGACGTAAACCGTGGAGATTTGTTCTTAGAAAGTTTCTCAATCATTAAAATTATTCAGTCAGAGCCAAGACGAAGGGATAAATATTTATTTTTATTTTCTATTTATTCTCTTTTGAACGTAAACTTTCTTAAAGCTCTTGGAATACCCTGATCGTGATCACTATCCATTTTCTATATTTCCCAGGGAATTTTACAGTTTATTTTTCTTGCATTTTGCTTACTTCATAACCTGAACGACGAATTCTATGATTGAAATATTTATTCACTCAGGAATGATGTGCCCTATTTCCGATCTGAAAGTTTCATTTATCTGAATTTCTTTCTTTCTTTCTTTCTTTCTTTCTTTCTTTCTTTCTTTCTTTCTTGTTGATTTGTTTGTTTTTAAAATTCTTTCTTTCTTTCAAGCATTCTTTCTTTCTCTCTTTCTCTCTCACTTTCATTCTTTCTTTCTTGTTTGTTTGTATAATTCTTCCTTTCTTTCTTTCTTTCTTTCTTTCTTTCTTGTTTATTTACTTGTATAATTCTTTCTTTCTTTCTTTCTTTCTTTCTTTCTTTCTTTCTTTCTTTCTTTCTTGTTTATTTACTTGTATAATTCTTTCTTTCTTTCTTTCTTTCTTTTATTCTTTCATTCTTTCTTTCTTTGCTCATTTCTTTTATTCTTTCTTATTTATTGGTTTGTTAGCTTTTAAAATTCTTTCTTTCTTCCAAGCATTCTTTCTTTTTTTCTTTTTTCTTTTTCTTTCTTTCTTTCTTTCTTTCTTTCTTGTTTGTTCGTTTGTTTGTTTCTCTCTTTCTATGTTTATTTCGTTCTCTCTTTCTTTCTTACTTGTTAGTTTTTTGGTTTCTAAAATTCTTTCTTTCTTTCTTTCTTTCTTTTTTTCTTTCTTATTTATTTCGTAATTTTTTCTTTCTTTCTTTCTTTTTTGTTTGTTCGTTTGTTTGCTTGTTTCTCTCTTTCTATGTTTATTTCGTTCTCTTTCTTTTCGTTTCTTTCTTTCTTTCTTTCTTATTTATTTCGTAATTTCTTTCTTTCTTTCTTTCTTTCTTTCTTTCTTTCTTTTTTGTTTGTTCGTTTGTTTGTTTCTTTTTTTCTTTCTTATTTGTTTCGTAATTTTTTCTTTCTTTCTTTCTTTTTTGTTTGTTCGTTTGTTTGCTTGTTTCTCTCTTTCTATGTTTATTTCGTTCTCTTTCTTTTCGTTTCTAAAATTCTTTCTTTCTTTGTTTCTTATTCATTTCGTAATTTCTTTCTTTCTTTCTTTCTTTCTTTCTTTTTTGTTTGTTCGTTTGTTTGTTTGTTTCTCTATTTCTATGTTTATTTCGTTCTCTCTTTCTTTCTTGTTAGTTTTTTTGTTTCTAAAATTCTTTCTTTCTTTCTTTCTTTCTTTTTTGTTTGTAAAATTCTTTTTTGTTTCTAAAATTCTTTCTTTCTTTCTTTCTTTCTTTTTTATTTCGTACTTTCTTTCTTTCTTTCTTTTTTGTTTGTTCGTTTGTTTGTTTGTTTTTCTCTTTCTATGTTTATTTCGTTCTCTCCTTCTTTCTTACTTGTTAGTTTTTTTGTTTCTAAAATTCTTTCTTTCATTCTTTCTTTCTTTCTTTCTTTCTTTCTTATTTCTTTCTTTCTTTCTTTCTTTCTTTCTTTCTTTCTTTTTTGTTTATTCGTTTGTTTGTTTTTTTCTCTCTTTCTATGTATATTTCGTTCTCTCTTTCTTTCTTACTTGTTAGTTTTTTTGTTTCTAAAAATCTTTCTTTCATTCTTTCTTTCTTTTTTATTTCGTAATTTCTTTCTTTCTTTCTTTCTTTCTTTCATTTTTATTTCGTTCTTTCTTTCTTTCTTTGTTTCTTTGTTTCTTTCTTTCTTTCTTTCTTTTTTGTTTGTTCGCTTGTTTGTTTGTTTCTCTCTTACTATGTTTATTTCGTTCTCTCCTTCTTTCTTACTTGTTAGTTTTTTTGTTCCTAAAATTCTTTCTTTCTTTCTTTCTTTCTTTCTTTCTTTCTTTCTTATTTATTTCGTAATTTCTTTCTTTCTTACTTTCTTTCTTTTTTGTTTGTTCGTTTGTTTGTTTGTTTCTCTCTTTCTATGTTTATTTCGTTCTCTCTTTCTTTCTTACTTGTTAATTTTTTTGTTTCTCAAATTCATTCTTTCTTTCTCTCTTTTTTTCTTTCTTTCTTTCTTATTTATTTTGTAATTTCTTTCTTTCTTTCTTTCTTTTTTGTTTGTTCGTTTGTTTGTTTGTTTCTCTCTTTCTATGTGTATTTCGTTCTCTCTTTCTTTCTTACTTGTTAGTTTTTTGGTTTCTAAAATTCTTTCTTTCTTTCTTTCTTTCTTTCTTTCTTTCTTTCTTTCATATTTATTTCGTAATTTCCTTCTTTCTTTCTTTCTTTCTTTCTTTCTTTCTTTCTTTATTTCTTTCTTTCTTTTTTGTTTGTTCGTTTGTTTGTTTGTTTCTCTCTTTCTATGTTTATTTCGTTCTCTCTTTCTTTCTTACTTGTTAGTTTTTTTTGTTTCTAAAATTCTTTCTTTCTTTCTTTCTTTCTTTTTTATTTCGTAATTTCTTTCTTTCTTTCTTTCTTGTTTGTTTTTTTGTTTGTTTCTCTCTTTCTATGTTTATTTCGTTCTCTCTTTCTTTTACTTGTTAGTTTTTTTGTTTCTAAAATTCTTTCTTTCTTTCTTTCTTTCTTTCTTTCTTTCTTTCTTTCTTTCTTTCTTTCTTTGGTCATATATGTAAATGCATTATGAAATCATGAATCATATTTTTTTTAATTCAAAAATTCAAAATTCGAATAAAAATGCTTGAATCTATTCAACGCTTCTGCCACGAGCAGGATGTGACACAGGGGCAATTTTTGAGAGGAATTCGCTTGATTTGAATTCATATCTTCTCTGGTCTATCATTCACCCATAGCAAGGGGGGATGGCTGGATTCATGCATTTGCCAAGTGTATATACGTGGTGCCTTCAATAAGTTTCCAGCCTTTTTTTTGTACTGGCATTTAAAATTGGCGTAGACTCTTGAAAATTCACTATGTTATTATTATACATCTTATGAGATAACTGACCAGTTTTTTATGATATCAGGTTCCTATGAACAGCTACAGCAGCAATTAGAATGCACCCAACTAAAGCCTAATTGTCACAGCTGGTGAATTTCAAAAAGTGCAATCTGGACGTGAGGACACTTCAGAAGAACGATATGCAATAAAATTCTGTTTTAAACTTAGAAAAAATGTCACAGAAACGTATGGAATGATTCAGATTGCTTTTGGACTATCTTGCATGAATTGAGCATCAGTTTTTGAGTGGAATAAGAGATTTAAGGAAGGCAGGGAGTCTGTGAGGGATGATGAAAAGTGTGAGAGGAGTAAGGAAGCCAATACACCAGAGTTTATTGGCTAAAGGGTTAGGGTTAGGGTTACTATGTTTAGGTTTTAAGGAAGTTCAGGAAGAGATTCCGTCGGAAGAAGCCAGCTCTCTTCCAATTGGGTCAGTGGCATTTCCACCAGGACAATGCACCAGTCCACAACTACATCCTTGTCACAGAATATTTGACCAAGATGGGCATAAACACAGTTCCTCACCCTCCCTATAGTCGAAACCTTGCTCTCTGTGACTTTTGGTAATTCCCTAAGCTCAGAGGCTGTCGTTATGAGACAAGTGAGGAGATGAAAGAGGCGAAGGTCATTGACACGCTCACACAAGAGGACTTCCATGGGGCCTTCCAGAAGTTGGAACGGTTCAACAAGTGCATTGCCGCCGGAGGAGATTGCTTCGAAGAGGACTAGAGTATCATGTGTGTACTATCAATAAAAGTGCCCATACGAAAAAAGTCTGGAAACTTATTGTATGTACCTCGTACACACTCACACTCATATTTACGCAATTGCACACCTGCACTCGCACTTGCACACACGCACACTCGCACACTCACACTCAAACATTCGCATACGCCCACACACACATATGTACATATGTTGCATAAAAGATTGGTGTGATCTATTATTGGCATGTAGTGTAGAATTCGAATTAAGTTCTAAACCGTTAAACGAATGGAAACATACCGTAAGTCAACTCAGTTTAATTGACAGATGTAAAAGTTATACTTTTGATATAATAGAAGCAGTACGATACTCACCGTCGCAGTGGGATTCCAGCTAGTGCCCAGTTGGCAAACGAGAGAGCAAGCTGTAACTCAATACGGTCCCTGATATTTTTCGGGCGCCACACGTATGCACGAGTATGGCAATGACCTTTTTTATTGGGGGAACAGGGCGGCAGACCGTAGCCTACACGCGCCCAATGGTTACAAAAATGCCTTGAGCTCCGTCAGCATTCTCCTAAAAAGGGTCATTTCAGGCGTCAAGCGATGCAACTAGCCCCCTCTTCCGAGGAAGCTTAGGGCCTGGGGGACGCACCCCCGAGGCTCAAGGAGTGCCGGTCTTAGCAGCTATACACGAATGCTGAGCATCCCCGGTAACTGTATCAGGCAGCCTTGACCGATTTCCAACGGAGCCAGGTCACACCCCACCTGATCTGTGTATAATTCCAAACGTTTCTGTCGCATTTTTCCAAGTTTAAAACAGAATTTTATTGCATATCGTTCTTCTGAAGTGTCCTCACGTCCAGATTGCATTTTTGAAATTCACCAGCTGTGACAATCAGGCTTTAGTAGGGTGTATTCCAATTGCTGCTGTAGCTGTTCATTTGAACCTGAAATCATAAAAATTAGTCAGTCATCTCATAAGATGTATAGCAATAACATAGTGAATTTTCAAGAGTCTACGACAATTTTAAATACCTGTACAAAAAAAAGGTCTTGAAACTTATCGTATGAACCTCGTATATGCGTGTGTATTACCTTCTCTTTGATCATTTGCCATCATTTGAACACAACAGAACAACTCAGTCCGACCATTGTCATTTACCCATTCATTTACCCATAGTCTTTCTCAAGATTATTAAGGAAGAGTAAAATGCAATCAGCCTATGTCCCAGGTATGACTTTGCATAAGTTCTAAACTGCTGGAGGATAACTCTTTCATTGCCAGAATTCTTGAGTTCACTCTCTGACTCAGAGTGGTAGTACTTGTTTAGAGTCTAATTAATTGATTAAATAGATCTGTTTGGAGATTACTTGTATTAGATTGGAATACTTGATTGCATATAATTTTGAAAATCATTTGCATTAAGACTGTAATTGTTTACTAGGGATCATTATTCGTTACTCGAAACCATATAACTGTTCCATATAAGTAAAGTTGACCGACTGTAATCAAGGGTGACCCGAAAGCTTCATTTTTATTGGCTACTACACCGAGGTGTACAGGAGGGCGCCACTCCTTTCCCTGGGTTGCTCCACTTTACTCTTGATACATATCTTATAATGCTGAGTGTTAAGTAAGGAGGTATCAAATACAATTTTTTGAGTCTTTGCTATAACTCGACCTGGGATTGAACTCCGGTCTCCCTGGCCATTAGCGAACACTCTGCCCACCAGGTCAGTGGGCTGGTTGTACAACCATATAACTGCGTGCAAACAAATTATTATTAAACATAAATAGTTATTTTAAGCCATATAATTCTTTACAACTTGTTAAAGTTGTAAAGAATTATACAATATCAGGATATTTAAACCCATACAATTGTGTGCAAATTATTTGTATTAGATAGGAATACTTAATATCGTAAACTGTGTACGAACAAATGATTAAAGAGAAATAAAGTGAACTTTTAAAAATCCAGTTACACATGTCAAAACAAAGTTTTGATTGCAAGCATTTATAAATAAATCAAATTGTGGCAATAGATAACGCATACTAATTGGATATGACCTTAAACAAATAAATCAATCCAAACCAATCTTGTTTTCCTATTTGATATAAACAATAAACTGTGGTGGTCTTATTAGGGGCCAGAAATAAAGACAAGAAAGGAATTGAGTAAAACAAAAATATTAACAAAGAACGGTAATACAAGGTATACAAATGAGAGGGTTTCCTGCGAGAATGTTTCGGTCCGACTGCCCGGGCTGTCTGCTGGAATATCGTCTTCTGCCTAAGAGCAGTACCTGCTGCTATGTATAGCTGGGAGAGTGCATTTATGAGAGGGTGAATTACCATACGCTTACACACATTTGTATGATTCCAAGTATTCATATCAAATACTAATAATCATATATTTTCAAGTAATTCTTTCTGTTTAATAACAGTTATTTATCTACACACTGTTATAATATTTCAAGCAGCTAATAACAGTCTCCAGTAAACAAATATCACTTCAAGAAACGATTCTTAACACAAATAGTTAATAGTTTTACGGTATTAACCATTTCTATCGAGTGTTAATAATTTTCATACAGATCAATTCGACTCATCGACGAGACCCTAACTGGTACTGTCTAATAGCACAGAACAACAACAACGCTGATGTATCTAAATATGATCTGCTTCTTTTCTTTCCCTTTTATCACTCGAAATATACACATGTGTGTGAGTTTGGAGAGAGAGAGAGAGAGAGAGAGAGAGAGAGAGAGAGAGAGAGAGAATCAGAGACAGCCGATATGCACACATCCAATTGTGTGGTTCTTCTTTGAAATCTCTCTGCCTTTCTGCTTCGTTCTGCTGAGGTCGAAATCTTTCCTGGTTTATATAATTTTCCCGACGCCAACGCAAAACCTCGTGGTCAGACCTCCCTCCGTCTATACATTGCATGTAGACACGTCTCCTTCTTGCATGCCACCCACGTTATGTGGTATTTCCGCTGGGGAACAACCTGCGTCCTATTTACTTTAGGGGACAGGTGCACTTCCTGTTATGCCACCCTCGCAACTTATGCGGTATGGCAAAGGGATCTTCAGCCAGTAGTAAGGCAAGAGTCGACTCATGATAATAGCAGTAATTCCATACTTTCGGTGACTCCAGAATTGGAGTCACGCCTTCATATGCAGTTTAGTGTCCTACTTAGGACACCATCTTTTATTGTGTGTGTGTGTGTGGGGGGTCTAACCCCCTCTCTGCGTAAAATTACCGTCAGCGTATTCTAAGCTTCCATCCCTAAAATGGCGGACTGTTTTTTTTTTTTTAATAGAAAGTGGTAATTGTCTTAAGGCACGTTGAATCTTCTCCACTATCTGCTACATTGTCCAGATTTAAAAAAATTGTGAGAATAACCCGAAGCCGAAACTATTTAGACTTATTTTTCTGCTGTAGATATCACGGGATAACGAGAAAAGTTCTGGCCCGTTTAACCAAAACTTTTCTTGTTCTCCAATCATGCCTACACCAGGAAAAAAAAAAGGTTTTAAAAAGTTTGGTTTACTCTCGCGGCGCCTTTAATCTGGACGAACAGGACTTAATAAACAGATCTCGTATTTTATTTGCTTCTGTCCGTTTATGTTCTGTCCAAAACTTTGTTATTTTCTCAAAGCGCGTTGTTTTTAGCGGATATTGTTCATTCAACTGTCGGAATATTTTTAGCTTTCACTTTTCTTTTGATTTATCTCGTCTATTCTTATGTTTTATTTTTTCCGGGAGCTGCGTCCACTTTATTTATGCTTGGTGGATACGCACCGTTTGATTGGTGGGCTTAGTAGATTGAAGTACGAGGAATTTAAACAGCTTAGTCTTATAATTGCCAGTTTGGGCATTTCGCGTGAAAATTGGAAAGTTTTATCGAATATACTCATAAGATAAAACAAGCATATAACATCCCTACGCATAACAAATGTATAGTTTTGTTTCTTTATTTAATGGCATATCAATCTTGGTGGGTTATTTGATGCCAAAGCCTTCCTTGTAGAAAACCGATAGTGATACTATTAAACTCATAGCTCGAAAGACAAAGAACTTTATGCATTTTCCAAGAGTAGAAGACCGGAAGTGATTGTAATATTGTTAACCCGATCGGTTGTTGGTGGATAATACACCAACTGCATCTCTCCAGAGGGGTAAGACTCCCCCAGTCAGTTGAGGCTTTATTTATCTCTGCCTCCTACCAGACAGGACTTGACACAAGGTCAATGACCTGAAGATCAATTATAGTGGGATTGGCGGAGGAAAAGGTTGGACCCGAGCCGAAATTCGAGCCCTGCTTGACTATGCAGGTCATCGGCCCTCTTAGTGCAATGTGATGAGCCTAGCAGGACCAAATCTGGCTCCAGACACAGATGCTAGATTATAACTTAAACTGGAAAGCACGTGCTATACAAGGGTGACAAAGGTGTCAATGATACAGCTAGCCCACTCGTAGGTAGCCCAGCCGCTCCTTTTGGCCTCAAGTCTGCCATTGCTTGACAATGCTCCGTCCGAGTCGGCTGGGGCAGTAGGAAACACTGACTACATCTAACCAAAGGGGTCAGACTCACCTGTGAGTGTCCCGTGGCCCAGTCGGCAGGTGTTGTAGAATACACCGACTACATCTCTCTTGAGTGTTAATACCTTCCATTAACGAGTGTCCTGATATGGCATTAAGCTATCTGATGGGTAGGCTCCAGTCCTGGAGTCCTACAGAATGTGGAGTGCCTTATTATTGTCATTACTCCCAGCTCCACTCTACTTGTAGTACCCATTATGCTCCCATCTATGGATCAAATAGAAATATTTAACCATTTAACAGTGCAAACAAATGACTGACATTAAATTAGATTGTCAGTGTTACACAACGATGAGCAAATAAACCTATTGGTGTGAGATAGCAATATTTGAAGCCATTTCGGGCCATTGACCTAATGAGTAGAATGTTCGCTAATGGTCCGGGAGACCGAAGTTTAATCCCAGGGCGAGTCATACCTAAGACTCAAAAAATGATACTTGATGCCGCCTTGCTTAACTCTCAGCATTATAAAGTACGGATCAAGGGTAAAGTAGAGCAATCCAGGAAAAGGAGGTGCACCCTCCCTTACACCTCGGTATAGTAGCTATCGAAAAGGGAGCCTTTGGTTCACCCTCGACTATGGTCACCAACTTTACTTTACTTTAACAGTGTTCAAACAAATGATTAATACTAAATAGAATTATTCGTATTTGATAGGAATACTTGAAACAATATATCCATGTGCAAAATTGAATTATTGGTATAACATAGTGATTCTTAGAGCATTTTAACTGTTTGCAAATGAAAGGATTGGATTGGACAGAATTATTAGTGTTGAATAGCGATTCTTGAAACTATTTAACTGTGTGCAAATAAAACTATTAGTGTGAGCAATACTAGAAACCACTACAATGAGAGCAAACAAATGATTAATATAAAACTGAATTATTAGTATTATATAAGAGTATATATAATAGCGATTCTTGAAACTATTTAACTGTGTGCAAATAAAACTATTTGTGTGAGCAATACTAGAAACCACTACAATGAGAGTAAACAAATGATTAATATAAAATAGAATTATTAGTATTATATAAGTATACATAAAACCATTGATGTGTGCAAACAAATGAACCCTAACTGATTTGAAAATTACCAACAAACTATCTGTTGTATAGCAGAGAAAGACAACAACATTGACGTATAAAATATAATCTGCCCGTGGTGTAATGGTTATCGTCGTAGGAAATGGACACGGCGACACGAGTTCAAATCCTAGACGAGACTGATTGCATTTCACATAGCACTAATACCCATGGGAAAGGTAGGAATCCAATTATTCTCCCTCCAGCTATGGGTAAATAGTAGGACAGACTAGGTTCTTCAACCTTGATGAGACAACTAGTCAAGGAGAAGGAATATTCTGAATTCAAAGCTGTTAAACTCCACTTAAAAATTGACCTTGTGTCATATCCTGCCCGAGCGGAGGGGTTGGGTAAATATGACAATCTGCTTCTTTTCTTGTCCTTTTATTGCCGGAAATGTAAGTCTGGGTAGAGTAAGAAAGACTCAGAGATGGCCGATATGCATACACACAGAAGTGACGGTGCCGTTCTTCAGTGAAACATTTACGTCTTTCAGCCACATTCTGTTTTCCCGGTACTCCTATAAGGCCTCTTCCAAACATCGAATTATCTTAGTTTCTCCTCACTTCTTTACTTTCACGAGTCTCGTACAGAAGCATCACAAGACATTAAAACGTCTTAGTTTCTCCACGCTTCTCTGCTTTCGCAAGTCTCCAACATCGTAGGCTTTTCTCTGCCTGTCGAACCTGGTCAGGCTGGTACAGGGCCAGAAACCAGAGCGTCGTGACGTCTAGTAGTTGTCTTCAGGCCGTCTTCACTCGCTGTGTGTTCTGGATCGAAATCTTCCCTGGTTTATATAATTTTCCGGACGCCCGCGCAAATCCCCGTGATCACAACCCCTACCTACACGTTGCACGTAAATATGCCTCCTTCTAGTGTGCCACCAACACAATATACGCAGCACTTCCATAGGGAAAAAAACCTGCGTTCTATTTACTTTAGGAAACTGGTGCACTTCCTGTTATTCCATCCTCGCAACTTATGCGGCATATCCACTGAAGTACAACCTGCGTCTCATTTACTTTAGGAAACAGAGGCATTCCCTGTTATGCAATTTATACGGTATGCCAGAGCAATCTTCGAGTCAATATATCCACTCACAACTCATTTATGTATAAACATTTATAAATGCGTAAATACATGACATTTTAAATTAGATTCTTACTGTAACATAGTAAAACTGGAAACAATTTAACTGTGTGCAAACAAATGAAATTTGTCTCGTTTAATAATATCACCCACAAACTATTTCTTTACAAATTATATATATGTATATATATAGTCCACTTGGCTGGGGCTGCAGAATTCACCAACTGTATCTCTGCAGAGAGACAAGACTCCCACCAACGAATGTCATATGGCTCAGTCGGCTGGGGCAGCAGAATTCACTGACTGCATCTCTGCGGAGGGGTAAGACTCTCCCAACGAGTGTCCTGGATATGACACTAAACAATCTGATGGTGAGGCTACAGTAATGCTGGAGCTATGAGGAATGCGGAGTAATTTTTCATTTCCCATTACTACCAGGTCCGGTCTTGACCGGAGAGGTAGCACCTGAAATGGTCCTATCTATGAATCATATAGAACTGGTTGACATCTAAAATGACTGATGCTAAATTTAAATTCTTAAAATAGTGTTGTATTCTGGCCTTCGACCCGGCCAAAAATGCCATTCCAAGGTGATGCACCGGAAGGAGGTGACACATTCTAATGGCAGTTATAATCGCGTGGGCGGAAATTGGCTGACGAAATGGGACGAGGTAAAAAAATTCCCATTGTATACTCATAGACTGGTGCACCGGAAGAGAGTGACCTGTGAACTGCATGACAGTTATTTCCGCTTGATGACGATCAAACATGCGATTTCAAAGTTCGAGTTGGCGACTGAGTGGACGTTGAACTATTATATAACTCAGTCAAGAGAGAAGTCAAGTGAGTTGCAGTTAGAGATCGGACCGAGTTATAGACGAGATGTGGTAGGGAAAACTACACCAGGCCGAAGGGGCTCGGGGCCCCCGATTGAGTTGGGGTGCAGAGAAGTTGCTGATAAGATGTTGCAGATCATCCAGCAGAGTGGGCCTCAGTGTCTCCGGTTGAGCAGCGCTGGAGAACGAGAAAGACACAACGCTGACGGCCATAAGAGTGGGGTCAACATATTGCAGTTTCTGTTCGGTCTCCAACTCCCTCTCACACGCAAACCTTGAATAACCTTTTCGAACCCTTGCAATAAAGTGAGAGGTACATATTTTGTTAAAGAAGTCTTCCTGCGTGCGTCTTTATCATTGTGTCATTGTGAATTATTCTACATATATATGTGCATGTATGTAGATGGGAATCTGCACATGTGAGTATATAACAATAGAACTGTTTGATCGTTTATTTGTATGTGAATAAATGACTTACTTTAGTGATACATAGTAATCCTAGGAACCATTTAACTTTGACTTATGCTAAATTGAATTATTTGAAATTGTATTGTTTGCTCATTTTAACTGTGTGTAAATAAATGTTTTATGTTTAATTGAATTGTTAGCGAGCTCGGAACTATTTAACTTTGTTGACTTATGTTTAAAAATCGTTTATATCTCATCATCATGTCGTGCCACTAGCACCGATATTCCTGACCCGCTCTCACCACTTCTCCCTATCATTTATCGCTTCTGACAGGTCTTCAGGGCTACATCCCATATCCTCACATAGCTGCTTTATGTATGTTCGAGCTGGTCGTCCTGCTTTTGCTTGGCCATATGCGGGGGTCCATAGGAGTGCATCACTTATATGTTCGTCCTTGCTTCTCCAGCAGTGTCTGGTTCGTCTAACTTGTATAGTTTTCGTGACGGGAGGCACTTGACCGTATAATTGGTGTCTTGTGGGGTTTTGCCGCCAGGACTTGTTCAATATTGCTCGCAGCATTCTTGTGTAATTGCCGTCTAGCTTTTTCTTCAGCCGTTTAGTTAGCATCCAAGTAGTGCATCCATATAGCAGTATCGATGTGACCGCTGCCTTGAAGAAACTGTGCTTCATTTTATCGGTCAGGTCTGATTTCCATATGATCGAGAGCCTATCGATAGCTGTCCATGCTTTCGTTAGCCGTGTATCTATGTCTTTTTCGGTTGATGAGACGCTCTTTCCTTGGTAGGTGAATTTGTCTAATAGTTTCAGAGAGGTTCCGTCATGTGTGGAAAAGTCACCTGTTTGGTTGTAGCACATATATTCAGTTTTTTGTACATTGACATGGAGGCCAATGCCTGCGGCGGCTCGTTCCAAACTATGCAATAGTGTTTCGGCTTGGTTGGGTGTATTCGCCAGTAACGCTATGTCATCGGCGTAGTCGGCGTCGGTAATTGTTTTTGCGGGGTACCTTCTGCTTCTTTTCTTTGTCAGCTCGAAGCCATTTTCTCTGATTTTGTCGATCGAAATTCTAAGCACGAAGTCTAGACAGATGATAAAGAAGTATGGGGCTAGCGTGTCCCCTTGTAGTACTCCTGCTACAATGTCGAAGTATTCTGTGTCTCCATCCGGTGAACGTACTTTCACTTTGGTGTTTCTGTAGAGAATCGTTATTGCTGCAGCAGTTTCTTTTTGGTAGGCCGTATGCTAGTAGGATTTGTTCCATCTTCACTCTGTGTATGGAATCGAAGGCCTTATATATGAATAAACCGGATTTGACTTTAAATAACTAATAATGATTGATGTGCCATAAAACTAAACCAAGCCAAATCCGTTAAATTCTCCCTAATTAGAGACTACTTTTCTATATCAGAGGTTTCGGGGATGTGCTGAGATTCTTTACCTGTAATTCCCTTTGTAGAATATATATATCACTGGTGACCTAGTGTCACAGTCTGCTTGTGCGAAAAGCCGAGCCATTGGCCTAATGAGTAGAGTGTTCACCAATGGTTCGGGAGACCGGGGTTCAATTCCAGGTCGAGTAATACGAAAGACTCAAAAAAAAAATGTTACTTGATGCTGCCTTGCTTAGCACTCATCGTTATAAGGTACAGATTAATGGTAAAGTGGAGCAATCCAGGGAATGGAGTAGTGCCCCTACATCTCGGTGTAGTAGCTATTGAAAAGAAAGCCTTCGGGTCACCCTAAGGTCACCAACTTTACTTACTTTATATATATATATATATATATATATATATATATATATGTGTGTGTGTGTGTGTGTGTGTGTGTGTATGCATACTGTAGAGGTTTATGGTTCTTACTTGCTCACTTGGTAAGTTAATGGAGGACAAATGTTGCAGTTTCATTAAATACTGCTCAGTATCAATGATAGAGTTTTTGAATAATATTCTTAGTATTGTCAATAATTATAAGCAATATTGTTCAACGTTATCATATTATGAAAACCAATGAGTCTTGTCAAAGACCATTATCATAATAATTGTTACATTTATTATTATGATTATTATTATTATTATTTACTCCTTTAGAGTTTTTCACATCAGCGTTAACTGATGGTTTTACACTGGAGTTTGAGTGACAGCAAATCTCCTCAAGTCTCCAGGACTCGTCTCAGGATTCTGGCCGTTCTTAGCAATGCTGTCGTTTGGATAGTCTCTACCCGTCCGCCAATTTCCAAGTCTTCCAGGCCTTTTAATAATCCTTTAGTTATTGTGCCTAACGCACCAATCACAATTGGCACAATCGTTACTTTCATATTCTACAGCTTTTTCAATTCTCTAGCAAGGTCGAGGTACTTATCTTTCTTTTCACTTTCCTTCAGAATTATTCTGTGGTCCGCCGGGACAGCAAAGTCGACAATTTTACAAATTTTCTTTTTTTTTTTGTTGATTATTATGAGGTCTGGTCTTCTGGCTGGGATCAAGTGATCCGTTTGTATGTTAAAGTCCCATAGGAGTTTTTGTCATTTTCTAGGACAGTTGTGCCATTTGTTTGTATGGTAGAATTGAAATTTCCTGCAAATTTCCCTGTGGACCACCTTCCGACCCAGTCGTGTTTCGCTTTATACTCCTTCTGTGCTAATTTGCTGCATTCGCTTATGTGATTGATGGTTTCGTCTCTGTCACCGCATAGCCTACATTTGCTGTTTTGTTGCGTCTTATCTATCCTCGCTTTGATATAATCGGTTCTTATGGCATTGTCCTGTGCTGCTATTAGGAGGGATTCCGTTTCTCTCTTAAAGCTCCTTTTCTTAGCCATGTCCAGGTTTTTTGGTGTGAGATGTTGTTTATTAGACGTTTAAAGCGGCCATAGAGTTGTTTTCCTTCCCATTTTTGTTTCCTAGTCGTTGTTACTCTTTCGTCTATCGTGTTGTCGGTATCGTTTCTGATGGTTATAATTAGTCCTCGTTCGAGTTTTTCCATGTTGTCTTCGAGCCGTTGTATGGATGCGTCAGCGGTGTCTTCGATGCTGGCAAGTCCTCTTCCTCCCTCTTTTCTAGATACATATAGTCGGTCAACGTCGTCTCTGGGGTGTAATGCCTTATGCATGGACATTAGTTTTCTTGTTCTTTGGTCCATTTGTTTAAGTTCCTCACTGGTCCACTTGAGAAAGTATCTGACTAGGGGCACAGCCCAAATTATTATTATTATTTTTTGCTCAGAGTTTTTCACATCAGTGGAAGCTGATGGTCTTTCACTGGAGATTGAGTGACAGCAATCTCCTCAAGTGTCCGGGACTCTTCTCAGTATTCTGGCCGTTTTCAATAATGCTGTTGTTTGGATGGTCTCCACTCGGCCGCCAGCTTCCAAATCCTCCAGGCTCTTTAGTTAACGTTCCAAAAGAACCAATCACAATTGGTATAATTGTCACCTTCCTGTTCCATAGTTTTTTCAATTCTCTAGCAAGGTCGAGGTACTAATCTCTCTTTTCACGTTCTTTCAGTTTTATTCTGCGATCAGCCGGGGCAGCAAAGTCGACAATTTTGCAGTTTTTCTTTTTCTTTTTTTCTTTTTTTTTTTTTGTTGATTATTATAAGGTCTGGTCTTCTGGCCGAGATCAGGTGATCCGTTTGTTTATCAAAGTCCCACAGGAGTTTGTCCGCGTCATTTTCTAGGACCGGTGCTGGGTTGTGCATATACCATTTGTTTGCATGGTCAAATTTAAATTTCTTGCACATTTCCCAGTGGATTACCTTGCCCACCCAGTCATGTGTAGCCTTGTACTCCTTTCTGTGCCAATTTGCTCCATTCGCTTATTATGTGATTGATGGTTTCATCTCTGTCACCGCATAGTCTGCATTTACTATTTTGTTGCGTCTTATCAATCCTTGTCTTGATATGATTGGTTCTTATGGCGCAGTTTTGTGCTGCCATTAGGAGAGTCTGTTTCTCTCTTAAAGTTTCCTTTTCTTAGCCATGTCTAGGTTTTGTCGTGTGAGATGTGTATTAGTCGTTTAAAACGCCTATGGAGTTGTTTTTCTTCCCATTTTTGTTTCCCAGTTTTTGTCATTCTGTTATCTATCGTGTTGTCGGTATTGTTTCTGATGGCCGTAATCAGTCGTCGTTCGTGTTTTTCTATGTAGTCTTCGAGTCGTTGTATGGATGTGTCAAATATAACGGGTTTCTGATGTCTTTGTTTAATGATATATCAACGTTCCTGGATTATTTATAGCCAAAGTGTACTTTGTAAAGACCAGTGGTGCTACAATTTGACCCTTATCTTGACAGATGATGTTAATTAGTTGTTTTGGTTTTATGGCACATCAACCCCTGTAGTTCATTTAGAGTCAAATCCAGTTAATACATACATATGTTGAATAGTTATGATTTGTAAATAAATTATTTGTAGTTAACCCTTTTCAACGAGCCAGAGCTCATTTGTTTGCACGCAGTTAAATGGTATTGCTATTTAACAGTAAGAAACTTTTTCAAAGTCAGTCATTTTTTGCACATAGTTGAATGGACATAAATATATAATTCATAAGTGAATAGTTTATAGGTAATTTTATTTTAAAATCAGTTAAATAAGTTTTCTGATGTTATGGTGAAACCATTTTCATGATGTTTATAATGTACAATGGAATAACTGCATTCAATTGAGATGTCTTTAGGTGGAGTTTCTTTCCAACAGTGAAAACCAAAGCTCTCAATGTGCTTGGTTTCCTTCTGTAGTGAAGGGACAAAAGTGATTGGATAAATTTATCAATATCAATATTTTAGAGTTACATGTTTTTTAAGTCACCTTAATTATCAGGTTTACACTTTGTATTACTCATAAAGTTTGTTAGTTAATTTAAATTTTGGCGATGGATTAGAAAAATTCGGCACTTCTATGCTAAATCTTTTGACTCAAAAATAACTTTTTTCTTTATAAAGATATCATATTTCAGGTGACTGACATAAATTACTTGGCCCACCTGAAAATTGATGGGTTCCTACGACTTTTATTAATTGAAATCTGGAATCAGCCAAGATCATAAATAGATCTTTTTCCGAAAATGAGCTATAACAGTGCAACAAAAACGACTGCTAACCGTCAAAATCTGAGGTCACTTTCGGAATCAGTACCACCAAATCAGCTAAAAAACGTATTTTGTTTCTTGGCATCAAAAATCATGTTGACGATGTTAGTTAGGTTTTTAAATAAGGTGTAAAACGTACCTTCTAATCGTGATCTCCTCAAACAACACACGCAAAAAAAAAAAAAAAAAAAAATCAGCAAAAAAACAAAAACAAAAAAAAAACAAAAAAAACAGCAGCAACAACAACAAAATGCATTTACAAACTTACAATGAATTAGTCGATCCCCTATTCCGAAGTAATGCTATTGTTTGCACACAGTTAAATGGTTTCAAGTATTGATAAAACACTAAACATTCTGTTCAAAATCAATTGTTTCCACACGGTGATGTGACTGCAAATATTACTCACACTAATAGTTTTATTTACATAAAGTAAAATTGTTTCAAGTATAGCTATTAAACAATTAAAAATCTATTCAACAACTTGCCCAGTCGGCTGACGCTGTAAAATACACCGAATGCTCCTCTGTTGAGGAATATGATCCTCACCCAACGAGTGTCCTGGGTTTTGACACTAATCAATCTGATGGTGAGGTTCCAATAATGCCGGAGCTTTGAGGAATACGGAGCACCCCTTCATTGTCATAGAATAGAACTAAACTGCATACTTATGCTAAACTGAATTGTTTGAATTAGAGCTGTTTGAATAAACTGAATAGCTTGAAATAGAAATGTTTTAACAATCAAACTGTGTACTTTCATCTAAACTGCGTGCCTTTGCTAAACTGAATTCTTTGAAATGGAACTGTTTTTGTTATTGAAACTGTACTTACACTAAACTGAATTGTTTAATATAGAACTGTTTTGACATTTAACTGTGTAAACCAAAACTATACTAATTCTAAACGGAATTGTTTGAGTTAGAACTGTTTGAATATACTGAATAGGTTGAAATAGAAATGTTTTTGACAATAAAACTATGTACTTATGCTAAACTGAATTGTTTGAAATAGAACAGATTATTTGTATAAAGCAGATTTGGTCTTAAATCACCTACAAAGATTGATATGTCATAAAACCCAACCAACCAACCAACCAATCTAATCAACACCATTAATTCGCATACAGTTAAATAGTTCCAAGTATTGATATGTCATATCAATATTTCAACGCCCATGGAGTTGATTTTCTTCCCATTTTTGTTTCCTAGTTTTTGTCATTCTGTTGTCAGTATTGTTTCTGATGGCCGTAATCAGTCGTCATTCGTGTTTTTCTATGTAGTGTTCGAGTTGTTGTATGGATGTGTCAAATATAACGGGTTTCTGATGCCTTTGTTTAATGATATATCAACGTTCCTGGATTATTTATTGCCAAAGTGTACTTTGTAAAGACCAGTGGTGCTACAATTTGACCCTTATCTTGACAGATGATGTTAATTAGTTGTTTTGGTTTTATGGCACATCAACCCCTGTAGTTCATTTAGAGTCAAATACAGTTAATACATACATATGTTGAATAGGTATGATTTGTAAATAAATCATTTGTAGTTAACACTTTTCAACGAGCCAGAGCTCATTTGTTTGCACGCAGTTAAATGGTTTTAAGTATTGCTATTTAACAGTAAGAATCTTTTTTCAAAGTCAGTCATTTTTTGCACACAGTGTATTATGTATTATTTAAACTGTGTACTTACATCTAAACTGCGTACTTTTGCAAAACTGAATTCTTTGAAATGGAACTGTTTTTGTTATTGAAACTGTACTTACACAAAACTGAATTGTTTAATATAGAACTGTTTTGACATTTAACTGTGTAAACCAAAACTATACTAATTCTAAACGGAATTGTTTGAGTTAGAACTGTTTGAATATACTGAATAGGTTGAAATAGAAATGTTTTTGACAATTAAACTATGTACTTATGCTAAACTGAATTGTTTGAAATAGAACAGATTATTTGTATAAAACGGATTTGGTCTTAAATCACCTACAAAGATTGATATGTCATAAAACCCAAACTACTAAGCAACTAATCTAATCAACACCATTGATTCGTATACAGTTAAATAGTTCCAAGTATTGATATGTCATATCGATATTTCAATTTTTGCACGCGGTTAAATTGTTTCAATTATTCCTATCTAAAACTAATTATTCAATTTAATATCAATAATTCATTTGCACACCGTTAAATGGCTTCACGTATTCCTTGGTAATACTACTAATTTAATCTATCTGATAATTTGTATAAAAAATGGATTTGGCATTAAATAACCTGCAAAGGTTGATATGCCATAAAATCCATAATAATTCAATCTATCTTTGATTTGTTGGCACACAGTAAAATTGTTAACCCTTTCTATTTTCCTCTTAGATCACCTAACAGGTATTATCACTCCAGGTCAGAGTAGACCTGGAAACAATGGCAATAAAGAGGTACTCGACATTTCACAGAGATCCAGACCTGGAGCCTCACCAAAAGATGGTTTATTATCATATCCAGGACACACGTTGCTAGAATCTTAACCCTCTGTAGAGATGCAGTCTGCGTATCCTACAGTCCCAATCTGCTGGAAGGGATAGGGAGGTTCATACCTTTCCCAAGGGAATTTATCCGAAAGTGAACATAATAGCGCAACTAGAATTCGAAGTCGCTTACTAAGATATATCAGTCCAGCACTTCAATCATTACACCACGAGGACTTGCCCAGGGCCATTAGATCTGCAACTTCCTGGAAGTCACTCATATTCTGGAGCTATCGAACTGGAACTAGTTCTTTAAACATAAATTATCGCAAGACGAAGATGCTGTTATATTAATTGAGTTTCTTTCTTTCTTTCTTTCTTTCTTTCTTTCTTTCTATGACAGTTGGATTTATCAAGTTTAACATATATATATATATATATATATATATATATATAAAGTACGTAAAGTTGGCGACCATAGCTAAGGGCGAAACGAAGACTCCCTTTTCATTAGCTACTACATCGTGGTGTAGGGGAGGGTGCTGCTCCTTTTTCTGGATTTCTCCACTTTACCCTTGATATGTACCTTAAATGGTAATGGTATATGTACCTTAAATGGTAATGGTATATGTATCTTAAATGTTAATGGTATATATACCTTAAATGTTAATGGTATTAAATGGTATTTGATGCAAGGCTGCATCAAATACCATTTTTGAGTCTTTGGTATGACTCAAGCTAGGATTGAACCCCAGTCTCGTGGACCCTAGGCGAACACTCTACCCTCCAGGCATTTATAAATGGGCCGGTGTAAATGAAATATATAAAATTTTATCATCACCATTAAGTTGTGCTGATAGCATGAAGTCCTTTGATTCTCTCTCTCTCTCTCTCTCTCTCCCCATTCGTCATTTTCATCCTTCGCTCCTGGCAAGTTTTCCAGACAGCATCCAGTGTCCACACAGACCTGATCTATATAAATCTTTCCTTGTTTGCCAACTCTCGTATGTGAATGTGTAGGAGTTCGAAGGAGAACGACACTCATGAATTTGTCTTTATTTTGCGAGCAGTATCTAGCGTGTCTTGTTCCTCTTACTTGAATGGCTTGTAAGATGGGAGGTAAGTGGGCGTACAACTGCTGTTTTGTGGGGTGTTGCTTTTAGAGTTGTCATAAACAGCTCATAGCATTCTTATGCAGTTCCCAAATTATATATATTTATAAATATGTTTCATTGAACAATATAGACATGTTTTTTTCTACACGTTTTTGTATATGTCTTTTCCAGTTGCCGTATTGATTTTATAGTATCCGGCGGGAATTGGGTAGATCAAACTCCCATAACTAATTGTTACCCTAGTACTTTCTACCCGATCTTGGGCCATCATCAGGGGTGTGTATATTGCAAGAGCGATGTGATATTTGCATGTACATTATTGCTTTGTAAGTGTTTATTATTTATACTGGTGCGTTGTTGTAGCGTTTTATTCGTTTCTATAAGAAGCAGCAGTAGCTAATGATATTTAAATACATTAGAACTGGATTCGAAATTGATTTTATTGAGTTTAGGTTGTGTACCATACCCATGATACGGATATGTGCAACGTACATAGAATGTTCATAACATATTGTGACGTGGCATTAAAATATTTATCCCAGGACGGGAGTTTATTTTTCGCACGAGCGAAGTCAGGGCAGTCTGGCACTTGATCCCTCGGAAAATAAGTCCTAGTAAAGATTCCCTTTTTGGGCGAAGGGGAACTGGCAGATAATGTGGGGGTTAAGTTGGGGCTAGACTGACCGCCGCTGGCAAGGGGTTACCATTTTTTACGTTACACACACCCACCAGACCACTTCGTCCTCCTACCCCTAGGATAATGGAAGATATGGGCCTCTAAGTTTAGATATAATATTATTATTTATCGTAGTCAACAATTTTAATTTCCCATGTAATATTTTTAAAGGCGAATAGGACATTTAGCGAGAATAAATTGAAACGAGTCAAGCTGAAAAGGAACATGCAAAAGAAGGCAATTCGATAGGCAAACAACACAATGAATAAATTTCGACACGAGGGGACATCTAAAATATAACAAGGTTTTAATACGTGCGGACACAAGCAAATAATTCAGGCGCCGGCTATATTACTAGCAGACAAGACTTAAACACAATATCTTTCTTTCCTTTTCTTTTCTCTCTTTTCTGTCTTCTCTCTTGAACCTTAAGAAGATAGCAAAGTCCATTTATATATTTAGAGTTTATGAAATGAATCTTTTCATTCCATTTCTCTTCTTTTCTTAATGCATATACTTCTCTATATGCTTCTTTCTTTAAATTGAGAGGGAGAGCATACAATTGCAATACTTAAGAAGGGTGGAGGGAGAAAACGGTTTTAAGGTTTACTTAGCTTTTTGACGGGTTTCTTCTGAGAGTATTTTCTCTTTTACAGGCTAGCGGGATTCTGTACAGCTTGGCTTGAAGGCACTGGTTATCCCCTTGTCCAAGATTCTTTCCACTTTTCCCCGGAGTTTTGGCAGCAGATCACACGTCCTCTCACGATGACCTCCGTCCTCCAACTGATATTCTTTATTCCTATTCCTGCTGATGAAAAGGGTGCAACTTCCACTATAGGGTTCTGGCCAATCATTTGGCCTCTTTCTTCTTCCCCACCCTGTCGGGCGATTCACTCAGGCTACTATCATGACCTATATGTCCCCTTCTCTATCAACCCGGGTGAGGTTATCGAGTACAGATAGCTTGACCCACATTCTAATTTCCTCTTTTAACGGTCAACCTTTGGGGCCTGTCAATTCAAACACGGAGGGGTAGGGGAAATTTCTTATTTCTCTCATTTCAGGGGCAGACCACGTGACAATATATTCATAGAACATAGGAATCCCGAAACACAAAAACACGTAACGACTTCTTAGTTCAGGTACGAAACCTTTTATTACTTTTGAGTTAAAGGTTTCGACATAAGGAAGAGGGATGCACAATCTTTCTATGATGACTTTTCCATCTGCCCCCCACCCAACACGTGCAACGCCCGTAGCGCACAAATTCGTCTGGCCTCAGCGAGCCCCGAAAGTCGAGATTTCCCGTTCGGAGTCTAGTTCTCAATTACTGATTTTTTCAAATCTCCCAAAATCCTCCGCGTGCGCTTCCGGTGCATGACGTCATTCACATCCCTGGTCACATCCTCTTTCCGGGATTTTTATTTTGACATCTGTGAATGACATATCCTCCCCGCGCGCGCGTCAACACCTGTGCTCAAGTTTGCACCTAACTAACCCATGTGCCGAAACGAAAGGTTCAAAGCCTAACTAAACCCAAAGGCAAGATATATAAAACGAAATCTCTCGGCCATTATATTACAGTTGTTTCATTCTGAATTGGAGCGTCTTGAGAATTTACAATTTTTGTTAGTTTTTTTGTAGTTATAAAATCGTGTTTTGGCTAAGAATTTTCCGAAACTTACTTTTTGGGCAGACATTGTTTTAGCTGTTGTGCTGTTGGACTGCTATCAGATAGATGCAGAGTGAATCGTCTCGATGGGATAGTTGAGTTTAAGCTAACGTACATACAGTTATTCTCAGAGATAAATAATAAAATCTTACAAAGTGGTAATGTACGTGCAAAGGTCACATCACTTTTGCAATATATACACCCTTTATGATGCCCAAAGGTCGGGCAGAAAGTACATGGGTAGCAAATAGTTATGGAGGTTTCATCAACCAATTCCTGCTGGATACTATAAAATTCATACGGCAACTGGAAAGGACATACGTGTATACAAAAATGAGCAGACAAAAGATGTCTATATAGTTCAATGAAATATGCATTAGTGAAGAAATGCTGCCCAAATACACACACACACACACACACACATATATATATATATATATATAATTTCTGTTAAATACCATGGACTGCCACTTTTTATGATCTTCAAGTGAAGACATTCAAGTCTTCTTAATATTCTTCGTATTTCCGGGTCTAGATGGTGGAGAAAAAGCCCTATATTAGCCCGAGCACTTTCGACCATTTCGTTGGTCATCTTCGGGTTTGTGTTATATTGTATGTTTCCCGAAAATTTAACATGACACCTAATACCTACATTAGGCATACAACAACCACACTCTCTCGTCGCTTTACCTACCACCTTTCCGACATAAGAGTCATAAAACAGCATATAAAAGATACTGACTCAAATCACCAGACATAAGAACAATTATAATTAACGATACAAAAATCGTATATAAAAATTACAATAAAAACAGTTAACAAATCCTCGAAGCAATAACTATAAAAGATTTTTTTAAATACTATAAATAAAACAACATTCACCACAAGTATAAAGATATTAAACGTATTCAACAACTAACCTCCCATCCTAACAGAAAAAAACAACTCCATCTATAATTTATATTTATAATAAATTTTCAAAAAATCACTCCAAATATATGTAAAACTCTCAATTTTCCAAATAGCAAACAATTTATCACTACCCCAGAAGAAGACCAGCGAAATAGTCGAAAGCACTTGGGCTAACAATGTTTTTTTTTTTCCACCATCTCGACCCGGGAATACGAAGAATAGTAAGTAGACTTGAACGCCTTCACTTGAAGATCATAAAAACGAGGCAGTCCGTAGTATTTAAAAGAACGATTCTATATATATATATATATATATATATATATATATATATATATATGAACTTGTCGAGATAATAATTTGCTGCCTATATATATATATATATATATAATGCTTGATTGCCGAAGTTAAGCTGGTATGGGCCTGTTCAGTGCTTTGAATAGTGACCATTAAGAAACAACAGGTATCGTCAGCTATAACAGATTGACTGCATTTTCTCCTGGACGCTAGCAAGCTAACACCGAGACAGACTTAAAAGAAGACACCAATAGTATTAGTTGTAATTAAAGCTGCTTACTTCTTAGGCTTTTCATTAGTTCTCGCACTACTTCGTTGATGCATTTGATTTATATCGCCGTCGGAAATTAGAGGATTACGTATTTATTGATCAACCCTTTTGCCCACGCTAAGACTTAATTATTTATAAACTCTCGCTAAGGCTGAAGTATTGCTTCAAGACCATTTGGCTTCACAGCCTTCTAGACTCCGGGTCTGACTGGGCTGCCTTTGGGTAGACGAAGGATCAATGACAAAGATAGCACTAGACCTTCGGGGCTAGTTAAGTTATCACCAGGAAAGTAACCTGAGTTCTGTGCCGGAAGATTTAACAAAAAACTCGCGTAGTTCGCTTTATACTCACTGATCCAATGTCCAACATTGTCCATAAGGACAGGAGTTTCGGCTTATGCCCGACCTCCCCTTAAATCCCCACTATAAAAAAGTCCTTTGTCGAATCCTGCCTGAGGGGAGGCACGGATAAACACGGCTTCACAGTTCTGCTCAAGATACGAGCCTCTTTATATATATATATATATATACATATATATATATATATATACTTTAAGAAAAACAACAAAACTGGTCACATAGGATTATAAATTTATTTCCATCCTGTTACGCATTTTTGAAATTTCCAAAAACACGAAAAAAAATTAACAGGACTTCTTCAGATCTTTTAGATAAAAAAAAAAGCTAAAGGATCTGAAGAGGTCCTGTTAATATTTTTCGTGTTTTTGGAAATTTCAAAAATGCGTAACAGGATGGAAATAAATTTATAATCCTATGTGACCGGTTTTGTTGTTTTTCTTAAAGAATTTATTGCTCTGTATTATTGTTACATTGAGCTCTTTACCAGGAAAATTTAAATATTCACTCATGAATAATTTCTTGTCCTAATGGAATTACTCCCAACTCCGGTTTAACTGAACCAAAGAATACCGATATATATATATATATATATATATGTATTGTCTTTATTGGGAGTCCTTTTTGAGATGATGCTTCTTAATCTGAGAATTCATTTTTTTTTTAATGTGGACTTTTGTGCTCTTCTTGGTATTTTATTTTCACTACGTTTCGGCCAATTTTCACCTCTGGCCGTCTTTAGGTGATTAATCGCGACCTCGGATAGGAATGCTGAGTCTTGTAACCGTATCTCCAGTAATTACTGCCTTCCATACGTGTTCTCTATCGCACCACGTTTTTAACCAAGTAACCCTCTGATCGGCTTGGGTTGGAATTGAAACCGCTATCTTCAGACAATGCTTACTTGGAACCGTAGAGACTCAACGCCTCTATCCGCTGCGCCACGGGCCCCGAAGGGCCATATAGAACAAAAATATTAACAGGACTTCTTCAGATCTTATGAATAAGATCTGAAGAAGTCCTGTTAATATTTTTTAGTGTTTTTGATTTATATCAAAAACACATAGCAGGATGGAAATAAATTTATAATCCTAATGTGACCGTTTTTGTTTTTTCTTTAAGAAATTATTGCTCTGTAATGTCAGTTACATTGAGCTCTTTACCAGAAAAATGTGCACTGATGAATGTTTTTTTTTTGTCCTGATGGAATTACTCCCAACTCCGGTTTAACTAGACCGAATAATACATATATATATATATATATATATATATATATATATATATATATATATATATATGTATGTGTGTGTGTGTGTGTGTACCAACATTGCACACGAACATGATGTTTGCCCAGTCGGCCGGGCCGGTAGAATACACCGACTACTTCTCTGCAGAGGAGCAAGATCCCACTCCCACAAGTGTCCTGGATATGACTCTAAACAATATCATGATGAGATTCCAGTAATGCTGGATCCTTGGGGAATGCAGATTACCTCTTCATTGACACTCTGACTGGAGAGGTAGCACCTGATAGGATCCTATCCCTGGGCCAAATAGAACTAAACTAAGTACTTATGCTTAACTGAATTGTTTGAAATAAAACAGTTTTGACATGTAACTGTTCTTATACTGAACAGAATTGTTTGAAATTTAATTTGGCGTTAAATGATCCTAAAAGGGTTTATACTCCGAAAAACAAAACAAACCAAACAATAAACAAGTTCAATTTTTAAAGCTGAGTTTAACTGATTTAAATTGAGTGTTTTCCTTCTCTTATATCGGTTGCCTTACCAAAGTTAAACAGCCTAGTTATATCTACTGCTTATCCAAAGCCAGAGGGAGAATAGTTGGATGCATACCCTTTTTAAGGGTTTAAAAACTACGTGTAAATGCAAACGGCCTTGTTCAGGTTTTGAACTCGGATCACTTGTCCATTTTCTGTGATTTTAACCATTACATTAAGAGTGTGCATATATATATATATATATATATATATATATGCGTGTGTGTGCGAAGAAAGAAAAGCAGATTGGAAGGATCCGACAAAATGCGAAAAAGAAAGGAGGCAATACCGAAACACATCACCTTTTACACTTATTTTTTACACACACACACACACACACTCACATATATATATATATATATATATATACAGGAACGTATTAGTGAAATTGCATGAAAAGGAGATAAAAATCATTAAGATGTCTAATGTACAAGTTTATTAAATAATAATTATGATAATCAACATAAATTCCAAATCTGAAACCATTTTCTGATCTATCTATCTATCTATCTATCTACTCTCATATGTCTGCATAGATGTGCATACATGTACATACATGCATATATATACATATCTATTTACAAATGCATACATATATCTCTATATATACATATATATATATATACACGTATATATATATATAAATACATGAATACATACATATATATATATACATACCAATAAACATACGAGGTGCATACGATAAGTTCCCAGACTTTTTTCCTATGGACATCTAAAATTGTCATAGACTCTTGAAAATTCAATATCTTATTGCTATACAACTTATGAGATGACTGACCAAGTTTTTTTTATTTCAGGTTTAAATGAACAGCTACAGCAGGAATTAGAATACACCCAACTAAAGCCTTATTGTCACAGCTGGGGAATTTTAAAAATCCAATCTGACACTTTAGAAGAACGATATGCAATAAAATTCAGTTTTAAACCTGAAAAAAATGATGCCACAGAAACGTATGGAATGCTTCAGACTGCTTTTCGACCATCTTGCATGAATCGAGCATCAGTTTTTTGGTGGTATAAGAGATTCAAGGAAGGCAGGGAATCTGTGAGGGATGATGAGAGGTGTGGGAGGAGTAAGGAAGTCAATACACCATAGTTGATTGCCCAAAGGGTTAGGGTCAGGGTTAGGGTTACTATGTTTAAGGTTTTAAGCAAGAGATTTGGTCGGAAGAGGCCAGCACTCTTCAAATCAGGTCAGTGGCATTTCCACCAGGATAATGCCCCAGTCCACAACTCCATCCTTGTCACAGACTATTTGACTAAGATGGGCATCAAGACAGTTCCTCAGCCTCCCTTTAGTCCAAACCTTGCTCCCTGTGACTTTTGCTTATTCCCTAAGCTCAGAGGCTGTCGGAATAAGACAATTGAGGAGATGAAAGAGGCTATGACGAAGGTCATTGACACACTCACACAAAAGGACTTCTATGGGGCCTTCCAGAAGAAAAGTGGATTGTAGCCGGAGGAGATTACTTCGAAGGGGACTAGAGTTTCATGTATGTACTATCAATAAAAGTGCCCATACGAAAAAAGTCTGGAAACTTATCGTATGCACCTCGTATATATATTATATATGTAAAATTAACTTAAATCACGAGTCGGAAATCTCCGAGTATGAGACTTCCTGATGATCCGTTAAGGTGAAACTTTAGTAGGAGATTTCGGACTCGCGTTTTAAGTTAATTTTATAACTGGCTCCACTCGTGTTGAGCACTCTTGTAATTGTAGCATTGCAGCGTTTATGGTGGGTTTTAGTTTTCTTTTGACCAACTGACTGCATATCTCTTGATTTTTTTCTCAACTTGTGTGATGGGATTGGCCTTTTCTTTCTTTTTGTTCTATGATTTTTTTTTCTTTTTTCCCCGGGCGGTGATTCGAGATATTTCTATCTCTTGTTCTTGGCGTTTTTTTTTCGGTAACCGTGAATGCTGTAGATATTAGATTAGTAAGTATATATATATATATATATATATATATATTATTGGAAGTAACTTGTCCAAGGTAAAAAAAAAAAAAAATCTTTGGGTGTATAGTAGTTTCTTTTAATTTTGAATCTTGAAGAAAAAAATGCTTCAGTGTTTTTTCTTTTTTTTTCTGGTAACCGTGAATGCTGGTAGATATTAGATTAGTTAGTATATATATATATATATATATATATATATATATGTATATATGTATTATTGGAAGTAACTTGTCCGAGGTAAAAAAAAAAAATCTTGACGTCGATAAATTATCATATATCAAATCATTGGGTGTATAGTAGTATCTTTTAATTTTGAATCTTGAAGAAAAAAATACGTGTTTTTTTTTTTTTTGTTTTCTTTTACCATACCTTGTGTCTCCATTGCTGATCAAACCATTACTTTGCATTCACCAAATATTTAACTGAATCGAGCACTTTTTCAAAACCCATCAGTGGGTTCAGAGACTAAAAACATTTCTTCATGTAAGTGTCGAAAGATTACAAAATATTTCTGCTTGTTTCTTTCGTCAATAGAATTTCTTTTCAGTGACTGAAGGACAAAATAACGTAATCGACGTGTCTGTTCATTCGACTTCTTCCTTTTTTCTTTTTTTTTTTTTTTTTTTTTTTGTAAGATGGAGTGTAAGTTCAGTATAAATGGCTTCTCTTGTTAAAGGCAGAAAGAAAGTTTTGCTCAGCTACTTGCTTTTCATCGCTTTAGTGTAGCCGCTCGACCAATAGAAGAAGTAATACGATTCGGTGTCAGATCAATCTATCCATTGAACATTACGATCAGTGTTTGCGTCGCAGGTACATAATGTGATTAAGAATAATGGAGATTGCAATAGAGGCATGAGATTCTCGGTCCGAATCTCGTCCGGAAAGTTTCACGTTTGTCCATCATTGCTCAAGGCGGCTATTTATTCTGTTGGAGGGGGGTCCCCTTTGACAACCATTTTAAGCAAATACCTCTTAACTCCCGACATGAGAGTAAATGAGAAAAGGAATGGCTTAAACATGTTTGAGTTTGTTGAAGGTGTGAGAAAAGCATAAACTGCCGTCCGTTGACAGTGGTTTTCAACAAGTGCTCATAGAGCGTCTATCTTTTTTTTTTCTGTCGAATAAGGAAGTACTTTTAAGGAACTAGATTTTGTCTTAAAAAAAACTGCATACATTGATCGAATACGCTGTGTGTTCAAAAAATCTCGCGACGGAATGCGAAATCGTAGTAAGCGAGTTCGAACTCCAGTCGTGCTATTGCGTTCACTTTCGGACAAATACCCTTGGAAAAGTATGAACCCCCTTATCCTCCCAGCTTTGGTTTAAATAGTACTACTACTATTCTTCTAGAATGGCTTTGGCATTAAATAACCTACAAAGGTTGATCTGCCATTAAACAAAGAAACCTAACCTAACAAACTATCTCTGAGAGTGACAACTGGACAGTCTTGCCTTTGCAATAGAAACATAGCAGCAACTACTACAACTACTACTACTACAACTAATAATAATGATAATAATAGTTTTGTTGGTGGTGGTTTTAGAAGTCTAGTCCAAGTGGAATCAGCCTAATGGGGGTAGTCAAATTATTTAACACGCAAAATTAACTGATGGATGTTCACCAATCAGACATTAGCAAAATACTGCTCTGCTTTTTCCACCTCAAATTTAGTTTCTTATATGCTCATTAAATCTCGCCACTTCACGTGGGCTTATCACATTCTCCTCCATAAAATAAGTCACACCTCTCGCGTCCTTTTCTTCTTCTGGTTTCCGCGTGCCGGTAGCAAAGAGAGTACACCTGTTTCTTCGAGGTAAGATTGTTTGTGGCATTACTACTACAGTTGTTAATAGAACGTTCGAGAAAGTCAGGCGCCTAATTTTATAAATTTATTTAAAAAAAGCACAAACAAACAAGAAACCACACAACCACCGGATGGAACTTCCACCTTATATGTGACAGAATGATCGATAAACGAAAACAAAGAAAAAAACAAATTCTGAGCTATATTATCTGCAATTTTCGAAAAAGTGATAAGGTTGGTAAATATTCGTAATTATCATAATCATCATCATTTTACACCGCCAGCATGGATCTCCCTGACCCTCTGCCGCCACCCGTCTCTATAGTCCATCGCTCCGGGTAGGTCTTCAAGGCTACTTTGTGGGGATTTAGGAATTAGCAATAAAACTCCCAACCGGATGTTGACTTGTCGGCTGCCACATACAAAATGTATAAACGCGTCGCTACGTATCGGCTCCGCGCACTCATCCGGTCAAAAATCAGAAAAAAAAGAAAAATAATAAAAATTAAAGTAGCCAATGGGAAGCGGTCGCGCCAAAATGAGAAGGATTTTGGAGTGACGAATTTGGAGCCGGTGGGAAGAGATAAAAACTCTGGATTTCTGTGAACCGAGTCAGTGAGGACAAAAGAGACCCAAGGAAGCACATAGATACAGTGATCAGTCGAGAAGTAACGTCCACCCTCAAGTTAAGAGCTGAAACTACTTTTCTGCTTGTTCCACTACCTGACCATAAAAGAAAAAAAAAAGAAAAGAAAAGACTCCACGACTTGTTCAATATTGCTGGAGGCATTCTTGTGTAATTGCCGTCTAGCTTTTTCTCCCTCTGTTTTGTTAGCGTCCATGTAGTGCATCCATATTGTAGTATTGACAAGACATATTTGTTATAGCCTAGCTGTATTATGAAAATTTTATGTATTCTGATTTTATTTTTGGTTTTCTTTCCGAATTCTGTATTGGTTGTCTTTGAATACATAAGGTTGTTAGCGCAAATTTAATATATTTACAAGATCGTATGAATCCGTAAACAGGCAATGAATTAGTGGTCAGAATGAAAGAGGGGAAATTTAAAAATCAAATTATTCAATTGGGTAATTTTATCAGTAAAAAGATCCCGATGCTTTTCTGTTCAAAAGGAGACAATATACTGGAATACCCTCTAATAGCTCGGGATTTAGTTATACAAAGAAAAAGTAGCCCCACTTTGGACTTTAACTAAGTTAAAATTTAAAACATTTCCAAATTTTCCTTTTCTTTATTTGTGACCTGCTTAAGAGTTCTATTACTATAAGAGAACTCGGTCACATCTGTGTCAGGTGTGCAGATGATAAACAAACCCTTGAGCTGCAATAACCGCAATATACGACCCATAAAATATGACAGATCGAAACATAATCAAACGTGGGAACCAGACCACAGTCTGGGTGTCATGATCGGCTAGAGAAGTGAAAAAACTATGAAACCATGAAACATGAAAGTGACGGTAATACCAATTGTAACTGGTGCACCTGGTACCGTCAACAAAGTATTGGTACAGGAACTGGAGGACTTGGAAATAAGAGGATGAGTGGAGACCATCTAAACTACAGCATTATTAAGATCGGCCAAAACATTGAAAAAATTCCTGGAGACTTGAGGAGACTTGCTGTCACTCATACTCCTGTGAGAAACCATCAGCTCACGCTTGTGTGAAAAACTCTCAACGGAATAAATAATAATTACAATGATTTTGGGTATATATATATATATATATATGTGTGTGTGTGTGTGTGTGTGTGTGTGTGTATATATATTAGCTGAAGTATCAGTCTTCGTCTGTGGGAAGTCCCTGTGCCTAATGACTAAAGTGCCGGACAGCGGACTCGAAGTAAATAAGCTCGAACGCCAGTCATTCTATTAAGTTCAATTTCAGCCTAATGACCTTGTTAAAGCCATAAACCTCCTCAACCTCCTCGCTGGCTATCCGTTACATAGTATCAATACGGTTCGTCTACAATGAATCGTTTTGGCATTAAATAATCCACGAAGTTTGTAATGCCATTAAACAAACAAACCAATTACCCAGTCAGCTGGGGCTGTAGAACACACCGACTGCACCTTTACAGAGGCGTAAGACTCCCCCAACAAGTGTCCTGGATATGACACTAAACAATCTGATGGTGAAGTTCTTGTGATGCTGGAGCTTCGGGGAATGTAGAGCACCTTTTCATTATCATCACCCCCAGGTTCACTCTGGCCCAGAGTGGTAGCACTTGATAGGGTCATATCTATGAGTCGAATAGAACTAATCTGCAAACTTAAGCTAAAGTGAATTGCTTGAAATAGAACTGTTTTGACATGTAAACTACATACTTATACTAAACTGAATTGTTCGAAAAAGAACTGTTTTGACATCTAATTGCGTGTAAACAAAAACTATATTTATCCTAAACTGAATTGTTTAAATTAGAACTGTTCGACTAAACTGAATAGCTTGAAATAGAAATGTTTTTGACAATTAAACTGGGTACTTATGCTAAAATGAATTGTTTAAAATAGAAGTGTTTATGCGCATAGAAATAGATTTGGCATTAAATAACCTACAAAGGTTGAATTGCCACAAAATCCAAACAAACAAATGAACTAACCAAACTGTTTTTACCTGTTAAGAGATAGAAATCAAGTTATTTTCAGAGTACCTCTGGTGGTGTAATGATTAACGAGCAGGACTTGTGCGTTTCATTCTCTTAGGGTTCTTTAAACATCTGGCTTTGGGCCCAAATTTAAGCTATGTTGAGTTAATGACTCGGGTTGCAACTAGGAATCTACTTTAGATAAATGTAGTTTCTCCAAGTCAACAAATTGATCTTAATTATTGTTTACTGTAAGCAATAATCTTCATTGGAAACAGCCGGCCGATCACTCGCGATAGCTCAGTTGGTAGAGCGGAGGACTGTAGCCGGTATGAATAAAGCTGATATCCTTAGGTCGATGGTTCGAATCCGTCTCGCGAGAGGCTGTAGACCATTTTTCTTTATTTTAATAAATCTAACTTTAGCAAAGAACTTTTATGAAGTTTAGTCTTTCATTGGAGTCTGCAAATCTCCTCAGGAATCTTTTGGAAATTCAAGAAGATCTCAACAATACTCGATTCTTCCTCTGATATCAAATTCCTTTAATCCATTTTTCTAAGTCTTTGAACACCGTTCCAAGCGCAACAACTACAATTGGTGTCAACTACATGTTCTATAGTTTTTTTTTCTCGTTTGCTTTCTTTGTTTAATAACAAATCAACCGTGAAGGTTATTTATTGCCCAAGCCATCCTTCTAGACGAACAGTCGTGGCACTATTTAACCCATAGCCAGGAGGATAAGAGAGTTCATACTTTTACCACGTGTATATGTCCGAAAGAGAATAAAACAACGCGACTTGAGTTCGAACTCGCTTACTACGATTCTGCAAACCATTCGTTTTAACCATTACTCGACAGGGACACCTGTAATATAATAGCCGAGTGATTTCGTTTTATACATCTTGCCTTTCGGTTTAGTTAGGCTGAGAACCTTTCGCTTAGCGCATGGGTTAGTTCGGTGCAACATTAACGCAGGTGTTCACGCGCGTGCCGAGAGAATGTGTCATTCAGAGATGTCAAAATAAAACACCAGATAGATATTGTACCAGGGGATGTGGGTGACGTCACGCACCGGAAGTGTGGGCTGGGATTTGAGAAAAAGCAGTTAGTTGAGTTCTTGCGTCCGAACGGGAGAGTTGAGATTCAGACCTGGACGAAGCCAGAGGAATTTGTGCGCTACGAGCGCCGCGCGTTGGTTGGGTTGAGAGCTGACGATGTAAAAGCAGTCAACATAGAAAGATTGTGTCTCTCTCTCCTAATGTCGAATAACCTTTAACTCAAAGGTAATAAAGTTTCGTACCTGAACTATTGTAAAATACAGTTTGGCTGACAATATAAGACAAGGTAAAAGATCTCACTGTGCCGTCACAAAGTGATGCACCGGAAGAGAGTAACCTGGGAACTGCATGACAGTTATTTCCGCTCGATGACGACCACATATGCTATTCCATAGACGGCGGAAGTGACACATCCCGATCGCCAGATATCGGAAGAAATTGCGGGGGCGTAGAGGCGTGTCCATATATCCGTGTGGGAGTTTGAAGGTAATATAAGGCCGACGAATTGAACGGAAGACAGTGAAAAAATTCCGCTGTTCCCGAGAGCTGGTCCCGACGTTGCTCCGTGTGCGTTGTCTCGGCCATCGTCTACTTACATCGAAGAGTCCAAGCCTCATAGACGAACGATTCTAATTCCTCTCCCGACTGCTCCTACTTCACACAAGCATCCGTCGAGAAAATAAATATATATTGTTTTATATATTCCGTGTTGTCGTTTGTTTGGCCAGAGAGCGGAACGTAACACTAAGAAGTCGTAAAGTTTTTTGTGTTTTCGGATTCCCTATGTCTATTTCACATATCCGTGTATCATGGGTATGTTACACCCCCCAACTTTTTCAGTTATCAAAAAAGATCCAAGTATTCATCTATATTTTTGTTTTGTTTTATTTTAATTCTGTGATCTTCTTGGATAGGAAAATACACTAGACGGCGTGTTCTTGTTGCATATTGACCCTTGACCGAGCCGTCAATCAGAGATGCACCTGTGTAAATAAGCGGAAGAAAAAGTGGAAGCGTTATGAAAGAATATAGGCAGGTGCCGGTGGCAGTTGAGTTAGTTGGTGACAGGAAGGCCAGAGTGAGGGCCAGCTTGCAGACTGAGGGCTGTGGCCCTCGGTGACCCACGGTTGAACAACTCCAGTCAAGATGCAGAAGAAGTGCTGCTATTGTCAGAAGAAGTTGGGTCAATATAGCAGTCTGTCCCTGTTCCCACTCATCTCTCACACACCACAGAAACATCGAGAATAAAGTATGAGAGATACATATTTTTATAAAGAAGTGTGTTCGTTCGTTTGTTCATTGGAGTTCGTCATTATGTTTGATCATATTTCCGCATATGTATGCGCGTAGTGTTGAACATTCTTTTCCTGTTAATTAACCCTAAGTGTGGTCTCCTGGCAATAATTGGGAGATCCGTTTGTATCTCAACGTCCCAGACGACTTCGTGGCTCATTTTCTAGAAGTGATTCTGGTTTGCGCAAATACCGTTTAGTTGTAGTTATATATTAGCATGGTTAAATCTCAACCTCTTGCACAATTCCCAATGGATCCTCATTCCCACCCAGTCGTGGCTAGTCTTGTACTTCTTTTGTGTCAGTTTGCTGGATTCGTTTATCGCACACTTGATATTCGCTTGTATTTTATCGATTTTCTCTTTGATATTATTGATCCTCATATCATTATTTTGAGCTGTTATTTAATGGGATTTGGTTTCTGTCTTTAATTTTCCATTTCTTAACCACTTGTCAGTTTTCTCGAATGCAATCTCTCCAGTTGATCGACTGAAGCATCCTTTTCGTTATTTTTCTTCCCATCTTTGTTTCCAAGATTTTATTGTTCTACTATTCAGCGGTCGTATCGATACTGCTATATGGATGTACTACATGGACGCTAACTAAACGGATAGAGAAAAAGCTTGACGGCAACTACACAAGAATGCTGCGAGCAATATTGAACAAGTCCTGGAGGCAGCACCACAAAAAGCAGCAGCTGTACGGCTACCTACCTCCCATCACAAAAACTATTAAAATTAGATGAACCAGACATGCTGGACACTGCTGGAGAAGTAGGGACGAGCTCATAAGGGATGTACTCCTGTGGACCCCTTCACATGGACGAACAAAGCCAGGACGATCAGCTAGAACCTACCTACAACAACTCTTTGCCGATACAAGAAGTAACTTTGAAGACCTGCTGGAAGCAATGGACGATAGGGAGGGGTGGCAAGAAAAGGTCAGGGATATCCGTGCTGATGGCGAGGCGTAATGATGATGATGATGATGATTTCTCCTTATGTTGACATCGCTAATGTTGGCTGCTGTGTCAAGTCTTTCTTTGTTATTTTCGTGTATTCCCCGATTTCTGGAATTGTAGCATCTACGGAATCATCACTATTTGTTAGTTCTCCTTCTTTTCTTGACACATAGTCAGTCTATGTCATCTCCTGGGTGTAAGGCCTAATATATATTCATCAATTTTCTTATCCTTTTCTTTGCCTAGTCAGCAGGGGCAGTAGAATACAACAACTGCTTCTCTACAGAGAAGACTCCACTAGCGAGTGTCCTGTGGCCTAGTCGGCTGGGGCTGCAGAATACACCTACTGCGTATCTTCAAAGAAGTAAGACTTCCCTTGTGAGTGTCCTGTGGCCCAGTCAGCTGGAGTAGTGGAATACACCGACTGCACTTCTGCAGGGGAGTTAAGACCCCTCCCACAATGAGTGTCCTGGATATATGACACTAAACAATCTGATGGTGTGATTCCAGTAATACTGGAGCTTTGGGGAATGGGGAGAGCCCCTTCATTGCCATCGCTCTTAGGTCTAATCTGGCCTGGATTGGTAGCATCTGGTAGGGTCCTATCTATGGGCCAAATAGAACTAAACTATATTCTCATGCTAAATTGAATTGCATGAAATAGGTCTGCTTTGACATTTAAACTGCGTACTTATGTAAAACCAAATTGTTTGAAATAGAAATGTTTTTGACATTCAAACTCAGCTAAAGCTAAACTGAATTGTTTGAAATAGAACTATTTTAACATTTAACTGTGTGTAAACAAAAAACTATTAGTTTTTTAAAAATTAAACTGTGTACTTACAATCAAACTGCGTACTTATGCTAAACGGTGTTGACTGCACCTGTCCGTGGCTCCACGCCAACTCTCTCTGCTCGCCTCTCTGCTGTCCAACGCCAACTGCTCTCCGCCGGGTCGCCCGTCAACTCCTCTCTTTCGCGTCCCCTTCCCACTTCCGGATACGGCGAGATTTCAGGTCCAAAAATCCTTTGTCTGGTTTCGCGCCAAAACAGACAAATGAGTCGTCTGCTTTGGCAGCCCATCCACATAGTGCTACATAGGTACCAGGTGCGTTTCCTGTTATTTTCTTTCAACCAAGGTCTGACTTTCGCCGCTGCATCGACAGATGTCAAAGAGGTCTTCAAGTCGATATCAAACACAATGTTACCTACGAACTAGTCATTTACAAATCATTTGCATATAGTATATATGAATTTATGGATTCGTCATCATTGCTATTACAAATAGTATTGGTGAAAGCACATCTACCGCGAATATAGCTCTCTGAATTTCAACCACAGCTAAAGTTTTTCATATTAAACAGAATAAGCAAAACTTGAAACCATTTCAGTGTTTGTCCAGTCAGCTGAGGCTGTAATATACACCGACTGCACCTCTGCAAAAGGGTAGCCCCCCTCCAAAGAGTGTCATGACATGTCATGATATGACACTAAACAATCTGATGGTGAGGTCCCAATGATGCTGGGGTTTGGGGGAATGTGGTACACCCCTTCATTGCCATTCCTCCCAGGTCCACTCTGGCCTGGGATGGTAGCACTTGATAGGACCCTATATATGGGTTAAATAGAACTAACGGTTCACTTATGCTAAACTGAATTGTTTGACTAAACTAAATAGCTTGAAAAAGAAATGTTTTTAACAATAAAAACCGTACTTACATTTAAACTGCGTGCTTATGCTAAACTGAATTATTTGAAAGGGAACTGTTTTTAACATTGAAACTCTACTTACACTAAACTGAGTTGTATAATATAGAACTGTTTTGACATGTAACTGTGTGTAAATAAAATATGTACTTATGCTAGACTGAATTTGCTGAATTAGAACTGCTTGACTAAACTGAATAGCTTGAAAAAGAAATGTTTAAACTCTACTTACATTTAAATTGCGTACTTGTGCTAAACTAATTTGTTTGAAGTAGAACCGTTTTCATAAGAATGGATTTGGCCTTAAATAACCTACAAAGGTTGATATGCTGTAAAACACAATCAACCAACCATTTCAGCGTGTACAAACGAATGAAATCAGGCTCGTTTAAAAATTATGCGACCTACAAACTATTCGCTTACAAATTGTATATATATATATATATATATAAACAGAATTTGGCTTTAAATAATCCACAAGAGTTGACATGCCATGAAATACAACCAACTCAAACCAGCAAAAAAAGAAAAGACTAATTTTGGTATTACATAATCCAGCAGGATTAATATGTCATAAAACCAACCGGAAAAAATCCTCTGGTATAAGTAAGTAAGCCATATATCTATTGAACTATTGTTATACGTCTGTCGAGGCAGGTAGATGGAATTCTACTTAGCAAGTCCTGTCGGCCAATCGATGAGAATAAACTTTAAATAATTACAGTGAATGTGAGTCGAGAGACTGACATTAATTCATGTGTCTGATACGTAATTATTTCCTGTGTTAAGTAGAATTCCTGGAGCTTGAGACAACATGTACTCGCGATAGCTCAGTTGGTAGAGCGGAGGACTGTAGTTAGTCAAAGCTGATATCCTTAGGTCGATGGTTCGAATCCGTCTCGCGAGAGTCGTTTTTCTTTTCTCTCAATGGCAATTTAAATTCAGACTAAAATGTTCAGTATATTTGTATATGTTCATGTAAGATTGCTTTGTTTAATGATGTATGAATTATATATATTACAATACAACAGCACCGATACATATACAAATATGTGCGGAAACAATCAACCGGAAATGAACGAACGAACACACTTCTTTATAAAAAATATATCTCTCACTCTTTATTCTTGAAAGGGTGATGTTTGTTGTGTGTGTGAGACAGGGACAGACTGGTATATTGACCCAAGTTCTTCTCGTGACCATAGCAGCACTTCTTCCTCCTCTTTGCTTGATTGCTCAACTGTGGGTCACAAAGGGCCCAAAGCCCTCTGTCTGGAGCTGGTTCTCCTTCGGCATCCTGTCTCCAACTGACTCGAACTGTCTGTGCACCTGGTTATATTATTGTTTAACGTACACCTGCTTCAGCTGTTCTTCCACTCATTTACACAGGTGCATCTCTTGATTGACAGTTCGGTCGAGGGTCAATATATGACAGAATCTTTTTGTGTTATTTAATGCCAAAGGAACCCTTGCAGAAATACAATAGTTAATCCATATCAGGAGAGATAAGTAGGTTAATACTAACACTAGGGTATTAGTCTGAAAGTGAACGTAAATGCCCAACCGAAATTCGAACTCACTTTCTACAGTGTCGCAGTCCAGCATGCTAGCCACTTCGTCGCCGGAACTTCCCACATATATTTCATCATTATCATCATCATTTTCAAATCAACCTGAAAGCACGGAGTTTCTTCTCTTTTTCCATTCATCTGTCCCTATCATCCCGTGGTGTAATGGTTATCGTCGCAGGAAATGGACACGGCGACACGAGTTCAAATCCTGGACGAGACTGATTGCATTTCACATAGCACTAATACCCTAGGGAAAGGTATGAATCCAATTAATTCTCCCTCCAGCTATGGGTAAATAGTAGTGCGGACTGAGTTTTTCAGTCTTGGTGAGGCAACTAGTCTAGGAGAAGGAAAACTCTGAATTGAAACCTGTTAAAATCCGCTTAAACATTGACCTTGTGTCATATCCTTCCCGAGAGGAGGGGTTGGTAAATATGATCATCCATCGCTTCAGCATCCAGTGTCCCCACCAAGCTGATGTATGTAAATCTGCTAATCTGTCAACACTGGCGTGTACATGTATAGGAACCGATAAGATAACATCCTTGCTTCATCAGCAGAGCCTAACATGTCTTGCTCGTCTTATTTGGATGTTTTGTGAGATGAAAGGCAGGTGGCCGCACAGCTGCCTTTAATCATAATTCTGTTAGAATGGCACTACCTGTAATGCATTTGTCTATCTATCTCAGACTGTTATAAACTATCTATCATATTACTGGGGTAGCAAATAAAGGCTCAAATCTAATATACCAACTACACCTCTGCAGAGGGGTAAGACCCCACCAAGTGTCCTGGATATGACACTAAACAATCTGATGGTGAGGTTTTTGTCATGCTGGGGCTTTGAGGAATGCAGAGCACCCCTTCGTTGCCATTGCTCCCTGGTCCACTCTGGCCCGGAATGGTTGCACTTGATAGGTTCTTCTCTGTGGATTAAATAGAACTAAACTGCATACTTAAACTAAACTGAATTGTTTGAATTAGAACTGTTTGACAAAACTGAATAGCTTGAAATAGAAGTGTTTTTGATTATTAAACTGTACTTATGCTAAACTGAATCGTTTAAAATAGAACTGATAATTTGTATAAAAATTGGATATGGTATTAAATAACCAACAAAAGTTGATATGCCATAAAACCCAAACAACCAATCATCTAACCTAATTTAATCATTGATTAACAGTTATATTCATTACAACCCGATAAATATTTAATTAGATCTTTTAGAAGCCCCAGCTCAGTATCTCGTGATTAGCTCAGTCTTTAGAGCGGATGACTGTTGTAGGAGTCAAATGGAATTTGTAATTTTTAGGTCAACAGTTTTTAGACTTATTTTAATGTTAATGCTTTTAAAAACTGGAAAAGTGGATTAATTTAGACATTTGGTTTATTTCTTTACACTAAAACGTTTTTCCTTTACTGCAAATTGTGATGTAGAAGTCGGACTTTTAAAACTGAAAAAAATCTCTCAAAATTAAGGGTATGTTTATAAGACATAGTTAAAATACAAATCTTTATCACTGAGTGATCAACCAGGAGTAAAAGTTTGGATTTTAGCCTTGTCGACGCCTAGTTTTGCAGAGATTTTTTCAAGCTTTAAAAATTGACTGTAGGGTGCAATTTACGGTGATTAGCGGTTAGAGTGTTCGCCAATTGCCCAGGAAAGCGGGGTTCAATCGCAGGTCGAGTCATACCAAAGACTCAAAAAATGGTACTTGATGCCACCTTGCTTAAAACTCAGCATTATAAGGTATGGATCAAGGGTAAAGTAGAGCAATCCAGGGAAAGAAGTAGCACCCTTCAAAACACCTCGCGTGCAGTAGCTGTTGAAAAGGGGGCCTTCGGTTCACGTACTTTCTTGCATAGTTCAATGAATATTTGTACATAATTTCTTGCATTGATAACTTTTGGGTATTTTTACGCAGATTTAATACCAAATCCTCTTTATACATATATATCAAATATATGTGATTTTGTTTAATTTGGTTTATGGCATATCAACCATTGTAGTTTATTTAATGCCAAATCCTCTTTGCGCATATATATTAAATATATATGATTTGGTTTGTTTGGGTTTATGGCATATCAACCATTGTAGGTTATTTAATGCCAAATCCTTTTTATACATATATATTAAATATATATGATTTGGTTTGATTGGTCTTTATGGCATATCAACCATTGTAGGTTATTTAATGCCAAATCCTTTTTATACATATATATTAAATATATATGATTTGGTTTGATTGGTCTTTATGGCATATCAACCATTGTAGGTTATTTAATGCCAAATCCTTTTTATGCATATATATTAAATATATATGATTTGGTTTGATTCGTTTATTCTTACATATCAAATATATGTTTGATTTGTAAACACATTTTGTATGTGAGATACTTAAATTTCTTACAGGAACATTGAAAGATAGGCAATACAAGAAGAAAGTATATTCAATCGTGTATGTAAAACGAATAATGTGTATTTAGTTTGGTTTGATGTGGTTTGATTTTGTTTGGTTTTATAGCCTTTAAGGTTATCTAACACCAAATCCATTTCCATACATACGGCAACCGTAGTCGAGGGTGACCCCAAGTCTCCATTCTTGATAGCTACTACACCAATGTGTAGGGGAGGGTGCTACTCCTTTCCCCGGATTGCTCCACTTTACCTTTAATCAATACCTTATAATTCTGAGTGTTAAGCAAAGAATAATCAAGTACCATTTTTTGTCTCTTTGGTATGACTCGACTTGGGATTGGACCTCGATCTCCCGGCTCATTGGCGAACACTCTAACCATTATGCCAATGCCCGGTCTCTTCTATACATATAAACAGTTCTATTTCAAGCAGTTCAGTTTATCTTAAGATGATAGGTTAGCTCTATTTGAGCCATAGTAGGATCATATCAGGTGCTTCCAATATGCATCAGAGTGAACCTGGGAGCAATGGCAATAAAGGAGTACTCAGCATTCCCGAATGCTCCAGCATTACAGGAGCCTTACCATTAGATTGTTTTAGTGTCATAACCAGGTCACTCGTTGGGGCAGTCTTACCCCTCTGCAGTATATATAGCTCCGTGTCTTCTATAGCTTCAGCTGACTGGGTCTTCAGTTCGAGAAAAGATATTGAAAAAATGTTAGCCATAATGATAAATTCCATTAATTAATAATCATGGAGGTGCCCGTGATGTAATGGTTATCCTCGCAGGAATTGGGCTCGGCGACACGAGTTCAAATCGCCGACGAGACTGATTGCATTTCACATAGCACTAATACCCTTGGGAAAGGTATGAATCCAATTATTCTCCCTCCAGCTATGGGTAAATAGTAGGACAGACTAGGTTCTTCAGCTTTGGTGAGGCAACTAGTCTAGGAGAAGGAAAACTCAGAATTCAAACCTGTTAAACTCTGTTTAAAAAATTGACCTTGTGTCATATCCTACCCGAGCGGAGGTGCTGGTAAATATGACAAATTCCATTAATTAATTTGAAAGTATCTATTCGATCACATCCCATTCTTTTTTCTTATCAAGTTAGTATTCCTAATTTCTTTAATCCCTTCAAGTAACTGTAATGTTATACTTTTAAAATTATTTTTGTCTCTTTTCTTTGCATGCTCCCCAGTCACAGTATTACACCCCAATTTCCACGTTTCGACAGGTGCTGGGGCTTGATATGATCAGCCGACTGACCGGGGGTCTTCTTCTGGTATGATGGTGAAAGCGATGGACTGTTGAATCGTAAAAAACGAGTTCGAACTCCAGTCGCACTATCACGTTCACTTTCGGACGAATACCCTCGGAAAAGGTATGAACACCCTTATCCTCCCATCTATGGGTCAAATAGTACCCCCTCGAAGGATAGCTTTGGCATAAAATAACCTACCATGATTGAAATGCTATTAAACAAAAAAACTAAAACAAACCAACCGATTAATCGGATCGAGCCTCTTCGATCACACCTCTTGCCCAAGTAAAGGACAAAGTGAAGTTTCACAGTTCATAAGGCCACTTACAACCCGGATCATGAATCGCTTTAGCACCAGCATCTCTTCCTCACGGCTAACAGCGGGCCCCAGCTGACAGATCGTAGAGTAAAGCGTGAGTGTGACAGTGTGTACATATATATATATATATATATATAGTGTAAGTTTTCTATGTCCCCAGAATACATCATTATAGTCTTTGTTTTTTAGAGACTCTTTATCGAAATAATCGGAGGTTTAATGAAACATTTGATCTTTAAGAATATGGTCTTGCTTAGTTTAGATTCCTTGTTTAATTTCATATCCACCGTTGTGGGTTGTTTTTTTAAAGACAAAACTATCCTGTTAAAAAGACAATCGTGCTACTATTTAACCCATAATTGGGGTAATAAAAGGCTTCGTACCAAGTGAACGTAACAGCACGACTGGAGTTCGAACTTGCTTACTACAATGTTGCGGTCCGGCACATCAACCACTACTCTACGAAGACTTCTCCACTTTAAGAATATACTTTCGTAACCTGAACACTTGGCGACCATAGATGAGGACGAACCAAAAGTTCCCTTTTCATTAGCTACAACAACGAGGTAGAAGAGAGGGCGCTACTCTTTTCCCTTATTTACTCTTGATACGTAACATAAAGCTGAGTGTTAAGCAAAGGGGGTATCAAGTACCATGTTTTGAGTTTTTTGTACCACTCGATCAGGAATTGAACCCCGGTCTTCTGAGCCAATGGCAAATACGTTACCAATTGGCCGGTAGAAGAATACGCATACGTAGATGAAATTATTTTGTTTTCATACTGTTGCTGTTATTTGTGAACAGAATGAGACTATTGATTCTCGATTCTCGTTCATTTTTAGTCACGTCATCATTCTGTTTATTCATGTCAGATCAAAACAAATAAAGCTTTTAATGGCGATTAAACAGTTATTTGATTGCTTCTTACGGATGAGAAAGTTGTTTTTTTTTTTCTTTTAAACAAACGTAGCCAACACCTACTAAAAGAAATAAATCTTACTTTTGGGGGATAAAATTTTAAGCAATAGTCCTGATCTGTCGTATAAAAATCAATTTTTGCCGATTTTTAAAGAATTTCCATTGCAAAATTATTCACAGTGGGCTTACGTTATCCAGACAATATTCCTATTCTGTGGCATTAAATAAACTGCCAAAGTTGAAATGCCATTAAACAAAAAACAACAAAAAACAAAAACAAACAAACAAACAAAATAAACCAAAGCGATTGATCGGATCGGGCCTTTTCGATCACACATCTTGTAAAGAACTCTTGCATTGATTCATGACCACTGACAATACCTTTCGGCATGAATTTCTGTGCATCGAATATATCGCCAACGTTTAACGGGAAATAAGAAAAAAAGTCACCAAACTCCATTTAAATTCCATCTGACGGGCTGGAATAATTGTTTATTATGGAATAAGTGTCAATTATGGAAATGGATATTATTTTTAAATGTCTTACTTTTTAAACAAGTATATATATAGAGAGAGCGATATATATATATATATATATATATATATATATATATATATATATTTAGAGAGAGAGAGAGATTGAGAGAGAGAAAGAGCTAAATCTTTTGGGGATTATTTCATATTTTCTATGAAAGGCTAATTTTACAAAAATTGTGGACTTTATTTGATAAATCATAAGGATCTGATTTCTTTATTTATTCAGCTATTTATTTTAGAAAATGTCTTAATATTTGTGAAATAACTAATGTAAAAAATATTGAAGTTTTCTAAATGAATTCTAATATTTTCTGATTGGATTTTAATATTTTTGAAAAAGAATAGAACAATCATCTTATTTCCTTTTATAGTTGTAGAAATGAATCACAATATTTTTGAAAAAGAGGACCTATTAAAAAATTTCATTTTATTTTTTGCTTGGTTGGCTGATTGTTTGGGTTTTATGGCATATCAACCGTTGTAGGTTATTTAATGCCAAATCTAATCTTATAGAAATAATCAGTCCTGTTTCAAACAATGCAATTTTACATGAGTACATAGTTTAATTGTCAAAAACATTTCTATTTCAAGCTATTCAGTTTAATCAACCAGTTCTTATTCAAACAATTCAGTATAATTATACATTTTGTTTACACACAGTTAAATGTTGAAACTGTTCTATATCAAACAATTCAGTTTAGCGTAAGTGAAGTTTCAATGGCAAAAAAAGTTCTATTTCAAACAATTCAGTTCAACATAAGTACACTATTTAAATGCAAGTACACAGTTTAATTGTTAAAACAGTTCTATTTCAAGCTATTCAGTTTAGTTAACCAGTTGTAATTCAAAGAATTCAGTTTAGCATAAGTACGCAGTTTAGTTCTATTAAAACCATAGATAGGGTTCTATCAGGTGCTACCATTTTGGACCAGAATGAACCTGGGAGCGATTGCAATGAAGGGGTACTCCGTATTCCCCAAAGCTCCAGCATCACGGGAGCCTTACCATCAGATTGTTTAGTATCACATCCAGGACACTCTGTAGAGGTGCAGTCGGTGTATTCTCGAGCTCCAGCCGACAGGGCAGAGGAATTAATCTTACTGTAATGCTCTCTCTCTCTTTCCCTTCTTCTTCTTCTCTCTCTCTCTCTATATATATATATATATATATATAAAATCCCAACCGATTCACTTACCTAGCTAGCAGCATCGCATCAACCGAAAAGAACATCGACACGAGGTTAATGAAAGCATGGACAGCTATCAATATGGAAATCAGACCTAACCGATAAAATGAAACGCAGTTTCTTCCAGGCAGCGGTCACATCGATACTGCTATATGGATGCACTACATGGATTCAAACAAAACGGTTGGAGAAGAAGCTAGACGGCAATTACACAAGAATGCTGCGAGCAATCTTGAACAAGTCCAGGCGGCAACACCCCACAAGACACCAACTGTACGGCCACCTGCCTCCTATCACGAAAACTATTCAAGTTAGACGAACCAGACATGCAGGACTCTGCTGGAGAAGCAGGGACGAACTTATAAGTGATGTACTCTTATGGACCCCCACACATGGCCGTGCAAAAGCAGGACGACCAGCACGATCATACATTCAGCAACTATGTGAGGATACAGGATGTTGTCCTGAAAACCTGCCTGAGGCGATGAACGATAGGGAAAAGTGGCGAGAGAGGGTCAGGGATATCCGTGCTACCAGCACGACATGATGATGATGATGATGATGATGATCTATTATCAAATTCTACAGCATTGGAACTGTAATAAAAAAAACGACTAAAGGTGGTAATAATTCATAACTGTTAATAAAAATAATTTAAAAAGCGCTAAATGCTCAGTCGGCAGAAGTGGATTAAAGAAATATCATATTTACCCAATCCCTCCACTCGGGCAGGATATGACACAAGGTCAATTTTTCAGCGGAGTTTAACAAGTTTGAATTCAGAGTTTTCCTTCTCCTAGACTAGTTGCCTCACCAAGGCTGAAGAACACAGTCTACCCTACTATTTACCCATAGCTGGATGGAGAATAATTGGATTCATACCTTTCCCAAGGGTATTAGTGCTATATGAAATGCAATTAGCCTCGTCCAGGATTTGAACTCGTGTCGCCGTGTCCATTTCCCACTACGATAACCATTACACCACGGGCACCAAAAAGTGGATTAAAAGTAATATACAGCTGTATTCCCATGCTATTCCTCCGTAACTTTGAGTTTCAAGTCTTGACATTCCCCAGATGGTCGGATGTTACGAGTTGTAGGGCCGTAAATGTCTACTTCTGTAGTGCCTAAATACGTTTCAAAAAGTCCTCGGCGATAAAGGGTAGAAGCCCTATTTCAGATGCCGGCATTTTTAGAACATAAAACTCAGAGTTGAGATAAAGAAAGTCTTAGATATATATATATATGTATATAGATTGGTGCTTTTTGGGGGGAAAAAACTAATGTTATATATCAATTTAAATATCCTTTAAGGGATTTTATCTCTGAAAACAACAATATATACGTCGGTTTAACCTCAACTACCCTATCAAGAAGACTTACAATGCGCCTTCCTGATACTAGTTCCATAGCACAACATCTAAAAATACATTCATGTCCGACAACTGAACATCTGAAAATTCTTACCGAAAACACAACAATATTATGACAACAAAATAACAAGCAAAAACTACAAATTCTCGAATTGTTATATATATATGCTGTAAAAAATGTCTATAATGTTCAATCAATATATATATATATATATATATATATATATAAAAAATCTTAATATATTAAAGTCTTTGGTATGACCCGTCCTAGGATTGAACCTCGGTCTCCCTGATCATTGGCGAAGATCTCAGCTCGTACATGTTTGTTTTAATATAATGTAAGATCTTTGGAGTCGAAATCAAATCCTGTTCAAATACAACAAAAGTGCACTTTATAATAAAACAAACAAACAAACAAATAAACAAAGAAAAACCTGATTATAGATGTTCTTATTAGCACTGACAGAAACTCACTGTAAAAAGTAATTCTTTTTATTCCTACATCCAAGACACTGAGCATTCTGGGCGAGGCGAATTTTGATAATGCTTAGTTGATCTCATCTCTGCTTTTAAAAGTTTCGCCAGTAATCTGATTAAATGGAAATGGTAACAGTGTTAAATCCAGTGGATCGTGATGTTTCTACCAGAGCCAGCCCAACTTAACGTAGTAAAGATCTTCCGAGCGTCGTTTATACAATGAATCACGAGATGAGGTTGTTCAGCTTTCTTGTTCAGCTTTCTTGTTCATGGCCAAACAATTATCAATTCGAATCGGACATTAAAATTGACAATACGAATTCGAATTCCGCCTGAAGCAGGCTTGTGTTTATTTAGCACCAATGCCTTTAAGAAAGGCATGAATTCTCTTCTCCCTGTGTTTATTGTTGGGTTTATTGTTTGGTTTTACGGCATATCAATTTTTACAAGGCTATTTTATGCCGAATCGGCACTTTTAATTGTCTTTAATTGGAATCATTTTGACATTAGGCTTCTTAATTTGAGAATTAATTTTTTATTTATTGCGGACTTTTTGTCCTCATCTTGGTAGTTTTTGTGTTGTTTCTTCTTCACTACGTTTCGGCCGAATTTCACCTCTGGCCTTCTTCAGGTGATTAACCGCGACCTCAGATAGGAATGCTGAGTCTTGTTATCGTATCCCCAGTAATTACTGCCTTCCATAGTTGTTGTCTATCGCACCACGTTTTTGACCAAGTAAACCGAGGTCGCGGTTAATCACCTGAAGAAAGCCAAAGGTGAAATTTGACCGAAACGTAATGAAGAAGAAATAGCACAAAAACTACCAAGATGAGGACAAAAAGTCCGCAATAAATAAAACATTAATTCTTAGATTAAGAAGCCTAATCTCAAAAGGATTCCCAATAAAGACAATAACAAAATCGGTACGAACCCGACTATGGAAGACCAGATAAAGAGAACAAATAATTGGATTTATATGACCAAAAAATCCAACTTTAATCGCCCTTCGAGACCCGTGGCACAGCTGATAGAGGCGTTGAGTCTCTACGGTTTCAGGTGAGCATTGTCAGAAGATAGCATTTTCAATTCCTACACAAGCCAGATTAAGAAGCCTCTTCTCAAAAGGATCCCCAATAAAGACAATTACAAATGACGAGGACAAAAAGTCCGCAATAAATAAATGAATTAATTAATTCTCGGCCCTTCTATTTTGTATATATACTTTTGAATTTATTGCATTGTCCAGTTTTCTTCTGTGCAAACAAAACCTATACTTATACTAAACTGAATCATCTGAATTAGAACTATTTGACTAAAAAATAAACTGAGTTCGTACATTTAAACTGAATGCTTTTGCTAAACTGAATTATTTGAAATGGAACTGTTTTTTGACATTGAAACTCTACTTGCACAAAACTGATTTGTTTAATATAGAACTGTTTTGACATTTAACTGTGTGTAAACAAAATCTGTACTGATTCTAAACTAAGTTAGCTAAATTAGTACAGCTTGACTAAACTGAGTAGCTTGAAGTAGAAATGTTTTTCACAATTAAACTGTACTTACATTTAAACTGCGTACTTATGCTAAACTGAATTGTTTGAAATAGAACAATTTTTATAAAATAGATTTGGCGTTAAATAACCTACAAAGGTTGATATGCCATAAAACACAACCAACCAACCAAACAACCTGTTTTCTTAAAAAAGGGTAAAAGTCTATGATTTTGCTGGTTTTTAGTTGAAAGAGTTCTTTGAGGTTTCTTCTCTGAAAGTGTCTCTTTTTTGCATTCTAGAAAGATATATTTTCCTGTATTTAGGCATGAGTCAGCCATGAATGACCAATCTGTAGTCGGGTTTAAATTGACTTTTTTTAAAGAATTAGCACAAATATCTTTTAAAGTAAATATCTTATACATTTGAAATGTCATTAAAACATGATATAGTTATTTTAATACTAGGGAGAATCAAACGTTTTTCAATATTTTGGTAAGTACTGGTTCTATTTTCTTTAAAAAGTTTACAACTTTGCTGCTCTTCAGTTGAGAGAGTTCTGTTAGGTTTTTTCCCTGAATGCATCTCGTTCTGATGGGGGCTATGTTTTTGCATTCCAGGGGGATGTGTTTTACTTTGATTATTTTTGCCACAGGTGCATTCGGCCGTTCTCTGCAGCTTAGCCAATGTGTAGTCGGATTGCCTCTACTTGGAAAAGTTTATGTTGTGAATTGCATTTCTCCAACTGCTGCCATTTTCCTCTAATGTACTCCTTAACCATAACTTTCATATCACTGTAAGGTATTATAAGGTCTGTTCCACCATCCGAATATATAAATATACGTGTGTGTATTTTGTGTTTATATATATATATATACACTTATATACATGCATACATACCTGTAAGTATATATGTATATATATACATATGTACGTGTGTAAGTATATATGATTGCATATATATATATATATAAGTAAATATTGACTTATATCTAGCTTGGTGCGTCGACGTATTCACGATGATGTGATCATAAGTAATATATATATATATATATATATATATATATATATGTGTGTGTGTGTGTGTGTGTAAACCAACAAACGTATCGCAAAGAATTTTGCTTTATGCCACTGCAGAGAAACATCCACTTGTTACTGGAATGCGTGTTTCCTTATAATCTTGTTTCTCCTTGTAGTATTTTCATTTTGACGCAAGCTGGCTGCATTTTTGTCTGAACAAGTCCGTTCGTTCATCAGTAAATTATTATGCCATCCTGAATATGGCGATGCACCTAGCTGGAAAAAAAAAAAGTCCATATTCACTTTTTGCGTATAATACGCTACTTTAAGCAGTAAAAACATTGGGTAAAATGCGAAGAATACATTAATAATTCTTATTAAAAATCTTTTACTTCTCGGCCAGCTGGGACTATAGAATACACCAAATGCATCTCTGCATAGGGGTAAGCCCCCACCCCACAATTAGTGTTCTGGATGTGACACTTAAAAATCTGATGGTGAGGTTCCAGTAATGCTGGAGCTTTGGGGAATGCAGAGTAACCCTTCATTGCCATCGCTCGCATGTCCACTTCGGAGGTAGCACCTGGTAGGGTCCTAGCAATGGGCCAAATAGAACTAAACTGTGTACTTATGTTAAACTGAATTGTTTAAAATAGAACTGTTTTTGACATTTCAATGAACTATTTTGACATTTAACTGTTTGTAAACAAAACCTATACTTATACTAAACTGAATTGTTTGAAATTTAATTCGGGGTTAAATAACTCGAAAAGGGTTGATAGGCCGTAAAACTAACTAACCAAACAACCAACCAACCAACCATTTTTTACGCCTTAAATTTCCAAGATTTTATTTGATGGAGTGTTTGTATAAAGTAAACAGTCTTCTTTTTCTATTTTCCAATCAGAATTTCTCAGAGTGGTGCATAAAACTTGGCTGGGTGACTTTAAGTCTTGTGCTCTACAGAGGATGGTTTTACTCATTTGCACGCAGAAACCTCTTTATAACAGAATAAAAATCACTGGATCAGATATCGTACACGTAGCAGAACGCCTGATTTAGGTAGAACTTCTGGTGTAAAGGTTATCTTCGGAAGAAATAGATACGGCATTTGCCAGAAGCGCTATATCATCGGCGTAGTCCACGTCCGTAATTGTTTGTGTGGGGTATTTTCTTCTTCTTTCCTATGCCAGCTTGAAACCGTTTTCTTTCATTATATCAATTGACGTTCTAAGCACGTAATCTCTGCAGATGATAAACAGGTTGGGGCTAAAGTGTCTCCTTGCAGCACGCCTGCCACAATGTCCAAGTAGTTTGTGTCTTCATCTGGGAAGCGGACTTAAAAATGTATATATCTATAAAAGAGGACTGATTTAGGACACGAGGCGACAGTAGAATGGACGAACTGTGATAAATAAAAATGAAAGCAGTGACCAAAAACAAACCTTTCTACCTTTGGTAGAGGTCAGCTGACAGATATTTTTTTGTATTTTACCATATTGTCATTTTAAAATGCATGAAAGATTTTATTTTGTAAAATCACTGCTGTACATTATCTGTGCTTTAAATGCAAAAAGACAGATACTTTAATTGCAAGTAACAGTTGAACTTTGTAATACTTTTGGAATTTATAAGAGTTTGAAAACCTAAGTAAGCGTGAAAAGGAATGCTTATAAAGATGCAATGAACCATAAATAAGTGGGGTTGAGGACATTTACTTAGTTAAAACAGGTGAGAGGGGGAAGGATTTCTTTTTTTTTTTTTTTTTTTTTTGAAAGCCATGGGAAGCAGCATGGTGGACATAAAGGCAGAAAAAACCTATGAAAGGTCACTAACCAGGTTCTGGGCAAACGAATCCTACAGGACAACGGCCAGGATCAAATAGTTCGATCGGAGAACTACCGCAGCTCATCCATTAGGGTGACTTCTATATATGAGAATAAAAACACAGCCATCGAAAGATTACAATGACACTTCTTTATACATAAATATGAAATGTATAAGATTTGGTTTAGCTTGGTTTTATGGCATATCAACCAATTTAGGTTATTTAATGCCAAATCCTGTTTCTAAATATATTTTAAATATATGAGATTTGGTTTGGTTTGGTTTGCGATATATATTTGTGCATATTATATATGAATAATTGAAGCATTTAAAAATCATTTCTATATCATGTAGCAACTTAATCTTTAATTTCATGGGAAACACACACACACACACACACACACACACACACACACACACACACACACACACACACATATATATATATATATATAGATAGAGAGAGCGAGAGAGAGAGAGAATGAACCGATTACGATTGATAAAATATATATGAGCAGTCTGAGAGAAGATCTGGAGAGTCTGAGATAGATAGATAGATATGAACAGGAATAGATCGATAGACAGATAGATATGAACAGCGCTTGATAGATAGATACATAGATAGATATGAGCAGCGCTAGATAGATAGATAGATAGATAATGGTCAGACTGCGATTGATAAAATATATATGAGCAGTCTGAAAGAGGCAGATTTGCACAGTCTGAAATAGATAGATAGATAGATAGATAGATAGATAATGAACTAAAGATAGACAGGCATTCGTAATTTATTGAAAGAACTTCAAGGTAATCTGTAGATGTGATTTCTATAGAATGACAAATTTTTCAAACATAGGAAAGGAAAATTCAGCCTCGTGGAAAAAAGATGGAATGATTGATCGGTGAATGAAGTAAGAGCAGCAGAATTTTTTTCTTCCTTGGAATAATCAATAGCAGTAAGTGAAGAAGAAGAAGGAGAAGAAGAAGAAGAAGAAGAAGAAGAAGAAGAAGAAGAAGAAGAAGAA
>OY757934.1:18318751-18393751 GCA_963585895.1 Sepioteuthis lessoniana | reverse complement strand
GTACAAAAAAGAAACCTTAAAAGAAAAACTGAGTCAATTAAAAGCAGAACAAAACAATGGTTGGTTGGTTGGTTTTATGGCGTATCAACCCTTTCGGGTCATTTAACTCTGAATAAAATTTCAAACAATTCAGTTTAGCACAATGAGCAGTTTAAATGTTAAAACAGTTATATTTCAAAGAATTCAGCTTAACATGAGTACACAGTAACTGACTTTTTCAAATCTCCCCAAATCCCCCGCGCACGTTTCCGGTGCATGACTTCATTCACATCTCTGGTCTCAGCCTCTATCTGGGATTTTTATTTTGACATCTGTGAACGACACATCCTCCCCACGCGCGTGTCAACACCTGCGCTCAAGTTTGCACCAAACTAACCCATGTACTGAGCCGAAAGGTTCTCAGCCTGACTAAACCCAAAGGCAAGATATATAAAACGAAATCCCTCGGCCATTATATTACATACAGGCCGTCATTTTGCGGAAGAGTCGCACATAGTTCCTCCTCTGTTAAATAACATTGATTCTTTTTTTGTGAAACTGTTTCGGGTTCATGCATTTTGAATCAACCACAGAGAACCTGCAAACACGACTTCGGGTAAGATTGGCATTATGTCGTTCATAGTGCATCACCCATGGACATATTCTCCCACTGGTGTCCGTAACTGAGGACCGACCCTGAAAAAGTCTTTGAATAAATGAAAAAGTAATGACCGTGACCGAAAGTGATTCTAGGGAAGAAAAAGAAGAGGAAAGAAGAAAGAAAGAACGAAGCGTTGCTCACGGAGGCGGAGGAAGAAAAAGAGAAGAAAAATGTTTGTTAGGAGATCTATGCAAAAAAAAAAAAAAAAGAAAAAATTCCTACACACACGAGGAACACGCAGGAGACGATGTTTTTTTCTGTTGAAAAAAAGGAAGAGAAGAAGAAGAAGAAGAAGAAGAAGAAGAAGAAGAAGAAGAAGAAGAATGAAGCGTTGCACACATAGGTGGAAGAAGAAAGAGTGAATGAAAGAAGGAAAGGACGAAACATCGTATACGGAAGAATAAGAAAAAAATATATATGTGTATGTTAGGGCATAAGGGTCTAAAAAAATTCCACCACACATGAAGACACTCTAGAGACAATTTCTTTAGTTAAAAAAAAAGAAAAAAGAAAAAAGAAACAAGCATAGATAAAGAGTCCGCCTTTATCATCCAGCTCCCATTCTTTGCACTTGGCCATAAAATAAATTAGAGTAAAAAAATTTCGATATAAAGAATTAACAAATAGATAAGTAATCTTTTTCATTTTTGAGTGTTACCCAGTCGGCTGGGGTTGTAAAATACACCGACTGCAAGGTAACCCCCCCCAAAACCAGCGAGTGTCCTGGATATGACACTAAAAATCTAATGGTGAGGTTCCAGTGATGTCGAGGCTTCGGGGAATGCAGAGTACTTCTTCATTGCCATTGCTCCCAGGTCCACTCTGACCCGGAATGGTAGCACTTGATAGGGCCCCATCAATGGTTTAAATAGAACTAGAGTGCGTACTTATGCTGAGCTGCATTGTTTGAAATGGAACAGTTTTTGATATTGAAAATGTACTTATGCTAAACTGAATTGTTTAATATAGAACTGTTTTGATAATTAAGTGGGTGTAAACAAAATCTCTACTTATACTAAAATGAATTGATTTTAGCTTGAAATAGAAATATTTTTGACAATTGAACCGCGTATTCATGCTAAACTGAATTGTTTTAAATAGAACTGATTATTCATATAAAAATGGATTTAAATAGAACTAGACTGCGTACTTATTTTGAACTGATTTGTTTAAATTAGAACTGTTTGAATCAACTGAATAACTTGAAATAGAAATGTTTTTGACTATTAAACTGTGTACTCATGCTAAACTGAATTGTTTGAAAAAGAACTAACAATTTGCATAAAAATGGATTTGGCGTTAAATAACCTACAAAGGTTGATATGCCATAAAACTCAACCAACCAACCAACCAACCATTTCATTTTTTCTTGGTGGTGGAACTTTTTATTTCTGTTGGTTTGGTTTTGAGGGTACCATGAGAGAAAAAATAATTCCCCCCACCCTCTCAGTCTCTTTCCCACGTTTTTTGCCCTTAATGGTCAAAAGACTTTATTATCAGTTTAGTGTGTATTTTAAAAAAAATTTCATTGTCTATTCTGAAAAGTTTTACAATATATTTTATGCTAGGGAAGTGATAAGGCTCATTGATTAAAAAAATCATTACAATGTAGGAATTCTCATAATCCTTTTCCCGTGGCGCCTTTCTTATGGGTTTCTCTCTCTCTCTCTCTCTCTCTCTCTCTCTCTCTCTCTCTCTCTCTCTCTCTCTCTCTCTGTCGTTTCGAAAATCTCTCCTTTGTATTGATTAAAGAAAACAGGTAAGATGAATTCTGCGAAGACGATGACTGCGAAGACGACAAGGATAATGATGATGAAGTTGATGAAGATGATTTGGATAAAGTTGATAATCATAATAATGACTAAGACAAGGATGGTAAAGAAAATTATGGCACGAAATATGTATTGCCCAGTTAGCTTGGGTGGGATCGGCTGTATAATACACCGACTGCTTCTCTGCAGAGGGGTAAGACCCCACCTCACAACGATGTCCTGATTATGACACTAAACAATCTGATGGTGAAGTTCCAGTAATGCTGGAGCTTTGGGGAATGCAGAGTACCCTTTTATTGCCATCGCTCCCAGGTCCACCCCGCCCAGGAGTGGTAGAACCTGATAGGGTCCTATCTATGGGTTAAATATAACTAACAGCATACTTATGCTTAACTGAACTGTTTGAAATAGAACTGTTTTTCGACATTAAAACTGCATTTACACTTAACCGAATTGTTACATATAACTGCAACTGTTTTTGGACATTGAAACTATATTTACCCTAAACTAAATTGTTTAACATAGAACTGTTCTGACATATAACTGTGTGTAAACAAAATCTGTACTTTTACTAAACTGAATTAGCTGAAGTAGAATTGCTTGACTAAACTGAATAGCTCGAAATAAAAATGTTTTTTTTTACAATTAAACTGTACTTACATTTAAAACCGTGCTTTTGCTAAAGTGAATTGTTTCAAATTGAACTATTTTTGACATTGAAACTATACTTACCCTAAACTGAATTGTTATATATAACTGAATAGTTAGAAATAGAAATGTTTTTGACAATTAAACTGTGTACTCATGCTAAACCGAATTGTTTTAAATAGAACTGATTATTTATATAAAAATGGATTTGGCGTTAAATAACCCACATAGGTTGATATGCCATAAAACCAAACCAAACCAAACCTGAATTTTTTTTATTAAACTGAATAGCTTGAAATAGAAATGTTTTTCAGAATTAAACCGTTCTTACATTTAAACTGCATGCTTATGCTAAACTGAATTATTTGAAATGGAACTGTTTTGTAACATTGAAACTGTACTTACAATAAACTGATTTGTTTAGTATGGAACTGTTTTGACATTTAACTGTATGTAAAGAAAATCAATACTTATACTAAACTGAATTAGCTGAATTAGAACTGCTTGACTATACTGAATACCTCCAAATAGAAATGTTTTTTCATTTTTAAACTGTACTTTCATTTAAACTGCGTACTTATCCTAAACTGAATTGTTTGAAATAGAACTATTTTCATAAAAATTGATTTGGTGTTGAATAACCTATAAAGGTTGATATGCCATAAAACCCGAACAATCAACCAACCAAAAAAAAAAAAGGAAGTGAGTATAAAAGAAAGAGAAACACGTTTAAAGAAAGAGGAAAGTGAAGTTCATTAGGAAAAAGTGGAGAGTCGTAAATAGAGAGTTGTATTAGCTTCAAACCAACTGGAGCCGCGCAGAGATATGGGGGAAGGTGGGTGTAGATTTAGGTCTCCCTACCCGAAGAAAAAGAAAAGCTTAACGTCGATTGGCTATATCTGATTCTCTTTTATTCTTTCGAGCTGTTCGTTTTTGTCATAAATTGTTAACGATTCAACCAATTTTTTTCTTTTCTTTTCATTGTTTGTTTTTTCAGATTGGAAATTTCTTCCTTACTTTTCATTGTGGAGATGGGGGAAGATGTTGGGTTGTCAATTGGCTTGCCATTCCCCGGTAACGGCAGTGAAGAGGGTGATGAAACAATCTGGATAGCGTAACCTTTTTTTGTGTGTTGAGGTGAATTAAAAGTCCTCCCGGAATTGTTGAATGGGTGTAAGTTAAAAGTCCCTAAGAATTGAAGATTTTTATGGGGTTGGGGTGAAATGTTGGAAGGTCTGATATGTTGACAGTTCATATACGATGTTACTTCTAAGTACGACATTAAAACTGTGAAGTCAGAGGGTAATGCGGCCGGGAACGCATGATTAAAGGACGTATTCACTCAAAGCAATGCAATAACACCAAGGGTTAGAGATATATTGTAATTTGGAAATGGAATGCTTTTTCTTTACTGCCACTGTATCTACAACACATACAGGCAACGCAATAGCACCAACGTATTGAGGTATATTGTAATTTCGAAAGAAATATCTCTTCTTCTCTGCCACTGTTATCTACAACGCATACAAGCGACGCAATAGCACCAATAAATAGAGGTATATTGTAATTTTGAAAGGAATACCTCTTCTGTACTGGCAGAAATCTACAACACACACAGGTAACGCAATTGTACCAATGTATAGAAGTATATTGTAATTTCGAAATTAACCCTCTCATGCCACGGTATCTACAACACATATAGGCAATTCAAAAGCACCAATGTATAGAGGTATAGGAGGTGCTCGTGGTGTAATGGTTATCGGCGCAGGATATGGACACGGCGACTCGAGTTCAATTCCTGGACGAGACTGATTGCATTTCACATAGCACTAATACCCTTGGGAAAGGTATGAATCCAAGTATTCTCCCTCCAGCTATGGGTAAATAGTAGGGAAGACTGGGTTCTTCAGCCTTGGTGAGGCAACTAGTCTAGGAGAAGGAAAACTCTGAATTCAAACCTGTTAAACTCCGCTTAAAAATTGACCTTGTGTCATATCCTGCCCGAGCGGAGGGGTTGGGTAAATAGGATAGAGGTATAGTGTAATTTCGAAAGGAATGCCTCTTCTTTATTGCCACGGAATCTACAATACATACAGGCAACGCAATATCACCAGTGAAGAGAGAAGTGTTTAACTGATGAGCGCGGACACAATTTCTGCTGGTGTTCCAGCAAGATTGCTGTTCCGAAAATAATATCTTCCATTTATTTCTGGTAAATTAAAACGGTTAAATGGAAGAAAATATCAGCTATTTTTCGAGCAAGTGTATTGTTCCGAAAGCAATGCTTTCAGTTTCTCTTTTGAAACTAAAACAGATGAAGGGATGACCATTTCACCAGGGTTTAGCAAGTATTTTATTGCGAAAGAAATGCCCCCAATTTATTTCTGGGAAACTAAATTAGATAGAAGGAAGAATATTTCACTAGAGGAACGAAGAATAGTATTTTTTCTAAAAAAGTGAAGTACTGGGCCATTGGTGTGTTCGCCGATGGTCCGGGAGACCAGCGTTCAATTCTATTTAACCCATAGATAGGGCCCTATCAGGTGCTACCACGACGGGTCAGAGTAGACCTGGGAGCGATGGCAATAAAGGGGTACTCTGCATTGCCCAAAGCTCCAGCATTTCTGAAACATCACCATCAGATTGTTTAGTGTAAGTTCTAGGACACTCGTGGGCAAGCACGTTTTTTTTGCTTCGTTGACAACAATTACAAATAATCAACTGTATATATTTATATACAGTGGGGTGAAATAAATATATGTATATATGAATTTTTTTTATTTTTCATCTTTCAAACATAGCCTGAACAATATTTTTATATACATTTACTGTATAAGGATATATTCTACGAATATGTACATATTGTTGCATTCTCATGTGCCGTATCATAACGACACAATAATTAAACAGACGCAATGACAAAGACGCAGGAAGACTTCTTTACAAATATATTTACCTCTCACTTTATTTGTAAGGGTTCGAAAAGGTTGTGTGGGGTTTGCGTGTGAGAGGGAGCTGGAAACCGAACATAACTGAAATATTTTGACCCCGCTGTTATGATCGTCACGTTGTGTCTTTCTTGTTCTTTGATGCTCAACAGGAGGTCCAGAGGCCACTCTGCTGTGTGATGGCTTTCTTTATGGCATCATATTAGCATCTTCTCCGGACAGCAACTCATCAGGGCCCAAAGGCCCCTTCGGCCTGATGTGGCTTTCCCTACCACACCTCGTCTCCAACTGTCTGGAACCCTCTGGCCGGAACTCAACTGTCTCAACTTCCGTCTTGACTGCGTTATATAATAGTTCAACGCCTACACGATCGCCCACTCGATCTTTGAAATCGAATGTTTAATCGTCATCAAGCGGAAATAACTGTCATGCAGTTCAGAGGTCATTCTCTTCCGGTGCGTCAGTCTATGAGAGTATCATGGGATATTTTTACCTCGTCCCATTTCATCAGCCAATTTCCGCCCACGAGATTTCCTCTCATAACTGCTATTAGAATATATCACTTGCTTCCGGTGCATCACCTTGAATGGCATTTTTGGCCGGGTCAAAAGGTCAAAACATAACAATATAAACTTAGGTTACAATTAATTTTACAGAAATTAATGCCATTTATTCATTTTCATGAGTGAAAAAAGTAATCGTAAAGTACAACAGTGTTGCAATATTTTTCTAGATTGATCCAAAAATGCAATCAGTACCCATAGTTAGCCTTCTAGAATGTTCCAATAACTTGGACGCTAACTAAACGGCTGAAGAAGCTAGACGGCAATTACACAAGAATGTTGCGAGCAATATTGAACAAGTCCTGGCGGCAACACCCCACAAGAACCAACTATACGGCCACCTGCCTCCCATCACGAAAACTATCCAAGCTAGACGAACCAGACATGCAGGACACTGCTGGAGAAGCAAGGACGAACTCATAAGTGATGTACTCCTATGGACCCCCGCATATGGCCAAGCAAAAGCAGGACGACCGGCTCGAACATACATACAGCAGCTATGTGAGGATACGGGATCTAGCCCTGAAGACCTGCCAGAGGCGATGAATGATAGGGAGAAGTGGTGAAAGAGGGTCAGGGATATCCGTGCAAGCGGCACGACATGATGATGATGATGATAGTTAGTCTTAAAATCCTCACCAGAACTTTCTGCAATTGCTTGTCGTACAAGAAGGTTCTGATCCTGGCAAAACGTAAAGAATTGAGTAATTCACAAAAAGCACTGATTGTTAAACTTTGGAATGATGGAGAAAGTCGTCGAAATATCTCAAGCAACCAGAATATTCCTTTCATGACGATAGGTTCATTCATTGCAAGGTTTAAAAGACGTAACAGAGATGAAAACAAAAAACCAAAAAAAAACCAAAAAAAAAAAAAAACCAGGTGCTTCAAGGAAGATTTCTCCTACATTACCAAGAAAATTAGGACACCTGATTACCCAAAATCCTATGGTTACGCGTGAAGAACTGTTGGAAGATTTGTGTTCATCAGGAAGTAGAGTAAACAAACGAACAATGAGTGATAAATGGTCTAAAATCACAGAGACCAAAGTAAACTCCTTCTAATTACATTTTCCAGCAGGATAATGATCCCAAGCATACAGCTAAATTTACGAAGAAATAGTAGTCTGAAAATAATGTTAATGTTTTGCAGTGGCCAAGTCAGTCTCCAGATTTGAATCCAATTGAGAACTTGTGGCGATTTTTGAAAATTCAAATCCGAAAAAGAGCACCAACAAACATCAATAATACAAAGACAATATGATTAATTCTATTCAATATTAATAATTTGTTTGCAGACAGTCAAATGGTAACAAGTATTGCTATTTAACACTAACTATTCTATTCAACACTATTCATTTGCACACAGTTGAATGGTTCCGAGTATTGCTATGTTTCACTAACAATTCACTTAAACGCCAGTCATTTGCGTGAGCACAGTTTAAAAGTCCAACAGTTCTATTTGACTCATACATAGGACCCTATCAGGTGCTACAACTCCGCGACAGAGCGGGTCTGGAGAGATAGCAATGAAGAAATGCTCCACATTCCACAAGGCTCCAGTAATGTTAGAGCTCATCATCAGATTATTCAGCGTCATATCAAGGACACTAGTTAGCGGGGGTCTTATCCCTCTCTAGATATCCAGTCGGTATATTTTTCAGGCCCAGCTGACGGGGCTGCCAGATGATACATACACACACTCGCACACACACACACACACACACACACATACATACATGTATTCGTATATATATATATATATATAGTTCTGTTTTGGTTCTTATCTGGTTGATACATCTTAATCTTACAACTTTTTCAGCTATACACACGATATTTTAGTAAAGTCGATTCGAATAGCTACAAAACCGATGTGTAAGGGAGGATGCTACTCATTTTCCTGGATTACTCCACTTTACCCTTGATACGTACCTTATATTGCTGAGTGTTAAGCAAGGAGGTATCAAGTACCATTTTTAAAGTCTTTCGTATGACGCGACCAAGGATTGAACCCAGGTCTCCCGGACCATTGGCGAACACTCTCCCCACTAGGCCAATGAGCCGGTTATTTTAATCATAAACGGTCATGATTGTTGAAAATGTTATTTCAGGGCTAATTGCTTTGGTCCCTTACTTAAAAGAGGAAATGTCTATCGATTGAATTTTCCTTGAGGCAATTTTGACCCTTTTAACAACATTTTATCTTTTAATGGTCGATCAGATGCTTTTTAGCTGGTAACCAAAAACACTTTCAAAAGTCTTTCGAAAAAAGAAAATTAACAACTTCGTAACAGTGAAATCAAATTTTGCTTGCGTCATTTTGTTCTATTTTTTTTTTTTTAAAGACCTTTCAAAATGATTAGAGGAAAATTTATTCATACTTTTTGAATTTAACATTTGATAGATTTGTCTTCAATCGACAATCAATCAGTTTTACGAAGAACTATAAAATTTGGTTAACCCTGCCAGTGGAGACCTATAATATGTTGACTTATATTTCTTCTGAGAGATAAGACCCCACCCCATAAAAAGATGGTTGGTGTTCTAGGCATGAAATCAAACTGTATTCGATACTGAAGCTTTATTTCTGAAACTCTTTATAACCATGATCCTATTTACCCAACCCCTCCGCTCGGGCAGGATATGACACAAGGTCAATTTTTAAGCGGAGTTTAACAGATTTGATTTCAGAGTTTTCCTTCTCCTAGACTAGTTGCCTCACCAAGGCTGAAGAAATCAGTCTGCCCTACTATTTACCCATAGCTGGAGGGAGAATAATTGGATTTATACCTTTCCCAAGGGTATTAGTGCTATGTGAAATGCAATCAGTCTCGTCTAGGATTTGAACTCGTGTCGCCGTATCCATTTCCTACGACGATAACCATTACACCACGGGCACCTCTTCATAACCATGATTCCCAGGTCGACTCTGAACGGTGTTGTAGTTGGTGGCGACCCGAAGGCCCCCTTTTCAGTAGCTACTACACCGAGGCATAGGGGAGGTCGCTACTACTGAACGGTGTTGTAGTACTTATTATGGTCAGTTGGTCTATCTCTTGGTCTAATTGATCTGGGTGAAAATTATTAGTAATTGATGAGAATACTTGAAATCATATAACTGTGCATAATGTGTATATTAAAAAGCCATAGTTGTTTACTCTGGATTATCATTATTATTAACTTGGAACCATATAATTATTTGAAATCCTATAAGCCATATGATTGTGGACAATTCCTTTGTAATAGAGAGGTATAACTGAAAGTCTTTTTTATCATTAAAGGTTTTTGAACTATTGCCTTAATATTTATAGTTATTTCCACAACGTTTCGGCCGATATGCCCTACGGCCTTCTTCAGGTGTTTGTCGAACCCGGGAACCTTCACGGAACTTCGAACTACGTCCTTTATTGAATCCACGGAGGTCACCTGTTCTGATTCCGTTCGCCATAACTGGGTACAAGCATTAAGTATTCCTGTATTGTTACTCGCCTGCAGTCAGGATGGAACATGTAACCTCCAGATGATTGTCTACTTAGAAGCTTAGGGAACCAACGCCTATAACCATTACGCTATGTGTCCTGCAGGACTAACGGAATAAGAGCAGGCGACCCCCGTGGATTCAATTAAGGACGTTGTTCGAAGATAGGTTAGTGGTGTACCCAAGACAGTTGGTGGTGGAGGGGCGTTATCCCTTTGCTGAGATGCGGTCGATGTATCGTACCGTCCAGCCTACTGACATAGTTTCTTTTTGGATATACTATTTCATCTACAGAAAGTAAAGTTTGTATACATTTAGTGATGGCGTGAATTTTTATCGATTACACGGGAGTCTGATCAACCCGATTAAATAAAACGAAATTTCTTCCGAGCAGTGGCTGTGTTCATACCACTGTTTGGATGCACCGTATGGACGCTAACAAAATGCATAAAAAGCTAGATAGGAACTACAAAAGAATACTATGTGTTATTTTAAAGCAATACCTCAAGAAACCACAGCTGTATGGCCACATACCACTAATCTCGCAGATCATCCAAGTAAAACGAACAAGACATACGACACTTTTAGAGAAGTAAGACCGAACTCATCGTAAATGACGTTCTTCTATGGATTGACACCTGCACTTGGACATACCCGTGTTGACTGACCAGTACGAACTTATCAACAACGGCTCTGTGCGGACACAGGATGCAGTTTGGAAGAGCTGCCGGGGGGAGATGGATGATAGGGATAGATAGAGAGTGAGAGATCAGGAAATCCATGCAGTCAATGCGATTTGATGATATATATATATATATATATATATATATAGAGAGAGAGAGAGAGAGAGAGCTGCAGTTGGCCTATTCTACAGTTGCGACTAATTGTTGACAAGTGATTGCTATGATTAGTTGCTTAAAACCATATAATTGCACGAAAAATAAATGATGCTTAAATTATCAGGTTGGAATTTATGCAATGTCCAATTTTAGAATGTTTATCATAATTGCAAAAACTTATGCCAATAGAACTATTTAATTATTAACATAACTTCCATGACTGCCAGTCAATTATCTTGTAGATGTCAGTAAAATTATTTAGGTTTCGATGTAATATATTAGACCAACCCGTGTTTCTCTTCTTGTTTTAATGTCAACCTAAGACCATCGAAATGATTCTGTAATACCCTAAACAAGTGATTGAACGAGCAAGGTCAGGAAAATATGGAGGATGAAGCAATTTTTCCCAATCGATCTCTTTTTAGAGATATTTAGTTAATTGAGCTGTGTGCGGACGGGCATTATCACGATGTAGGATGATCCCCTATTTGTTGAGTAAAGAGGCTTGTCCTTTAGACAAAAATCCCCTCTTTAAAAACGGGAAAATCTTTTCCTGCAACTTTCATTCAGTGTATCATCCCCATAATTGCTCTAAATGGATTTTTCTGATGAACATGTATTGACACCTTCATGAAACTCTTAAACATGTCTATCGTGTTCCTTAGTTGGGACGAATATAGAGGTTAACATCGAAAAAGATTACATACAATATTCTTATAATCGGAAAGAAATAGAAATTACCCATTACATAATTCCTAAAATAAAACAGGAAACAATATTTTTAAAAAAATTGTCTTAAACATTCGTTCTTACCTGATAAGACGTGTCTAAAAAGGTTTCTCTCGAAGACGTTATCGGGTGTAAACTAGTTAGGAAAATTTAAAAAAGTAATTATAAAAAATTATTTAACATATTTTTCTTAATACTTTGGTTCACCTTAACACACTTACTCGCACACAGTATATATAATTCTTAAATATCTTCTTTCTTTCATCTTGGTTGGTTCGTTGGTTGGTTGGGTTTTATGGCATATCAACCGTTGTAGGTTATTTAATACCAAATCTATTTTTATACGAATAATCAGTTCTATTTCAAACAATTCTGTTTAGTATGAGTACACAGTTTAATTGTCCAAAACATTTATGTTTCAAGCTATTCGGTTTAGTCAAACAATTCAGCTTTATATAGATTTTGTTTAGTATTCAGCTTGATTTTTACACAGTTAAATATCAAAACAGTTCTATATTAAACAATTCAGTTTAGCGTAAGTACAGTTTCAATACCAAAAACATTTCCATTTCAAACTATTCTGCTGAGCATGCAAAAACAGTTCTATTGCAAACAGTTCAGTTTAGAATAAGTACCAGTTTAAATGTAAGTATACAGTTTAATTGTCAAAAACATTTCTATTTCAAGTTTTTTTCAGTTTAGTCAAACAGTTCTAATTCAAACAATTAAATTCAGCATAAGTATGCAATTTAGTTCTATTTAACCTATAGATAGGGCGCTATCACGCGCTACCACTCCGAGCCAGAGTGGATCTGGTAGCGATGGCAATGGAGGGGTACTCAGCATTCCCCAAAGCTACAGCATCACTGGAACCTCACCATCAGATTGTTTAGTGTCATATCTAGGACACTCGTTGGCGGGAGGGTCTTACCCCTCTACAGAGGTTCAGTCGGTGTATTCTACAGCCCTCTAATCTTTCATCTATGCATCTTAGTCTGTTCATAGATATCTATGTATGCATGTATGTACACATGCATGTAGGTATGTTTGTATACATATATTATGCATGTATGTATGTATATGTATATAAGTGTATGTATGCTTGTATGTGTGTATATGTATGTGTGTATGTTTGTATGTGTGTATGCTTGTATGTATGCAATTATGTATGTATGACATAGCGATATTGGCAAATACACCCGACCAAGCCGAAACACTACTGCATAGTTTGGAACGAGCTGCCGCAGGCATAGGCCTCTATATTAATGCACACAAAACGGAATATATGTGCTATAATCAAACGGGGGACATCTCCACTCTAGACGGAACCCCTCTTAAACTAGTAGACAAATTCATGTACCTAGGAAGCAGCGTCGCATCAACCGAAAAGGACATCGACACGAGGTTAACGAAAGCATGGACAGCTATCAATAGGCTATCGATTATATGGAAATCAGACCTAACCGATAAAATGAAACGCAGTTTCTTCCAGGCAGCGGTCACATCGATACTGCTATATGGGTGCACTACATGGACGCTAACAAAACGGCTGGAGAAGAAGCTAGACGGCAATTACACAAGAATGCTGCGAGCAATCTTGAACAAGTCCTGGCGGCAACACCCCACAAGACACCAACAGTACGGCCACCTGCCTCCTATCACGAAAAATATCCAAGTTAGACGAACCAGACATACAGGACACTGCTGGAGAAGCAAGGACGAACTCATAAGAGATGTACTCTTATGGACCCCCACACATGGCCGTGCAAAGGCAGGACGACCAGCACGAACATACATTCAGCAGCTATGTGAGGATACGGGATGTTGTCCTGAAGACCTGCCTAGGGCGATAAACGATAGGGAGGAGTGGCGAGAGAGGGTCAGGGATATCCGTGCTACCAGCACGACATGATGATGATGATGTATGTATATCTCTATCTTAATTATATATGTATATATGTTTGTATGTGTGTATTTATATGAATGCTGCGAGCAATATTGAAAGAGTTCTGGAGGCAGCTCCCCACAAAGCAGCGGCTGTACGTCCACCAACCACCCATCAAACATGCAGAACAAAACATGCAGAACACTGCTGGAGAAGTAAGGATGAACTCATAAGCAACACACACTCGTGGACCACTTCACATGGACGAGCAAATGCAGGACGACTAGCTAGAACCTATATACAACAGTTCTGTGCCGATGCAGGATATAGCCTTTAAGACCTACCGAGAGCAATGGATGGTAGTGACGGATGGCTAGCGAGGGTCAGGGAGATCCGTGCTGGTGGCATGACATGATGATGATGTATATATGTACGTATGCATGTGTGGTCCTATGCTAGTAGTGATACTTGATTGTGGACAAATTCCGTGACTACCACATGTGTTTCCAGTTAGTTAGTTTATCAGCTCCCTCTGTGCCCACGTTGTGTTTGAAAGATCCACGTAAGGAGGATGACACAATCTATCCGGGGCTTTTTCTGACGGTCAGGGTGGTTCTTTGGAACAATCTGCCTGGGGGTTGGTAACTCCAAGACAAGAAAAACTCTCCGTTAACGATTGATAACTGTTTATTGAAACACAATGGTGTGACAGTAATATATATATATATATATATGTATAAATCGTTACTTTTTGTTGTATTCGAGAGACAGACAAAAGAGGTATCAGTTTGATGGAGTCTTTCTATGTTACTTAATTTTTTAGAGAATGAGTTTTTTGCTGGTGAGGCTTTAGTGTTTGGAGAGGTTTCTTTCCTGTCTTCGGTATGGACGCCGGATATGCTTTTCTCGAAGATTAAAAACATATATATTCTTCTGGAACAAACATTCCTGATTGACCAATCACAAATCCTTTCGTATTCTTTTACAACTTTTTACTAGTCAGCCAATCAAATGCACTGATCTCCGTCTGTGGGAAGAGTATCCTTTCTACGTTTCAAATTTTAATTAGTCATCCAGTCAGTCAAGCCACAATATAGAGGCTTGGCTATTTAAGGGTCTGAGCCAACACCCTATAAGTCGATTATACCTTTTCACATTAACCAAAATAAAATTCAATGGTCTGATTAATCAATCCGAAGATCAGATTTGACCTTTTAACCCCAACAGGTAGACAAGAGTTCGTTCGAGATGTTATCATATTTACCAACCCCTCCACTCGGGCAGGATATCACACAAGGTCAATTTTTAAGCGGAGTTTAACAGGTTTGAATTCAGAGTTTTCCTCTTCCTAGACTAGTTGCCTTACCAAGACTGAAGAACCCAGTCTGCCCTACTATTTACCCATAGCTGGAGGGAAAATAATTCGATTCATACTCTTCCCAAGAGTTTTAGTGCTATGTGAAATGCAATCAGTCTCGTCCAGGATTTAAACTCGTGTCGCCGTATCCATTTCCTACGACGATAAACATTACACCACGGGCGCCTCCAATTTGTTCGGGATGTTATGATTCAAAATGCGTCAATCTAGTGACAAATCCTAAGTTACTTGCCTGTTTATTTTTTGTTTAGACCATTTGAAAGTACAGTTAGTAAAGTCCCTCTATGACCTTTTGAATTGACTTTTGAATTTCTTTCAAAGTCATTAAGTGTTATGTTTTGACCCTTCGACCCGGCCCAAAAATGCTATTCCAAGGTGATGGACCGGAAGGAAGTGACACATTCCAATGGCCAGTAATCGAAAGAGATCGCGTGGGTGGATTAAGGCTTATAATATAGGACAAGGTGAAGGTCCCACGGTGCCACTACAGTGATGCACCGGAAGAGAGTGACCTGTGAACTGCATGACAGTTATTTCCGCTTGATGACGATTAAACATTCGATTTCAAAGATCCAGTGGGCGATCGTGTGGGCGTTGAATAATTATTTAACTCAGCTGAGTTCGGGTCCCAAAGCAGTTGCCAGTTGAATTCCAGACAGCTAGAGACCAGATGTGGTAGGGAAAGCAACACCCGACCGAGGGGGCCCTCGGAAACCCCCATGGAGTGGACCCTAGCATCAGGAGAACATGAAAGACACAACGTGACGGTCATAACAGTGGGGTCAAGATATTACAGTTTATATTTGGTCTCCAGGTCCCTCTCACTTGCAACCCTTTCGAACCCTTGCAATAAAGTGAGGGGTAAAATATTGTTAAAGAAGTCTTCCGGCGTTTTCCTTCATGCGTCTTTATCGTTGAGTCGCCGTGAATTATTCTACATATATATGTGTATGTATGTAGATGTGAATCTGCATATGTGACTATATAACATAAGTCTGTTTTGGATTTTCATTAAATGAAAATAACATTTTTGTGATTAAAAAAAGGCATTTTACTCTCCATAAGTTTTTAGCACCAGTGAACACTTCATATTGTCCGTTTGTTGTTTTTTAATGGCATATCGCCACTCTTAGCTTATTTAATGCCAAATCCACCCTCCTACAAGAACAGTGGTGGTGCTATTTGACCCATAGTTGGGAAGATAAGGGGGTTCATACCTTTCCCAAGGGTATTTGTCCGAAAGTTGACATAATAGTGCGACTCAATACAATTCTGCAGTCCAACACTTTAACCATTACACTGTCATAATGTTATACACGTATGTATGTACAGAAGGAAGTAAATTATTTCTATTATTAAATAGAAAACTATTCCTATTATTAAATGGTAACCGGCTCATTGACCTAGTGGGTAGAGTGTTCCCCAATGATCCGGGAGGCCGAGGTTCAATCCCAGGCCGCGTCATACGAAAGACTTTAAAAATGGTACTTGATACTTCCTTGTTTATCACTCAGCAATACAAGGTATGTACCGAAAGTAAGGTGGAAGAATCCTGAGAAAGGAGTAGCGCCCCCCGTTACATCTCGGTGTTGTAGCTATTGAAAAGGGAACATTCTGGTCACCCTTAACTAAGGTCGCCAACTTTACTTTACTTTTATAAAACTGTGAATAAATTATTTGTGTTAAGAGTAGTTACCTGTAGTTGTAATCGCTTACAAAGTATTATTATTAGTTACTTGAAAACACGTCTCTACTTGGGAAAGAAATGACTGCCTTCATCGTTAAATAATTCAACAAAGTTTGACTTGATACAAAACCAACCAACCAACCAACCAACAAGTCAACCAACCGACCGACCCTTTCGAAGAACGGTGGACATTAGTAGATGAATAAAAATGTCCATGCTAAATAATCAATTTACCAATTTGACTTAGAATTAGACATTTCCACTGAGAAGGACACATCCTGTTTGAGCGGACGTCATTCATTTGTTACCGCCTGTTATATCACATGATTTCGGTACAGACTTATTATCATATTGAGAGTTTAGGAAAATTTGAATAAATGCAAGCTTGAATGGCATATAAATCAATAAAAAAACAACAACAGCTATTCAAAATTATTTCTTCTGAATATGACCAAGGTTCGAAACAAGTGAGGAATTTTTCTTAATTCTAATGAATACTTATTCATATTTTTCTATTTGTTCACCTTGATATATGTTTTAGTGAAAATAAGCAGGTCTTGATACAAGGTCAATATTTTTAAATCGGTGTTAAACAGGCTTGGATTCAGAGTTTGCCTTCTCCTTGATCAATTGCCATACCATGGTTAAAGAGCCCAATCTGCTCGGCTACGTATCCATAACTGGAGACAGAATAGTTAGATTCATACGTTTCCCGAGGGTATTAGCTCTAAGTCAAATACAAACAGCTTTTATGTATATATATATACATATATATATTCGAGGATCATTAAATAAGTTTCCAGACTTTTTTTGGTATGGGCATTTTTATGGATAGAACACACATGAAACTCTAGTCCCCTTCGAAGTAATCTCCTCCGGCTGCAATACAGTTATTGTACCGTTACAAAAACTTCTGGAAAGCCCCACGGAAGCCCTCTTGTGTAAGGGTATCAATCACCTTCGTCACAGCCTCTTTCATCTCTTCAATTGTCTCATAACGACAGCCAGTGAGCTTAGGGAATAACCAAAAGTCACAGGGAGCATGATCTGAACTATAGGGAGGCTGAGGAACTATCTTGATTCCCATCTTGGTCAAATAGTCTATCACAAGGATGGAGATGTGTACTGGTGTATTGTCCTAGTGGAAATTCCACTGACCCAATTTGCAGAGTGATGGCCTCTTCCGGCGGAATCTCTTCCTGAACTCCCTTAAAACCTCAACATAGTAGCCCTAACCCTAACCGTTTGGCCAATCATCTCTGGTGTATTGACTTCCTTACTCCACCCACACCTCTCATCATCATCCCTCACATACTCCCTGCCTTCCTTGAATCTCTTATGCCACTCAAAAACTGATGCTCGATTCATGCAAGATGGTCGAAAAGCAGTCTGAAGCATTCCATACTTTTCTGTGTCATTTTTTTCAAGTTTAAAACAGAATTTTATTGCATATCGTTCTTCTGATGTGTCCTCACGTCCAGATTGCATTTTTGAAATTCACCAGCTGTGACAATCAGGCTTTAGTAGGGTGTATTCCAATTCGTGCTGTAGCTGTTGATTTGAACCTGAAATAAAAAAAAAATTGGTCAGTCATCTCATAAGATGTATAGCAATAACATATTGAATTTTCAAGAGTCTACGACAATTTTAAATGCCTGTACAAAAAAGTCTGGAATCTAATTAAATGTACCACGTATATATATATATATATATATAGAGAGAGAGAGAGGGGAGAGAGAGAGAGAGCGTCAATTTTTTGGTCATTTATATGAATTTAGAAAAAAAGCATATATTTACCAACCCTTTTGCACTAGCAGAATGTGACACAAGGTCAATTTTTAAGGGAGATTAAGCCGGTTGACTTCTGATTCTTCCTTCTACTGACTGCATGCCATACCAAGGTTAATGAACTCATTCTGCCATACTATCTATCCTTAGCTGGAGGGAGGATAATTAGATCCATAACTTTCCTAAGGGTATTAGCGCAATGGGAAATGTAAATAGCTTCGTCCACGTTTTGAACTTGGTTCGCCAGGTCCATTTCCTGCGACGACAACCACTACACCACAAGCGCCTTCTTTTAGGAAAAAGGATGTATACTATATAAAATAAAAGCTATTTTTGAAAAAAAAATGTTGGTATGCATTATTATGAGATTCCTTTTATCACACACATGGCAGGAATCCCTCTTTAACTTCAATACGGGGTCGGAGGAGTTGGCATTCCCGAATCTTTGTCAATTTTAGACATAGTGATGACTTATGACAGATTTGAAAGATTGTATGTCTCTTTGAGGGTATTGATTGATCTATCTCCTGACTAAGCCCCATACGTAATAGTCTAGTGCATTGAGGCCATGTGTCTGGGAGACCATGATCATGGCGATTCGCACGCATCAATGCACGTGTTGTCATAGCCTTATGGGACGGTGCAGAGTACTGTCTTTCGTTGTGTACTCTATCTATCTAGAGCCTCACTACTTTCTCCAGTATCTTTTTTGTAGGCAAAGGCACTGACTCTTGAGCCCTGAAGCGCACTCAGTTTTTAATCATTTAACTGTATATAAACAAAGGACTGATATTTAATAGAATTGTTAGTGATACATAGCAATACTTAGAAAAATTTAACTGTGTTATAACGAATGAGTATAATGTTGAATAAAAGAATTAGGGTTAAATAGCAATGCTTGTAAGCATTTTACTATGTACAAACAAAGGATTATTATAGAATAGATTTATAAGTGTTTGCAATAATTGAAAACATTTGTCTATGTAGAAACAACAGGAATACCAGTGTGCAAAGGAATTCGCTTTTACTCATTTAAAAATGAAATTACCTACAAAACAATTTCATGTATATTCATTTAAATCTGTACAAAAAAATGATTGATGTTAAATTGTTCCTGTTACATTGAATAGTGAGCAAAGAAATGATTAAAATGAAATAGAATTCTTAGGTTTGTTTTAATGGCATATCAACCTTTGTATTTAATGCAAGAACCATTCTCTTAGAAGAACGGTAGTGGTGCTATTTAACCCATAGTTAGGAGGTTAAGGGGGTTCATATCTTTCCCAAGGGTATTTCCCCAAAAGGGTATTTTCCCCGAAAGTGAACGTAATAGCGCGACTGGAGTACGAACTCGCGTACTACGTTTTAACCATTACACCACGAGGACACCCCTTAGAATTCTTAGTGTTACTTGAAGCGATTTAACTGTGTGCAAACAACTGATTGATATTAAACAGAATTACTAGTGTTAAACTGCATTACTTGAAACCATTTAACTGTGTGCAAAGAAATGATTAATAATAATTGAAAGAATTATTTGAATTACATAGCAATACTTGACCATTAAATGTGTGCAAAAAGGATTAACACAGTCTCGTGAAAAAACGTTATCAACAAAATATGTTTACAAATCATATATATTTAATACATATGTATAAACAATACTTGCTATTAAATAACCTACAATGATTAATATGGCATAAAAAACCAAAATCTTCAGCTTCCCCACAAATTGAGAGTGGACACATGTTATCTAATTCGTTGCTGATAACTCCTAGAACCATTACAGTATCTGGAAACTTAGTGTGCATGACCTTTCGGACCTTCATACGGGTCTCTGCACAACCAACTGTGTTGTCTTTAGTTTACCTTTTGGTCCCGATTGAAGTTTTTCTCATCAGATAAAAACCGATGAACATCAACCTCTTGGTGATTTAACTAGTTTAGCAAGTGCTTTGCACGGATCGAACGATTCTCTCTTGTTATATCCGACATAAACAAACCACTCTGCTTTACATACGACTTGTACCGGATGTCCTCGTGCACAACACTTCTGATAGAGCATTTATTTCGAAAGCTTGAGGTTTTTGTTAATGGCTCTGTTTGAATTTCCAAGTCGGAGGGGGGTTGTTATCGATTAATTCTTAGACCTTTCGTGCAAATTTGGCATTCGGAACCTGAACATGCGTTTCGAAGTTCGACAAGAAAGAATCGAGGAACTTTCAGGAAGTAAGCTAAATTTGTATCCTTATGCTGCGATTATAGCATACGTTTTCATTTGTTGAGTCAACCTGATGTCTGAGATTATCTGAAAATTAAGGTAAAACATGAATTAGATGAAAGTAAGAACCCTTGAAAGAGATGTCTAAAAAAATGTGTTTTGTTTAATGCTAAATATTGTTATATATATATATATATAATTCTTTTTTTTATATCAGTTGTAACCTAACGGAAAGGTTACTGAATGAGAAAACACGAAAACGGTGGTTAGAAATGAAATAAAAATCTTTATAGCATTAACAAAATACAATACTCACCTAAGGTGTGAAGAAAGTAAACTACTGCTCGTTAGCAGATTAAACCCACCTCACAATAGTGTCCAATCTGTTTATGAAGAATGAGACATACCCATTTATGTTCTTAGGTACGGTATATAAGAGTATGAGGAACGGGACATACCCATTTATGTTCATAGGTAGGGTATATATCAGTATGAGGAATGGGACTTTATTTTGATTCATTTTGATAAAGTCATACTAGTATCAAAACAAAGATTCCCGGTTTATTTGTGTCTCCCTTGATGGGTGAAATTAGTGATAGATTTGCAATACAAATTTCACAAGCGGTGCAGCCAATTTACAGTTTGCCTTTAACACTAAACCTTTTCTGACTTCTATCCGTAAAGCCGTTCACCTCGCTCATCATAATAATTCTTTTATCTATTTATTTGTGTAAATGAAGCAGTGGTTTGCGCTACATAGTGTGGCATGATAGTGAGCATTCGTTCTGTGAGTCGGGGAGAGCGCCAGTTAGAAGATTCCTTTTTCTGTTTTGGAGCGAAACCCACACAAAGGGCTTGCGCGCGAGATTTTCTACGAGATAGAAAGAAGACGATAAAAGGCAAGAGGAGTAAGAGACAGCCATGGAAAGGAGACGGTTAGAAAGAGATGGCTGCTGAAGCGAAAAGTTGGGACTTGTGAACCCAAAAGCCAGGTCAGCCAGCGCAAGAGGATAAGTCAGCGTTCCTGGTAACTATGTGGAAATTCCGTTCGGGTACTCGCTCGTGATAGCCACAGGTGCACAGAATGCCGGAAAAGTGCCAAAAATTCTCTCTTTTTACGCTTAGGGTTAACTAAGTCTGTGCTTGTTCTTCTTTCTTCCACTCGCGGTTATATATGTTATATCTGTTGTATATTTGTAAAACATGTGAAAAGCCCCCGGCAGGAGATGAGAAAAACCACAAGACTTTCGAATGGACATGGGTTGATATAAGGAGTTGAGAATGTGGGGACCAGCCATGTCTGGTATATTGTCACAATTGGAAGAACCACCCAAATGCTGGATGCCAGAATTAAACATCTCCCTATTAAAATACGGAATCTTAACGTTGATACAACTGATCTGACGTATAACTTTGCCGCGGGCAGTTGTATCCCGTCTCTCTAGCGGGTTTGGTTGAAATAAAATCATTCGGGCCCCCTTCATTGAGTTGAAGGAATCACCATTATTCGCCACGTTGTGAATTCTTGATCCGAACAGTAGTTCCTCGGTCCTTCAAAACGGTCCGATTGTGAGAGTTGAACAGACAGGATTCCACGCCGAAAATAATCGCTATTTGCGAAGAAAAGAGTTCTTGTCGTAACCACAAGGCCCGAAATAAAACAAGAAACCCTTTCGATTCCTGTATTAAAAAAAAGACTATTTAAGGCAACTATTATTATATTACCACAAAAGAAATTGCATGAATACGTAGAGTACAAAATATTCTAACGGGATTCACTCGTCTGGTCGGGAAGTTACAGAGAGAGGCGGGTGAATTGGTCTGATATGAATTCAGACGATCTAAGGGAGACAACTAACGCTTGCTGGTTTCCTGACCACTTGAGGGCTCTCTCTGAATCCTTGTTAGCTCCTGGCTCTCTGCACGCTTGCTTATATGGAGTAAGGCGGAGAAAAAATAATTTTAGGCACCGCCCACAAATTTTAGTATGTAAATTGCTTTGACTACCGTGCATTTTAGCCTAATCTCCGAACCTCGGCGGGAGACGATATCTCAAGTGGTACTAAAAATGAATTTGGATTCCCAGCTGAATTTTCCACTGACATCATCCTCTTGAGTTCGGCTAAACCTACTTATCTTGTCACGGACCTTGGATCTGGATTTCCTCCTTCAGACCACCCAAAATCTCATTCTCCATTTATCATAAGCTCTAATTGTAACATATTTACCCTTGACCAAACCGACAATCAAAGATGCACCCGTGTAAATAACAGCGAAACAGGTGCATCATGTCGAAGATATCGGAATATCACCTTGACCTGTGGATGTGGTTGAATTCGGTGCAGATGCGTACACCCACAGAAAGCAGTTGGGCGGGAAACAATTATATAACCAGGTGCCACAGACGGCTTGGGTCAGTTAGAGTTCCAGTTGCAGTTGGAGTCAGTTGGGGGACAAGATACCAGCATGAGAATCAGCTTGCAGACTGAGAGCTTGTGCCCTCAGCGACCCACAATTGAGCAGCCCAGACAAGATAAGGAAGAAGTGCTGCTATGGTCGCGAGAAGAACTTTGGGTCAATATGTAGCAGTCTGTCCTCGTCTCCAACTCACCTCTCACACACAACCAACATCAACCCTTTCGCAACCCTTTCGAGAATAAAGTGTGTGAGGTATATTTTTATAAAGAAGTGTGTTCGTTCGTTCATTTAAGTCGTCATTATGTTTCTGCTTACATCTGCAAGTATATGAGTATACAACATAATTAACGAACCCATAGAAACGCTTTTCCAAAAAGAAAGAGAAGGAAGTTCCTTTCCCCTCTTTTCTTTTTCTGTATTAAAATAAATAAAAAACAACAACTTATTTCTGAAATGATCCGATTAATTAACAATTTCATCGCAAACCCCCAGAACTGTTAATTAATAAGTAGTGGTGGGCTCTCTCTCTCTCTCTCTCTCTCACACTCACTGATAATCTTAAGAATATATACAGGCCTTCAATTGCAGAACACCTTGTAAAGATCAGTCACTGCGCTGAGAAATTTAGTGTAGATTCACGTCACACTCTTCATTTCAATATAAAGTATTGGAGACAATTCATATTTTGTCCGGCAAACCATCTCTGTTTAAACAGAGAGTATTGTGGAGGGTGCATGTAATTGGTTATTTAAGTAGATACGCGTCCGTATTTTACGGGTACTGCTCTCAATATTATTTCCTCCACAAATACAGCACAAAACTTTACAATCGCGAAAAAGAAATGGAATAGAACACATTGAACATTAAACAACAAACAATTTAATATGCATAAAACAGAATGTGAAAACAAATAAAAAACATGATGTGAAAATGGCCTTTTGGAAAATAAAGTTTGGCAAGTTTGAAGAAAATAAATTCGTTTACACGTTTGAGTATGTTTAGATGTTAACAGTGTCTGTAAATAAGTAGTTCTTACTTACATTAAGTTCATATCGTGTCTTACGATTGTGGCGACAGCGAGTCACATTGATGAAAGAAAGTTTGTCGGTTTTTTCTTTTGAACGTGATTCGCGGCCATCTGTAGCTCGGTCATGAACTTTGGTTGTGGAAGAAAAGGAATTTGCTGGACAGAGTATCGGCTACTGCTTTACTGACTTAGTGGCTTAGTGAATGACTGTGTGTTACTTATACCGTAATAGTGGATCAAAGAATCGTCCTAAAATTTTGGCGCGTAGACATTTATTGACCAATCAGATTTGTATTTTACTATTTTGTTTTAGATCCTAAATATTTTCTGTTAATTGACTTCCGATCCTATTTTTCTAGAATGTTCTTATTCTGTATTTTTAGCTGATTGGTTGAAAGATATAAAAATATAACTTAAATGCTAATGCAGTTTTGATCCTAAATTTCTAGAATGATCTTAAGTATGTTTTTATTACTTATTTTAAGACTAAAAAAAAAGTGTATCCCATAGTACGTCTGCAAGGACCTATTTCAATATAGTCTCCAATAAAAAATATTTTTCTCCTCCACTCTCTACCTTACATATATCCGATATTTTTTTTATTCGATATTATCCTCGATTTAGATGTATTGAGCGAGGATCGAAACCGGTTGGTTAAACCTGTCATTTTTGCCCTTTTTAAGCTTTTATTCCCATTATAAATAAATCCTTGGGTCTATTTTTGGTTATAATCAAGTTTTGTACAATCTGGCGAAGGAATTTACGGCTGCCACTGGCATGATGCAAAGTTCTTTGAATGAATTGAGCACTCTGGTATCTGGTAAAGCAAAAATGTAAACAAACGAAGGCTGCAACGTAATGCCTTATAATTTCCGAGCTGACGTAGTTCGAATGCTGACTGAGCGGTATGATACTAAGTTTAACGTAAAGTTGGGCGGGTTTCGATCTCAGCTTCAAGCGTTCTACGTGTCTGGCCACATTGAAGAGTTGTAATACAACGAAACAGTCTGTCTGTGGATGACAATATATATATATATATATATATAGGTGCCCGTGGTGTAATTGTTATCGTCGTAGGAAATGAACACGGCCACACGAGTTCAAATCCTGGACGAGACTGATTGCATTTCACATAGCACTAATACCCTTGGGAAAGGTATGAATCCAATTATTCTCCCTCCAGCTATGGGTAAATAGTAGGGCAGACTAGTTTCTTCAGCCTTGGTTAGGCAACTAGTCTAGGAGAAGGAAAACTCTGAATTAAAACCTGTTAAACTCCGCTTAAAAATTGACCTTGTGTCATATCCTGCCCGAGCGGAGGGGTTGGTAAATAGGATATATATATATATATATATATATATATACATATATATATTGTTGAAAAAGAGTGCAAGTCAGCAGAGATAAATTAGAAATATGTATTAACCACTCTCTCTTCGCGAGCAGGAAATGACTCAAGGCCAATTTCTAAGCGGAATTTAACAAGTTTGACTTCATTGTTTTCCTTCAACTAGACTGGTTACCATGGCAAAGTTTAAGGGCCCACTCTGTTCTGCTGCCAATAGCTGGAGGATGAATATTTAAATTCACTCCTTTTTTAAGGGTATTAGTGCTACTTGACATGCAGCCTCAGCCATGATTTGAACTGGGGTCACCATAGCCATTTCCAACGACGATAAACCTTACACCACGGGGAACTCCAAAGAAGAAAAAGAAGTATTTTGAAATTGAATGAAATTTTAGAAAAACAGTTTTCCATAAGATTCAAATTTGTGCTCGAGACTTTAAATCTCTTACTAGTTAAAAAAAAGCCACATACAATCATGACAAGATTGGTCATACTCATTTAAAATAAACATGCAATGGTCACTCTCGAAATCCATATTATCGCGTCATATTCAAGCATGTACAAGGGTCATTCAAAACGTTCTAAACCTCACCAAGAAATAAAAGCTTCTGTTAAACATAAAGTGAGAGGTATCTGGCAAATATAAAATCTGTGTAAGGCTTTGACCTTGTTATATACAAGCGTGTGGTTGCAAGAAAAATAAGACTGACGAGAAGATTTAGTTATATTTCGTTTGTTGAAATAAACAAAATAAACAAGCGAATGGAATATCTAAGCCGGCTGACAGGTGGTTATCTGGTCGGCAGCAAGCGATTGCTTTGATCTGGTTTGACGGTGTTGTCGGGTGACGCTCTCAGCGACGGCCGAGGATTCAACTGCTCGTGTGGCCTCCGCTTGCCCTATTTATATATTCCCGACTTCAAACACCGGCTCCAGAAAATAATTTTTTGCGAAAAAAATAATGATTCGTTTAAAAATAGAGCTTTTTTTTATAAGAGAAAATTTTCTGGGGATTTTGAATAGAGTATGCGCGGAGCCTATGCGCTGAAGCCTTGATTTTCTCAGTTTGACACGGGCCCTTTTTCGGTCAATATCCGGTAGGTGTTATTTTCTTCAGCAATGTCGATGTCTGTAGGTCTGTGTTTTGTGTGCTTTAGTAGATAGATGTGTGAAGACTTAAGTGGGTGAATCGGAAGAGATTTGACGTATTTTAGTATAACAACCTTTTTGGACGATCGCCGTATCTATCTGTTTTTCTATCAATATTCTTGCTGTTCTCGAATTTCTCATTATTTTCTTTATTTAATAGTTCAAACTTCTCGTTTGCTTCATCATGGGAACTTTCAGGGATTATATGGTGCATTCAATAAGTTTCTAGACTTTTTTGTACAGCCATTTAAAATTGTCGTAGACTCTTGAACATTCACTATGTTATTGCTATACATCTTATGAGATGACTGACTAATTTTTATGATTTCAGCTTTAAATGAACAGCTACAGCAGAAATTGGAATACACTCTACTAAAGCCTTATTGTTACAGCTGGTGAATTTCAAAAATGCAATCTGGACTTTAGAAGAATGATATGCAGTAAAATTGTGTTTTAAACTTGGAAAAAATGCCATGAGATGAAAGCTGGATCTACTGCTATGACCCAGAAACCAAAAGACCGAGTTCCCAGTGGAAGCAGGCTGGCTCTCCCAGACCCAAGAGGGCCAGACAGAGTAAATCCACCCACAAACTTTTGATGATCGTTTTTTTTTTTTTTGACAGCACTGGCATGATCTACATGCACTGGGTTCCCACTAGACAGACAGTCAACAAGGAATACTATGTTGAGGTTTTAAGGGAGTTCAGACACTTTAGAAGAACGATATGCAATAAAATTATTTTAAACTTGGAGAAAAATGCAACAGAAACGTATGGAATGCTTCAGACTGCTTTTTGACCATCTTGCATGAATCGAGCATCAGTTTTTGAGTGGCATAAGAGAGTCAAGGAAGGCAGGGAGTCTGTGAGGGATGATGAGAGGTGTGGGAGGAGTAAGGAAGTCAGTACACCAGAGTTGGTTGGCCAAAGGGTTAGGGTTAGGGTTACTATTTTGAGGTTTTAAGGGAGTTCAGGAAGAGATTCTGTCGGAAGAGGCCTGCAATCTTCAAATCGGGTCAGAGACATTTCCATCAGGACAATGCACCAGTCCACAACTCAATCCTTGTCACAGACTATTTGACCAAGATGGGCATCAACACAGTTCCTCAGCCTCCCTATAGTCCAGACCTTGCTCCCTGTGACTTTTGGTTATCTCCTAAGCTCAGAGGCTGTCGTTATGAGACAATTGAGGAGATGAAAGAGGCTGTGACGAAGATCATTGACACCCTTACACAAGAGGACTTCTATGGGGCCTTTCAGAAGTTGCAGCCGGAGAAGATTACCTCGAAGGGGACGACTAGAGTTTCATGTCTGTACTATCAATAAAAGTGCCCATACGAATGTTTAAAGGTCTGTTATAACGCCAATGGTAGAGAACGCACCTAATTTCAGTCTGCTCATATCAAAGCGAAATTAGGAATATTCTTGTATAATAACAAATTACTCTATCATTAAAAGACTTTGATTTCAATTCTAAGAAATAAACTATAAAATAAGAAGATAGACACAAAACAGTAAATTTTATTCAATAGAGCCACCATTTTTTTCAATTTTTGTATCAACACATCTTCTAAACTATCTGTATACCTTAAAAATAAATTCCTCACACATTTTATTCTATTCCACCTTTATAGTAGATTTAAGCAAACCAATATTTGGATTGGAAGCAGCATTCTTTTTTGTTTTCTAAAACGCCCCATATAGCGTAATCAAGGGGTTTGAGGTTTGGACTTGATAGAGGACATAAAGAAACTCCAATTATTTCGGAAAAGTTTTCGACTTGGATTCGGCGTGAAGCAAATCCTAGATTTCTTTTCTTGCTCACTTATTTTGGGCGGAATTTTAATTTTTTAAAAAGTGCTTGAATAATATCGCTAATCATGAAAATTTAGATTTATCGCGTTTTTTTTTTATTGACTCATCAGACTAAAAGAAAACGTTTTTAATTTTGATTTAGCACGCTGCATCTATCTATCTATCTATCTGTGTCTTTTTATATCTATCTATCTCTCTATCTCTCTATCTATCATTCTATTCCTAATCTAACCATCTCTACCTGTTCATATCTATCTATCTATCTATCAATCTATCTATCTATCTATGTCTTTTCATATCGATCTATCTAATTGTTTTCATATCTATCTATCTATCTATCTATCTTACCAAGTAATTGGTCTTCTCCATTATATCATTAATTTCTTGGTTTGATAAGTTGAACTCATCCCTCGTTCCATTCCAAGAACCCGCAGGAATTATTTTTTTCTGCGAGGAATAGGAAGAAAATCAACTTTCTTGTAAAAAAGAAAATCAGCAGTTTCTTCCCGTGACTGTTGGAAAGTTTCAAATTAACCTTAAATCTCACCAAAAATAAAAAATAAAAAAAAAGAAAATAAAGAGAAAAGAAAAGAAAAGAAAAGAAAACCCCAACAGATAAGAAATTGAAAATAAACAGGTAAAAATCACGAAGTCGTGTCGTGTATTCTTTTTATAAAAGTCTGCTTCCTTCAATTCTCTCTCTCTCTCTCTCTCTCTCTCTCTCTCTCTCTCTCTCTCTCTCTCATTTAAGTTTGAAGAAAAGTCTATGCGTCTTAATTCATTCACCATTTGATTATGTTTTTTTCTGAATACCTTAGAGGATTTATTAATCACATTTAACGAGTTGTAATGACTAGCAATACTTAACCTTATTATTTAAACGGCTTTTAAAATGGTCACGAATAATTATAAGTTGAGTTGTATGACTTTGAATTAGCAAATCCGGAGCCAAACAAAACTATAAGAAGAAATTGTTGCTCTCACAAAAAAAAAAAAAAAATATCACCCAGTCGTTGGGGCTTAGAGTACGCTGACTGTATCCTCTGCAAAGAGATGAGTGATTTTGTGAGAATACCCACCTCTCCAGCAGCTCGTTGCATAAGTTACTAAGCCTACGTTGAGAACTTATGTGTGGCCGGATCGAGCGAGAGGCAGGTTCACAGGGAAAAGATCAAAAAACACGACAACAACTTTGTGGTTAGAACAGCAAGGGAGGATAGAGAGCATGTAACACTTTGTGTATAATTAGTTCTAGGCTGAGTTTCGGCTGGCAAAAGATTGTCTTAACTAACTGGATCCGGCTGGTAATGTCGCTGTTCGTTGTTTCTCTGTTCCGGCCTAATCAACTTTCCTCGAACCCAAACTAAGTCTAACTGTTAGGATTCAAAATGCACCTGTATATATACAGAATGTTTCATTATTATTTCCGGCCAAAAGACACCCACGAATGAACCCATAACTTTTTAGGGGGTCGTTTCTCTCTTTAAAATCTGGACATAAAAATATTGTGGAGGTGCCCGTGGTGTTATTGTTATCGTCGTAGGAAATGAACACGGCCACACGAGTTCAAACCCTGGACGAGACTGATTGCATTTTACATAGCACTAATACCATTGGGAAAGGTATGAATCCAATTATTCTCCCTCCAGCTATGGGTAAATAGTAGGACTGACTAGGTTCTTCAGCCTTGGTTAGGCAATTAGTCTAGGAGAAGGAAAACTCTGAATTAAAACCTGTTAAACTCCGCTTAAAAATTGACCTTGTGTCGTATCCTGCCCGAGCGGAGGAGTTGGTAAATAGGATAAAAATATTTTCTAGCCTGGCCGTCTCCGATACAGGAACATCAAATTCAGACCCTTATAAGTTTTTGACCAGTACCCGACAAGTACTTAACACTTACCCACGTCCGTGGCCATATGTATAAACATTTTCTTCTCTAGATTTCCTTAATCTAGTTAATGGGTTTTCTTAACATTTGAAATTTGATACCCAGGCCAAATCTAACTCATCTTGTCACATGTATGTGTGTGTATATGTGTGTGTATGTGTGTGTGCACGTATATGCGTGGGCGTATATATATATACACACACACGCACACACGTATGGATGTGCACACACACACGCGCACGTGTGTTCACATGTATGTGCATATATCCAACTCATAGTGTCACACTTTCGCCACCCGCGAAAAGGGTATCTAAACTGCATTTACTGGGGTATCGCAGTTTATGGGGAATGTGGAGGGAACGCTTTTATAGCCATAACTCTCTGTTTCACTTGGCGTTAATGCCCTTGCGAAAGGCATGTAGGGAGACCTGAGTTCTATGGGCTTGGTAAGGCAAACCAATCGGGAAAAAGGAAATTTTCTTCATTCTGGCCATTTTCTTCATTCTCTTTTTAAAAATTACCTTTTGTCAAATCCTGCACATAATAGAGAGGTTTGGTAAATTCTTATTCGCAGTTTCATGTGTGTTGTAACAAAAAAAATCACAATCTCACTCATCAGATATGAAGCTGTGGGTGAATATCTGTGGGTTGCATCAACCTCTTCTAACCATTCCACTTCTTTACGGCCGATGATCACCTGGTGTTTCCGATAGGGATATCGCACATTTCCTTACGGCTACAAGCATACAATTGAGGGAGTCGGAGAAAAAAGAGAACAAACGAACAATATGCTTGGGTTATCTCAAGTGCAGAAGGAGAGTTATGTAACATTGTGCATGTGCAGACTAACGCTAGCGTGAACTCTAGCGAAACTTCCACAAAGCTACTGGAATGCCGACTCGATCTTCTTTCACTGGTCTGGACCCTCTCTCATGCCGACTCGCCACTCTGCTCCGGTGTCCGATGTCGACTGGTCACTCGCGTCACCCTTCGCCAACTCCAACTTCGAGCTCCTTTGTCCAACTCTCTTCTCGCGTCCCCTTACCACTTCCGGTCACGTCGAGATCGCGGGTCCAAAACCCTTTGTCTGGTTTCGTGCCATAACAGACAAAGGAATCGTCTGCTTGGCGGGCCACTTACATAGTGTTACATATGGACGGAAAGATGAACCATTTCTTACAAAAATTCCAAGCGCAGTTTTGAACAATACTATGAACTCTATGGATCAATACCGGAAGTAGAAAAAATAAAATAAATATCTTTCCTGAAAAACTGTGTTGTTAACAGGAATGTAGATAAAAACTAGTTCACACACACACACACACACACACACACACATATATATATATATGATGCTATATAAAAACTCGAAAGTAGAAGTCATTTCGCCCGTTGGAGACACAGACTACTTTGACATTGTCGCAGGTGTCCTGCAAGGAGACATATTATCCCCATACCTGTTTATCAACTGTCTATACTATGTTCCCAAAACATCTATTGATGTGAAAGATAACGGTTTCAAACTGGCAAAGGAAAGAAGCAGAAAATATCCAGCACAAACAATTACAGAGGTGGACTACACCGATGATATAGCGCTTCGAGCAAATATACCCGCCCCAAGCCGAAACCTGCTACATAGTCTGGAACGAGCAGCTGCTGGCATAGGCCTCCATGTCAACGCAGACAAGACGGAATACATGTGTTTTAATCAAAGAGGTGACATCTCCACACTAAATGGTAGCTCTCTGAAACTAGTGGACAGGTTCACATACCGAGGAAGCAGTGTCTCATCAACCGAGACAGAAATCAACACGTGACTAGCAAAGGCACGGATAGTTATCGATAGGTTATCGGTCATATGGAAGTCAGACCTGATCGATAAAATAAAACGCAGTTTTTTCCCAGCAGCAATCGTGTCGATTCTGCTATATGGATGCACTACATGGACGCTAACTAAATGTATGGAGGAAAAGCTTGACGACAATTACACAAGAATTGCTGCAAGCAATATTGAACAAATCCTGGAGCCAGCACCCAACAAAGCAGCAGATGTACGGCCACGAAAGACCTATCACGAAAACTATCAAAGTTAGACGAACCATACATGCGGACACTGCTGGAGAAGTAAGGACGAACTCATAAGCAACGTACTCCTGTGGACCCCATCACATGAACGCCAAAAGCTGGACGACCTACCCTAAAACTATACATACAGTTCTGTGCCAATACAGAATGTAGCCTGAAGACCTTTCATGGAGCGATGGAGGTCAGGAAGATCCGTGAGGGGGGCTTGACATGATGATGATAATGATGAGATATGAATGCTTAAAGCATGAAACCCAGGGTCACAGACACTACCACGTAAATATATATATATATATATATATAAATGTTGGCGACCGTAGTCAAGGTTCCCTTTCAATAGCTACTACACAATAGGTTTTCCACAACAAAACCCTGGTAAGCCCACTTTACCTTGTTACATGCCTTATAGTGTTGAGTGATAAGCAAGGAGGTATCAACTATTATTATTTAAATCTATGGTATGACTCGACCTGGGATTGAATACACCCCCCATAGATATATAATATATAATATATATATATATTCAGTTGTTTATTGTGGAAGATGTTGGACGATAATAGATATTTGTATCTCCTCGAAATGGAGCGTGTCCACGAGCCCACCTCTTGGATTGTCACGAATGATAATCACAGAATCCATCTCGTTCTTTTTTGTCTTTATTCTTTGAACAGTGAAGATGTGCCTTTTTACCTTTGTCGTGCTTCCTGCTCGGCCATGATACACTAAAGCCATATTTGACCCATGTATAGGACCCTAACAGGTGCTATTACTTCTGCTCACAGGGAACTTGTGAGCAATGGCAATAAAGAAGTAGTCGATATTCCACAAAGCATCACTGGAGTCCCACCACCAGATTGTATGGTGCTATATCCAAAACACTTGTTGGAGTGGGGTCTTACTCTTCTGCAGAGATGTATCCAACTGCCCCAGCCGACAAGGCAGAGGCATGTAGGCTTTTTTTAAGAAATTGATAAATTTTTTATTGCTCCTAACAAAAAGAAAACACAAAAAACTCGAGTATAGAAAATACTGACTATGTATGTAAAAATGACAAAAAAGTACTATTTTAACTTTATTTTGGGTTTTAAAGATTATTACTGATGTTTGTACGGTGGATGGTATGATTTGGTATGAATAATACGGATTATACATGACACTCACCTACCTGGTTTGGTTTCTTTGTTTAATGGCATATCAACCTTTGTAAGGTAATTGGATCATTTTGAGATGAGGCTTCTTAATCCGAGAATTAATTTTTATTTATTGCGGACTTCTTGTCCTCATCTTGGTAGTTTTTTTGTGTTGTTTCTTCTTTCACTACGTTTCGGCCAAATTTCACCTCTGGCCTTCTTCAGGTGATTTTACCGTGACCTCGGATAGGAATGATGAGTCTTGTAACCGTATTCCCAGTAATTACAAGACTCATCATTCCTATCCGAGGTCGCGGTAAAATCACCTGAAGAAGGCCAGAGCTGAAATTTGGCCGAAACATAGTGAAAGAAGAAACAACACAAAAAAACTATCAAGATGAGGACAAAAAGTCTGCAATAAATAAAAATTAATTCTCAACCATTGTAAGTTATTTAATGCCAAAGCTATTCTCCTAAAAGAACAGTAGTGGTACTATTTAACCCATAACTGGGAGGATAAGGGGGTTTATACTTTTCCCAAGGGTATTTGTCCGAAAGTGAACGTAAAAGCGCGACTGGAGTACGAACTCGCGTACTACGATTCCGCAGTCCAGCGTTTTAACCATTACACCACGAGGACACCCCCACCTGGTTAGGGATTGATTACTTAACGTTTTATTGACATTTAAATTAATTTTATTTGGAAGAATTGAAAATAAAATAATCTTGACTGAATACAGTTTACAGCAATACCTGAAAGTTTGGTAAACATTAGGTAAAAAATGATATAGACAGAGTATGGACGGAGTTGAGTGAGGCAGCGCGGATTTTAGAAGAACAAAATCAGTACTTTTTTTGAAGAGTGATACAATACATTGTCAAAATGAAAAAGAAGCGAGAATTAATTTGAAGTTAGGTAGAGAAAATACAAGAACATATGATATTGTTTTGTTTTTTGTTTTTTGAAAAAGAGAAAGAAAGAAAGAAAGAAATGTAAAATATCTATTTTGTCATTAGAAAGAGAGCAGGCCAAAACAATGGCCAAGTTGGAGTTAGTTAGGGACAAGAATTAAACCAGCAGGTTCGGTTTGGTTTGTTGGGTTTTGTGGCATATCAACCTTTGTAGGTTATTTAACGCCAAATCTGTTTTTATGTGAATAATCAGTTCTATTTAAAACAATTCAGTTTAGCATGAATACACAGTTTAATTGTTAAAAACATTTAAATTTCAAACTATTCAAGCAGTTATATATAACAATTCAGTTTAGTGTAAGTACAGTTTCAATGTCAAAAACAGTTCTATTTCAAACAATTCAGTTTAGCATAAGCACGCAGTTTAAATGTAAGTACAGTTTAATTGTAAAAACATTTTTATTTCGAGCCAATCAGTTTAGTCAAGCAATTCTAATTCAGCTATTTCAGTTTAGTATAAGCACAGATTTTGTTTAGAGACAGTTAAATGTCAAAAGAGTTCTATGTTAAACAATTCAGTTTTGTGTAAATACAGTTTCAATGTAAAAAAACCCCAGTTCTATTTGAAATAATTCCGTATAGCATAAGCACGCAGTTCAAATGTAAGCACGGTTCAATTGTCAAAAATACTTCTATTTCAAGCTATTCAGTTTAATCAAAACTCAGTTTAGCATAAGTATGCCGTTAGTTCTATTTAACTCATAGATAGGGCCCTATCAGGTGCTACCACTCCGGGTCAGAGTGGATCTGGGAGCAATGGCAATAAAGGAGTACTCTGCATTCCCCAAAGCTCCAGCATTACTGGGACCTCACCATCAGATTGTTTAGTGTCACTAGGACACTCGTTCGGGGGTCTTACCCCTCTGCAGAGAAGCAGTCGGTGTATTCTACAGCCCAAGCCGACTGGGCAACCAACAGGTTCAGACCAATTGTTTGGGAAAAAATCAAAACTTTGAAAAATGGGAAATATTAGCTGAATATAAAGGTGACGTAAAGGTGACGTGAGAAGAATGAGCCGCCCATCACAGAGATAGGGGTCCACAGGACGATAGATGGAGGTGGGAGGAAAACCCCAGATCCTTGAGTCTCAAGCACAGGGAGTCACCCTTGGGGTAGCAGAAAGAATCATTGAATGGAATTAATTAGAGAAGGCTGTTGATGAAATACGCCTAATTGGAAATAAGAGAAACAATTATACAAACTCAGCTTTTACTGAAAAGTGGCAGAGAGAGAAATCAGGAGTCACAGTGAGTCGAATAGAATTAGACTGACTGAAGAGAAACAGCAGTGAAACCCTAACACTCTGCATTTGAAGCCTTGCGGGACACTGCTAGAGAAGAACTAGAGTTGGTTGGCCAAAGGGTTAGGGTTAGGGCTACTATGTTGAAGTTTTAAGGGAGTTCAGGAAGAGATTCTGTCGAAAGAGGACAACACTCTTCAAATCGGGTCTGTGGCATTTCCACCAGGACAATGCACCAGTCCACAACTCAATCCTTGTCACAGACTATCTGACCAAGATGGGCATCAACACAGTTCCTCAGCCTCCCTATAGTCCAGACCTTGCTCCCTGTGACTTTTGGTTATTCCCTAAGCTCAGAGTCTGTCGTTATGAGACAATTGAGGAGATGAAAGAGGCTGTGACGAAGATCATTGACGCACTCAGACAAGAGGACTTCTATGGGGCCTTTCAGAAGTTGCAGCCGGAGGAGATTACTTTGAAGGGGATTAGGGTTTCTTGTGTGTACTATCAATAAAAGTGCCCATACGAAAAAAGTCTGGAAACCTATTTAATGATCCTCGTATCTTTGTTTAAAGGTCTGTTATAACTCCAACGGTAGAGAACGCACATAATTTCAGTCTGCTCATATCAAAGCAAAATTAGGAATATTCTTGTATATTGCGAGTCCTTCCACTATGACTACAAAATCAAACAGAGAAGCAAGAATCACGAGTTAGTAACGGGAACCCGACGAACAAATTGCCCTGTCGGCTGGGGCTGTAGAATACACCGACTGCATCTCTGCAGAGGGGTAAGACCCCTCTCCATGAGTGTCCTAGATATGACACTAAACAATCTGATGGTGAGGTTCCAGTGATACTGGGGCTTTTGGGAATGCGGAGAACCCCTTCATTGCCATTGCACCCAGGTCCACTCTGGCCCGGCGTGGTAGCACCTGATAGGACCCTATCTATGGGTTAAATAGAACTAACAGCATACTTTTGCTAAACTGCATTGCTTGAAATAGAAATGTTTTTGACAATTAAAGTGAACTTACATTTAAATTGCGTGCATATGCTAAACTGAATTATTTGATATAAAATGTTTTGGACATTGAAACTCTACTTACACTAAACTGATTTGTTTTATATATAAATGTTTTTCACTATTAAACTGTACTTACATTTAAACTATTTACATATGCTAAACTGAATTGTTTGAAAGAGAAATATTTTCATAAAACGTGAGTCCAAATAGTTTTCTCTCCCTCCTTTTTTTCTCTCATTCCTTTTCAGGAATGAAAACAGCCTGTGAAAACAACATTGTCAATATGTAAATGAAGCTGTTAAATAATTTCCAATATAATAAACGATTAAAAAGTTGAATCTGACTCATGAAAGGGACCATAACAAGTACTGCCGCTCCATGTCAGTGTGGACCCTCGTTGGGGTGGGGTCTTACCCCTTTGCAGATATGTAGTCGGTGTATTCTACAGATCCAAGCGACTTGGTCACAGGACCCTCATTGGGGAATTCTTACTCCTCTGCAGAGATGCAGTCGGTGTATTCTACAAACTCAAGTGATTTGGCCACATGACCCTCGTTGGGGAAGTCTTACTCCTGAGCAAAGATGCTTTCGGTGTATTCTAGAGATCCAAGCGACTTGGCCACAGGACCTTCGTTTGGGAAGTCTTACCCCTTTGCAGAGATGCAGTCGGTGTATTCTACAGATCCAAGTGACTTGACCACAGGACCCATGTTGGAGGAGTCTTACACCTTTAAAGAGATGCAGTCGGTGTATTCTATTGACCCAGATGACTGAACGGAGACATTGCATTTCACATAGCATTAATACCCTTGGGAAAGGTATGAATCGAATTATTCTCCTTCCAGCTATGGGTAAATAGTAGGGCAGACAAGGTTCTTCAGCCTTGGCGAGGCAACTAGTCTAGGAAAAGGAAAACTCTGAATTCAAACCTGTCAAGCTCCGTTTAAAAAATGACCTTGTGTCATATCCTACCCGAGCGGAGGGTTGGGTAAATATGAACTGAGGACTCTTCTAAATATTCTAGCTGATTTTCGCAGTGCTGTGATTTAAGCGAACTCGGTGTTTCCTCTGCTATTGAGTTCATTAAATTTCTTTTCCAAGTTCTTTGTAATACTTCCAAGGCCTCCCACTATGACTGGAATCACTGTCAACTTCATATCCAATAATTTCATCATATTTCTTCTTTCCTTCTGTGACGGCAAAAACCACCAGTAGACAAATTCTACTTTTCTTGTTTGTTATCTATAAAGATTTATTTCTTATAAAAAATCAAACCGACCACGTACGGTACTTGATTTGGCCAGAGTGGAAAAAGGAGAAGTAATCCCAGAAAATACGGCACCAAAAAGCTACCTTCAATATTTCTCGAGAACTACTATTGGGACTTGCAGGGACGAACTCATAAGAGATGTACTCTTATGGACCCCCACACATGGCCGTGCAAAAGCAGGACGACCAGCACGAACATACATTCAGCAGCTATGTGAGGATACGGGATGCTGTCCTGAAGACCTACCTAGGGCGATGAACGATAGGGAGGAGTGGCGAGAGAGGGTCAGGGATATCCGTGCTACCAGCGCGATATGATGATGATGATGACTATTGGGACCCTCAGGACGAATTCGGGGACCAAACTAAAGGCAGCAAAAATAGGCAAGCAGAAGGGTTTCGTCACTCGCTTCTCGAATAGCCGATAAATATTTGAAACTGTAAAGGTAAGAAGCTTCCCAAGAAATGAAACCAAAATTAAACGAAATTATGAATTCCGGAACCGACTGTAAAGGCACGAAAAATTAACCAGCAGATGGGTTTCGTCAATTGCTTCTTGAATAGCCGATAAATATTTTAAACAGGCAAGAAGCTTCCCAAGAAATGAAAGTAAAATGAAATGAAAGTCGACTACTGAAATTCTATTAAGTTAAACAACTGAAAGAAAATTCAACCGAAGATTCTGCAGAAAAGAACTTTACTGAAGACTCAAAATTAAATGAACACTGAAATATTTCAACAAATCTAAAAAGAAAAGAAAAATACTCAAATTCAAAGAACTTACTTTCCCCGGACACTCTCAGATAAGTTCCAGCAAATTGCACTAAAATTTGCAACACTTTATCTTTTTTATAACTTTCTTGTTTCTTTTGTATAAAATTCCCTTTTAAAAACTTTATTGTCTGTGTTATTTTTTCGAATCAGTATCCGAACTATAAAGCTGCCGAACTTACTGTTTGAAATTACCGTTTTAAATTACACATTAAAGCACCCTAAAAAATAACGCAGTTAATTACTAAATTTGGCTTTAGTGTCATTCCTACAAATTAAGTTTTACTCTAAATTCCTTTATATTGAATTTTTTCCCCTTTGATTTCTTTTATTTTGCAAAATTTAGACTTTAAATTTCTTTATATAACTAGGTGTAGCGTTCTTGCGAGAGTTCAGTGATCCCAGAGAATTTTACACGTCCCAGAGAATTTTACACGTCTACTTTTAATTGTTAATATATAAATGAAGCAGGATAAAAATTGCCATTTTTAAACATCAACTTTGAAATGGTGCTCATGTCTTTAAAACGTTGGCCCAAATTGTTTTCTCTCACTCCTTTTTTTTTCTTTTCTCATCCCTTTTCAGGATTGAAAACAAACTTGTCTAGAGGTGCCATTATTGAAAAAAACTATCGATATTCATCCAAACTCCCATCTGGAGAGCCATACACTAACCAAGTGTAGACGAATCGAGACTAGTATATTTAAAAAAAACCTGACTCTGCTGATTAATGTAACCACCATAACATCTCATTGCATTATCTCCTGTCGGTAGAGCTTTGAATAAGCTGACTTTAACCCTCAAAATGTGGTGTTCTAAAAATGACCCTGATCTGCATCTTATTGAGAGGCTCCAGTTTTGGAGATCTGGAGAATTTGGAGTACCACTGCCAAATAGTAAATACGACCCTGAATGTTACATTAATAGGCTGATTTCTAACAAGCCGAACTAATGTAGACAAAATAAATAAACACATAAAAAAAATAACATATTCATGGCCGCATATGAAATTAAAATAAAAAGAGAATTAACTTCAAAAATTGAAGAGAGAAAATATATAGTCATGTTGGTAGAATTTATGCGTCATTTTTTAAATTCATTTCTACATTAGAATAGAAGATCCAATAATAAATATTAATCCTTGGTTCACTCTGACCTTGAGTGGTTGTACCTGCTAGGGTCAGATCTGTAGGTTAATTAGATCTGTTTAAAAAGTCGTTCGTACTCGATAGGATCAATAGAAAAAAACAGAAAAGTCTTGAGCGATTGATTGATTTTAACATCATGCCAACCATCCCGTTTAGGGTTATTTTCTGCCAAGATTGATTGATTTTAATGGTATCTCAACCTGCCAAGGGTAATTTTCTGCCATGGTTGGTTAATTGAAACGGGATCTCAATCCGTCAAGGGTTAATTTATGCTAAGATGGATTTATTGGTTTGTATCGGCATGCCAACTCGTTCAGAGCTATTTTATTTTCCAGAGGCTATATTCATTGCATGTTCACAATTTCGTTTATTGCATGTTGTTTGCCTTTCATTCACTATATTCGTTACCTCTAAATTTTCTTGCCCAATCGGCTGGGGCTGCAAAATATACAGACTACTTCTCTGTACAGGGGTAAGCCCCCACCCACCCAGTGTCCTGGATATGATACTTAACAATCTGAGGATGAAGTTTCAGCAAGGCAGGAGCTCTGGGGAATGCGGAGTACCCCTTCATTGCCATCGCTCCCTGGTCCACTTAGGCCCGGAGTGGAAGCATTGGGTCCTATCTATGGGTCAAATACAATGAAACCGCGTACTTTCGCTAAATTGAATTGCTTGAAATAGAACTGTTTTGACATTTTAACTGAGTACTCATGCTAAACTGAATTGTTTGAATTAGAACTGTTTTTTTATGCTCGAATGGATTGTTTGAAATGTAACTATTTTTGATAATAAAACTGTGCTTACGCTAAACTGAATTGTTTTAAATATAACTTTTTTGACATTTAACTGTGTGTAAACAAAAACTATACTTATACTAAACTGAATTGTTTGAAATAGAACTGTTTTACTATTTAACTGTGTAAACAAAAAAACTCATACTAAACTAAATTGTTTGAATTATAACTGTTTGACTAAACTGAGTAGCTTAAAATAGAACTGTTTTTGACAATTAAACTGTGTACTCATCTTAAACTGAATTGTTTGAAATAGAACTGATTATTTGTATAAAAATAGATTTGGCCTTAAATAATCTACAAAGGTTGATATGCCATAAAAACCAACCAACTAACCAAACAAACAAATAAACATCTAATTCTTTCTTTCTAGCCCGATCAAGGTATCATCGAAGAAATAAATTGCATCTGCTTCCCTCTAAGTCATACAAAAAGTGATATATGTATATATTTTTGCCAAATATAGATCAGTTTGACATCAATTATTGAGAAGGGCGTCTATATCAGTTAATCTGACAGAAGTGCTACAGTTCAGAAGAGAAATCGAATGCCCAGAAGTCTCTTATTAATTGCTTCCCTTTTCGGTATATACGAAATGTTCAGTTCAGCCACTTACGTGATCCCCTGGGGGTGCAGCTCTGAATTCGATGACTGGTCACCCAGTTCAACGAATTCCAAATTTAACGCGGTTTCAATCGTTCTTATAACCCAAGATCGCTTTCTTTTTTCGCTTGAAAAGAATATTCATCTTCCTGCCGATGTAAAACAAGCCATGAGTCACTCTTAGATTCTCACGTGCTAAGAAAAATTACCCAACTAAATATTATATATATATATATATATATAATCTTTTGGTACAAGAATTTTTTTATAAGACGAAAAATAGGGTAATCATATTTATTGATTAATTTAAATACGAAAAAGCAAATTGAAGGAACCCTTTCGTCCGGTGCGTTTTCAACAAAATATACATGAATCGTTTAAAAGGTAAGAATATTAAATCACAGCTGGAGAAGGGGACTCAATCTTGATTCCTACCCAGTTCCCTAAACAGACAAAGGATGTCTTCTCTGCCTGCACAAGGTAGGACAATATAGCACAATAGCTATAGCCTCTACAAAGGCAAAATGTTATTTAGACCAAGCCTTGTACAAGACAGAGAAACAGTCGTCTGAATAGTTAGTTCTGCATATATAGTGATCAGCCAAAGGATCACCAGTGGCTTACTCTTGAAACTTGAAAGACCCAGATGTAGCGTTTTGAGGCCGTCTTAATGATTCCTGTTGGACGTACTGTTTTACGTATATATATATAATGAACAATTTAAGAAGGAAAGAAGTTTTTTTTTTCATTTTTAAGAAAGAAAATATTCTTTCAAAGCAATACATGAATTTGAAATAAACAATTGAAAGTAAAAAGACGTTGATAAATGCGGTGTATTTCCCAAGCGCTACTAGTCACAGTACTTGTGGCTGTTGTGTTCGTGACTACCACATTTGCTTCCGACTGTTTGCTCTGTCAAATTCTTCTGTGCCCACGTTGTGTTTGAAAGATCTACGAAGTGGGGTTGACCCAATTCAGCCGGATCTTCTTCTGACGGTCAGGTAATATGAGTGGCTAGATTGTCTTGCAACTCAAAGAATAGAGAAAATGTTATTTATTGAAATACGTTTGCAAGAAAATAAATTACAAGCAAACAATATTTGCTTTCTTGACAAAAAGAAGAAAGGATATCAAGAGAGGGAGAGTGACAATGAAGTGCAGTTAGCATGAAACTAATGTCTCTAAAATCTGGGACTTTGAATTTTTGTAAAGTCAGAAGGTTGTTCGGAGTGCCTCGAGTCTAGAATGGAAGGGATGCTTCTTTGTCAGTCTTGAGTTTCTTGTTGGTCTCTTTCATTCGTTTTACCATCCTGTTTTTATAGATCAATATCTGCACTAAAAGATTTTCTGATTGGCTGTCAAATAAGAGACAATTAGGAGTCATATTCCTATTGGTCAGCCAATCCTATTTCAGGATTATATCTTACAGGTATTGGAAAAACCTTTTTTTTTAGATGCTTTGACCTATGGGAACAGGTTTAGAGCAATGGGGTTAAACTAGAAAATTCTCAGCCTCACCTGAGTGGATGAGCCATGCCCAGGTCACCTTTATTTAGGTTGGAGCAAAATTAAATCTCCCTTTTAACATTGACCTTTAAGATAAGGACTAGAAAAATATATTTAAATTGACAACCGAAAAATTATATAAATTCGCTGACCTTTAAAATCAAAAACAATTGTCTCGCACTTAGGTCAATCTAGCTTGGCTCATTGGCTTTGTGAGTTCACCAATGGTCCGGGAGGCCTGGGTTCAATCCCTGGTCGCGTCATACCAAAGACTTTAAAAATAGTACTTGATACTTCCTTGCCTAAGACTCATCAATATAAGGTACGTATCAACGGTAAAGTGGAGCAATCAAGGGAAAGGAGTAGCGCTCTTCCCTACGCCTCGGTGTAGTAGCTATTGAAAAGTAAGCCTTCTGGTCGCCCTCGGCTAAGGTCACCAACTTTACTTACTTTTTACGTCAATTTAAGCCTTGAACAAAAACATTTATTTTAAGGAATATTTTTTGATATATATATATATATATATATATATATATATATATATATATATATCAGGGGCGGAGACGGGACTAGTGCTACTCGTACCCGGCACGACCAATAACTCGGTCAATATTATTCAAAATGGATTAAAAATCATCCATTAATTTCAAGCAAACATACTTAGTCTGATCTCAATTAAATTACGTATCTATTCAAGTTTCGATAACTAAGTAGTCAAAAGTTCATAAATATATCTGGGAAAAATACAAGGATGCTGTTTTGAACGATGGTCTTTGTCCGGCCACCGTCAGATTCATTGAACATCCCATAAAATCGGCTATAATGTTGAACGCCCGATCCGTGCCAGGCACTAGACCCTTATAATAACAGTAATGTTAGAGAAATACGCTTTTGGCTGTAGCCAATAGCAAGAGGAACCCTAACACTGTGCTAAAAAATCTTAGCACGTGTGACTGCTGATAGATGTATTGGGAAAAGGGAGAGGGACCGAGAGAGAGAGAAAGAGAGAGAGAGAGAGGGGGGATAGCAGATTAGAGCCGTCGCCGTCGCCGACGTCATCATCATCGCTATGGTAAATGTTGGTTAAACGGCGTGTTTTAATTCGTTTTTTCACTAACAGATGTCTATTTCTTTAATGAATGTTGCATATATTACATTCTGCAACTAAAATTTGTTTATTTGAATACATTTTCAACAAATAATCTTTATTTTAAGCGAAATTGAAACTACTAGCTGTGTCTGTGTATATTGTCATCAGTTTCTTTATTCTAATAAACATATTTTTCTCGTCATAGTAATGAACATCTTCTCTTTTCTTCAATACTTTTGAAAGGAAAAAAAATTATCTTATCAACTGTATTAACAAGACTACAAATTATATAGTATCTTGATTGTTTACAAAAAAAACACCATGCAAGGTACGTTTGTCAATCTGTGCTATACAATGGAGAACCACGCAATAGCAACTATGATGACTTACTTTGGGTCCACGGACCACAGGTTGGGAACTGAAGTTGACTGAAGGCGGTGGGGGCACGAGTAGCAAAAATAGGCTAGAGTCGCCACTGATATATATATATATATATATATATATATATATATATCAATTTTTAAGTATTTAATAAATCTTAGTTTTTACATTTTAATTAAGTATTTAACCGCACATCGTGTAATGATTACCAAGTTTCAAAGAGTTCAAGAAAAAATGGAGATATCCATACTTAAGAATTATGGAATTGGTCTGTGAAGTCAGAAAATGGTATTTCATCGAATTTATCTTCTTAAAAGCTTTTGTTCTTAACTTTAACTCTTACGGATGGACTCTCCAGTCAATGAATAAATGGATAAGCTGGAGTTGAAGTTACCGTAGCGGAAGTCCCAAAACAACTGAATCCCCTCTATTCGATAGAGCAAAGCTAAAACCCTTACGAGAATCTCGGAGCTTACCGAGAGTTCCTTAAAATAGTTATTTCTATTTTTTTAATAATTATTATAATAATCATATACTTGTGAGGACCAAAGAGCAACCGATGTAATACAGCATTTGTATTATCTTTATTTTCAGTGATATTCACCTAAGACGTAGGAGAAATGAGGCCTCCTAACACAAATAAAGATAGTACTATTTCAAGCACACAATTAAATGGTTTCAAGCACACAATTAAATGGTTTCAAGTATTTCTGTCTCAAACAAATTAGATGTCAAAACAGTTCTATTTCAAACAATTCAGTTTTGCATAAGTACGCCGTTAAATGCTAAAAAAAGAAACTCTCGAAACCACAGTTTTGACCCGTAGATAGGAGGACCCTCATCCGTTGCTACCACTCCGGGCCCGATTGGACCTGAGAGCGATGGTAATAAAAGCGTACTCCATATTCCCCAAAACTCCAGCATTATTAGAACCTCACCATCAGATTTGTTTAGTGTCATATCCAGGACACTTATCGGGGGTGGGGTCTTGCCCCTCTGCAGAGATAAAGTCGGTGTATTCTACAGCCCCAGCCGACTGGGAAATTCTCTATTTGAGTACAATCCTAAATGCATCTTTTATTCATAAAGTCATGTGTAATTCAATGCATTCAAAGTTTAATAAGCAAAATGTTGACCGTATGTACTTCCGTATATAGATTAATCAATAGACAGTGAAGTTAACTTATAATGTTAGATACAGTATGTTTTGATACGAGTCTTTAAAAAGTTGCATTCACTGTTGGTAGCCACGTTGATACAGAATCAGTTATAGTTGACTTTGTAATGTAACTGAGATATTACAATATACGAGGGTCATTCAATAAATATGAATTTTGCTATATAATGACTCACCTTTAATATTATTCATTTGTTTGCACACAGTTAAATTATTTCAAGTATAGTAAATATTAGATAGTTCTACTTGACCCATAGATAGGACCCTAACAGGTATTACCATTCAGAGTGGACCTGGGAGTAATTGCAATAAAGAAGTTCTACACATTTTACAAATTTGTAGATCTTGAGCCTCACGATTAAGTTGTTTAGTGTCATACCAAGAACACTCGTTGGTAGTGGGGTCGTACTCTTTTGTAGAGGTGCAATTATAAAAATTTATTTCTAAGAAAAAAATCAAGCCGACCACGTGCGGACTTGGTTGGGCTGGAGTGGAAAAGAGAGAAGTAACCCGAGACAATACGGCACCAAAAAGTTACCTCCTCTTTTTTTGTCGAGAACTACTATTGAACCCTCAGTACGAATTCGGGGACTGAACTGTAAAGGTAGGAAAAACTTGAACCACTAGAAAGGTTTCGTCACTCGCTTCTTGAATGAAGCTTCCCGAGAAATAAAAGTAAAATTAAATGAAAGTCGACGACTGAAATTCTACCAAGTTAAACAACTGAAAGAAAAATCAACTGAGGATTCTGCTGAAAAGAACTTTAAAGAAGACTCGGAATTTAATGAACTCTGAAACATTTCTACAAAATAAAAAAAAGAAAAGAAAATTACTCAAATTCAAAGAACTTTGTTTCCCGGACACTCTCTTAGATAAGTTCCAACAAATTGCACTAAAATTTGCAACACTTTATCTTTTCTATCCCTTTCTTTCTTGTTTCTTTGTATAAAATTCCTTTTAAAAACTTTATTGTCTGTGTTATCTTTTCGAATCAGTATCCGAAGTAGAAAGCTGCCTAACTTACTGTTTAAACTTACTGTTGAACTTTTATTTTATTTAATATTGCACACTAAGGCCCCCTAAAAAAATTACCAAGTTAAATACTAAACATGGTTATAGTGTCACTCGCATTCCTCCAAATTTTAACCTTCAAATTTTCTTTTACAGTCAGCGTATTCTATAGCCACAGTTGTCAGCTTGGAAAGAGAACGGTACAGATCCGTTGTATTAAACCATTTTAGCGATCGCATATTTATTGATTCGAGGCCACTTCAGACAAGAGAATTTTGCTACTTGGGCCTCTTAGTGTTATGGACTCCCAGGCAATGCCGACTGCCCTGCAGCTTAGTTCGTACAGAAGATGATACATTCACGTCTATTGTTATTCAGAGCTGATAGGTTAAACTTTGAATATCAACATTCCACGCTTTCCTATTTATCAAAACGGATTTGTTTTTCTTTGTGAGGTTATTTCTATTGGACAATTATTCTATTGTTCTTTGTTAACTTTTCCCACTAGTAATAACAAATGGTAGGTCGTGTTTTATGAATTATAAACGCTTGTAGGTTATATAATGCCAAATTTTGTTTATATATATATATATATATATATACATAAGATGGCCGACCGTTGTCGAAGGTGAGCAGAACGCTTCTTTTTAATAGCTGCTACAATGATTGCTCTATTAACCCTTGATCCTTACCTTATAATACTGAGTGTTAAGCAAGGAGGCATCATGTACCTTTTTTGAGTCTTTGGTATGACACGTCCTGGGTTTGAACAGAGTTCTGTCGTTAAATTTTTGCTGGCTTAGAATGTTCAAACTATGTGAAATTTACAGAATAATGTGTACGGAGAAGTATGTTTTAGACAACATTTTTTTACAAATGGTCAAAAAGTGAATTTGCCTTTGCGAACCTAAGTCAAAAACACTGTCCATTTAGTGGCATCATGTACCTTTTTTGAGTCTTTGGTATGACACGTCCTGGGTTTGAACAGAGTTCTGTCGTTAAATTTTTGCTGTCTTAGAATGTTCAAACTATGTGAAATTTACAGAATAATGTGTACGGAGAAGTATGTTTTAGACAACATTTTTTTACAAATGGGCAAAAAGTGAATTTGCCTTTGCGAACCTAAGTCAAAAACACTGTCCATGTAGTGGAAACATACTGTCTCTGAGATAAAGAAAAATTTTGAGGCCCAGGGGTTAGTAAAGATTTGTTTGTTTATTTGTTTGTTTGTTTGTTTGTTTCAGTTTTATGGCATATCAACCTTTGTAGGTCATTTCATGCTAAATCAATTTTCATACAAATAAACAGTTCTGTTTCAAACAATTCAGTTTAGCATAAGTACACAGCTTAATTGTCAAAAAACATTTCTATTTCAAGCTATTAAGTTTAGTCAAACAGTTTAGTTTAGAATAAGTATAGTTTTTGTTCACACACAGTTAAATGTCAAAACAGTTCTATTTTGAACATTTCTGTTTAACTTAAGTACTGTTTCAATGTCAAAAACATTTCTATTTATTTCAAACAATTCAGTTTAGCTTAAGTACACAGATGAGTTCTAATTGACCCATAGATAGGACCCTATCAGATTCTACCACTCCGGGCTTCAGTGAACTTGGGAGTGATGCAAGGAAGGGGCGCTCTGCATTCCCCAAAGCTCCTGCGTCACTGGAACCTCACTATCAGATTGTTTAGTGTCATATCAGGACACTCATTGGGTGGGCGGTCTTTCCCCTCTGAATAGATGCAGTCGGTGTATTCTAAAACCCCCGCCCAGCTGACTCGGCAAGTTTAGCAAAGATCATACTGACAATCTTTGGAGACATAAAAAGACGCATAAGTATTGACTTCCTTTAAAAAAAGTGAAACTGTAAACAGTAATTCCTATTGCCAACCCTTTAAGTAACGTTCACTTCATTTATTCACTAAGGCTCACATATTTCTTTCGAAGTTGTATAAATCTAAATTTTGCACAGTTTACTGTGTCTTGCAGCAACATGGCTTCCCGCTGATTATCATTTGTTACTAAAGCCCACTTTCGATTGAAATCACTTCCTTAAGTATGCATTATCACAATTGACAGGTCTGTGTCAAACTGTTTGGCTGTGGACTATATCCTTGGATAATGCATCTAAAAAGGCCATGAACATCAGAACTGTTGGAATTCTATTGCAAGACCCAGTAGCAATGAGTCAGTGCTCACATGCGTAATAATTCCACTATTAGTTCCTCTATTCGAAGGTGTCCAAGTCCATTCCCTTTACAGTGATTAGTTGCTGGTCCAGTGAGTGGGCATATTAATATATATATATATATATATATATATATATATATATATATATATAACGGCTTGCTTCAGTCGTGTTTCAGTTCGGTAGTGAATTACTACCCGTTCTACTTTTTGTCTGCCAGCCGGATGTTAGCTGGGGACGCTGAGCCGGTAAATGTTGTTATTCTTGTTCATACCGAATGTTAGAGCAGTGACTTTTACAAGAACCAAATGGGTCCCATCTAAGAAAAATAAAAGAAAAATAGGTAAGCACATAACTAAATTTTCAAAATCTTGATTTAAAAAAAAAATAATTTTCGACACGTTGGTGGGTGTTCCATTCACAATATAAATACAATGTCAAAACGATCTTTGATTTTCTGATATGCATGTATACGTGTTATTTTCCCCTTGTTTATATATTTTTTTTCAAATGTCCACTTAAAAATGGTGCTTATCGTATTAAAACTTGGGTTCAAATAATTTTCTCTCATTCTTTATATTAGATACGAGGTCTTGACAAACGTTTTGTAATGTTTTGGTTGTATGCAAGGCACAATTGTCTCTATTGCTGGGAGCACGACCTCGGAATCCACAGTTTTAGGCCTATCTGATCCTGCCGGATCATCGATCTTCTTGCAAGCTGAATGAACTTATTAACGAAAATAATTCGGGGTTGAAACCTCAAATTAAATGTGTGAAGTCATTTGATAAGACGAAGAGTATAATGATATACTCGGCCGAAATAAATTTATAATGGCAATTTAACCAGGTTTGAGTTTTCTTCTAATGAAATTATAAATATATATATAAATTTATGATGAAAATTTATTTCTAACAAGGAATCAAACCGACTACGTGCGGCACTTGATTGGAAAAGGGAAAAGTAATTCTAGACAATACGGCACCAAAAAGCTACCTCCGACTATTTGTCGAAAACTACTATTGGGCCCTCAGTATGAATTCGGGGATCAGACTGTTAAGGCAGGAAAAAAAAAAAAAAAAAAAAAAAAAAAAAAAAAAAAACAGCAGAAAGGTTCCGTCACTTGCTCCTTGAATAGCCGATAGGTATTTCCAACAGGGAAAAAACTTCCCAAGAAATAAAACTAAAATCAAACAAAAGTCGACAACCAAAATTCTACGAAGTTGAACAATTGAAAGAAATTCACCCCAAGAATTCTGCTGAAAAGATAACTTTACAGAAGACTCAGCTGAAATTAAATGAAAATTAAAAGATCTCAATTAAAATCAAGTTAAAGATAAAATTTAACCCGTGAACTCTGCTGAAAAACCAACCTTTCAGAAAACTCAAAACTAAATGAAAACTGAAATATATCGGAATAACTAAAAAGAAAAACAGTCCTCAAATTCAAAGAACCTTGTTTTCCGGACACTCTTTCAGATAAGTTCCCTCAAATTACGCAAAAATTTGCAACTCTGCATCTTTTGTATCCTTTTTTTTCTTTTTTTTTCTTGTTTCTTTTATATAAAATTTCTTATAAAAACTTCATTGTCTGTGTTATCTTTTTGAATCAGTGTCCTAACTAGAAAGCAGCGGAACTTACAGTTTGAAATTACACACTAAAGCCCCCAAAAAACAAAACCAGTTAAATACAAAATTTGGCTTTTGTGTTATTTTCTTCAGATTAAATTTTATTATCACTAAATTCTTTTATAGTGCAAATTTTATTCTCTTAAATTCTTTTATATATTTTGCTCTACTTAGTATTGAGCACTTTTTGCACTTGTAGCTTAGCAGCAATTTACGGTGTTTTTTTCTTTTGACCAATCAATTGCGCATCTGTTGGTTTTTTTCAGTTGGTGTGACAAGGCTGGCCTATATTTTTTTTCTAATATATAATTTTTTCCCCTTAGACAGTGATTCGTTGTATATTTTTATCTTCGAATTACTTGCAGTTTTTTTCCCCTTACCGTAAGTGCTATTATTCAATAAGTTATTTAATTTTATATATATATATATATATATATATATATATATATATATAAACAAGCGATTAGAGTAAAAAGTTTTCGGAAAATTTTATTACCCAGCTATGAATAAGTAATAGGGCAGTTTAAGTCTTTAAACCTGAGTATAGCAACTAATCTAAGAGAAAGAAAACTCTGAATTCAAACCTGTTGAGTGGTAAGTAAAATTGGCAACTAGTTGAGGGAGACCCGATGGCTTTCTTTTCAATAGCTACTATACCGAGGTGTAGGAGAGGGCGCTACTCCTCCTGGATTGCTCCACTTTACCCTTGATTCGTACTTTATATTGCTGATTGTTACGTAAGGAAGTATCAAGTACCATTTTAAAAGTCTTTGGTATGACGCGACCTGGGATTGAACCTAGGTCTCCCAGACCATTGGCGAACACTCTACCCAATAGGCCAATGAGCCAGTACTGTTGAACTTCACCGAAAAAATACATTCTGTGTCACATCCTGCTTGTGCGAAAGGTTTGGTAAATATATACAACGATGTTATTAGCAGCGAAGAAAATAAATAAAAAAGTTTGGAGAAAAAGAAAAACAACCCAGAAAATATTAAGTACATCAGATGGGAGTCGAACCCAGATTGGCTGCAAACAATTTGATCACTGACACCGGTCTGGGTTTCCTTGACATAGATATATATTTAAACTAACTATTTAAGTGAAATCACATTTTTTGTTTATCAATTAAAATCTGTTCACTGGAACCCATCTCACGATTTTTTTATTCATTAAAACATTTACGCAGTAATTTAGTAAGCTTTTTGCTTAGATGTGGCACAAGGCCGTATGAATGGGGCACCCATTAAAAATCGAATTCACTCGCCAAGGATTAATAGTCCAGCTTGTTAAACATTACGCCACCCGATGTGTCCTTAAATCATTTATGTAAATAAATAATTCAAAGGAAATCTTTAAACAACCAGAAAAAAAGACCCGAGAAATAAACCCGGACGTCTATGGTGGTGTGTAATAATTAGCAAGCTAGACTGGCAAACTATTACTAGTGAGTTCGGGCTCATTGGGTGTTCTGTTCAAACTACATTGTACTACATCTGGACAGAAAAAGAAAGAAAAAAGATTAAAAAAAAAGGTTAGTAAACTTCTATAATAAATAAAACCTTTCGTCAGCAACTTGATCCTAAAGATTTTCTTGTGACTACTACATCATTCCTCTCCCCAGCCGGACTAATAATAAAGTAGAAAAGATAGTTGACCTATATCGGGCTGTATAATAACTGTGAAATATTTGCCTGTGACACGTGCGCGCACAATGAGTGCGAGCGGTTTACTTTCAGTGGACACAAATGAATTTCAAGGTCAGTATCAAGCTATATTTAGTCGGGCACACAGGCCAGCATGATTGTTAAAATCACCAACTGTTCCAAAGTACATTCGAGCTTAATAGGGCTTTAAATAGCATTTAAAAGGATATCCGCTGAATATTTCGTAGGGAAGCAGACGATATATTTAGCTTATTTAGTAATGAATTTATACAGGTTGGAACAGAAATACCTCGCACATTTTAAACAGTCACCTGGGAACTTAGGAAAGAATTAATAGTAGTTTCTTCTTGCTAATGACTCTTTTTTTATTGATACAATCGACCGGCACATAGAAGCGTTTGCTGTGGAAATGTTTTTTTTTAAATTGTTAAATGAAAGTTTTTTATATTCTCATCATGTAATCTTGATAGAATTTTTCAACCACTAGATTGTAGAGTCGGTTGGGGCTGTAGGATATACCAACTGCTTCTCTGCAGAAGGGTAAGACCCCACACACACCACCCCACACGAAAAAGTGTCCGGGATATAACACTGAACAATCTGATGGTGAGATTCCAGTAATGCAGGAGCTTTGGGGAATGTGGAGTACCCCTTCATTGCCATCACTCCCAGGTCCACTCTGGCCCAGAATGGTAGCACCTGATGGGGTCCTATCTATGGGTAAAATAGAAGTAAACTGCGTGCTTATGCTGAGCTGAATTGCTTGAAATAGAAGTGTTTTGACATTTAAACTGCTAAATAATTGTTTGAAGTAGAACAGTTTTGTATGCTAAACTGATTTTTTAAAAATAGAACTACTTTGACATTTAACTGTGTGTAAACAAAAAACTATACTTACACGAAACTGAATTGTTTGAATTAGAACTGTTTGACTAAACCGAATAGCTTGAAATAGAAATGATTTTGACAATTAAACGGTGTATTTATGCTAAACTGAATAGTTTGGAATAGAACTATTTATTTGCATAAAATTGATTTGGCCTACAAAACTTGATATGTCATAACCCCCCGCCCCCTCAAAATAACAAAAAACAAAAACAAACAAATTAAACCCTGGAAGTCTCGATTTTTTATCTATATAACATGAAATGAGCTGGAACATTATTGGTTTTTCAGTCTTCAAAAAACGTTACAATTGCAAAGGAGTGGTGTGCACCGGTTCAAGCCAGAATCGTTACTGATAGTACGTGGGGATAGAAAAAATAGACAAAAAAAAACAAACAAACGATAATACAATAACTAAATAGAGTTGTCATTACCACTTATCCCATTTTGTTTGTTTGTTTGTTATTTAATGGCATATCAACCTTCTGGATATATTTAATGCCAAACCCATCCTTCCAGAAGAACTGTAGTGATACAATATAACTCATATATGGAAGGATAAGGGTGTTCATACCTTTCCCGAGGGTATTTATCCCAAAGTGATCGTAATAGCGCGACCGAAGATCGAACTCGCGTAAAATGATTCCACAGAGCAGGGCTTTAATCATAACACCCCCGATCCCATTTTACTCGGATCACAGTGGTGACACTTTAAAACTACAGGGGATAAATCAAGCCTGTTCTAACCCCACATCGACCGGGTGTGGTACTAAATAAGTTTTATTCTTTTAACTTGGTGAGTTGTGCTGATTTATTTCTTTTTAAAAAAAGAATTAAGGCTATCTTCTTCCACTCTGCCCAAGGCCAGACGAATCGACCACTCAGTGAGAATCAAATCCATCTGAAATGTTCTATTAGTCTAACCCGCAAACTACTGCTCTTTGCAAGTTGCACTCTGAAGTCGGAAAAGTCGGTCACCAGAATTAATAACATCTAAGTTACTTGTAAGTAAACTGGTTTACGCTTTTTATCGTAAAATGCTTAACGCCGCAATTTCTTTATTTTTGTCTTGTGAGCATTTCTGGGAACCTGCAAGAGTTCATATACTTTAACTTGTGCAGATTATCTCATCAAGCGTCGGTGGTGTAACGGTTAGCATGGTTGCCTTCCAAGCAGCCGATCCGGGTTCGACTCCCGGCCGACGCATGATCTTTTTAAATATGATTTTCTTTTATTTCAATCCCTTTATGAATTAAATATGTTAAACAAGAAAAAAAATAAGAGTTTCATCTTGAAAATATTAGACGTTTCTACCCATTTTTCCCCCATATAATCTAGTTTTATATTCATTTCTTTACACATTGCGTATGTGAGGCAAAAAAATGTTTCTTGAAAACATTACATATTCCTACCCTAATATATATATATACATGCAAACATACATACATACATACAAACACACACAAACTTATAAGCAAACTGTTTATCGCTTTTTGTCGAAGCAATTCTTTAATTCTCGTCTTGTGAGGAGTCGACGTAAGTCTCACAGGGAATCAGCAAAATATTATTTCTGAATTTAAATGAAGCCCACGCAAAGCGTCGGTGGTGTAACGGTTAGCATGGTTGCCTTCCAAGCAGCCGATCCGGGTTCGACTCCCGGCCGACGCATCATATATTTTGCCTGTGACACGTGCGCGTTAAAAAAAAGAATAACGGTAGCATGGTTTGCTTTTTAAGCAATCGATCCAAGTTCGACTCCCCGCAGACGCGTTACTTTTTTTTCCCCCTCTCCATATGTGTTATCCTAATTTCTTTACATGTTGAATATCTGACACTAAAAGAAGATGGAAATTTTATCTTTAATTTCTCTCAATAAATATATTATATATTCTCACCCATATATATATATATATATATACATATATATATATATATATATATATATATATATATATATATATATATATATATATATATATATATATATATATATATATATATATATATATATATATATATATATATATATATTCAGAGAGAGAGAGAGAGAGAGATTTTCTGTGATCGGATATAACAATCACGTAGATTAACATGAATTTGCAATCAATCAGTTCTTGTGTCAAGCGTCGGTGGTGTAGCGGTCGGCATGGTTGCCTTCCAAGCAGTCGATCCGGGTTCGACTCCCGGCCGACGCATGATCTTGTTTTTAATATGATTTTCTTTGATTTCAATTCCTTTATGAATTAAGTATTTTAAACGAAAATAAAAAAAGAAAAAAAAAAAGAATAACGGTAGCATGGTTTGCTTTTTAAGCAATCGATCCAAGTTCGACTCCCCGCAGACGCGTTACTTTTTTTTCCCCCTCTCCATATGTGTTATCCTAATTTCTTTACATGTTGAATATGTGACACTAAAAGAAGACGGAAATTTTATCTTTAATTTCTCTCAATAAATATATTATATATTCTCACCTATATATATATATATATATATATATATATATATATATATATATATATATAAATGAAATATATTAATTTATATATATATACATATATTTAAATATATTCAGAGAGAGAGAGAGAGAGAGAGGGGGAGAGAGAGATTTTCTGTGATCGGATATAACAATAACGTAGATAGACATGAATTTGCAATCAATCACTTCTTGTGTCAAGCGTCGGTGGTGTAACGGTCAGCATGGTTGCCTTCCAAGCAGTCGATCCGGGTTCGACTCCCGGCCGACGCATTGTCTTTTTTAATATGATTTTCCCTTATGAATTAAGTATTTTAAGCGAAAAAACAAAACAAAAGAAAACAAAACAAAAAGGATAACGGTTTTATCTTTTAGCTTTGGTCAACTAGAATTAATAATATCTACCGTTCCTAAAAGCAAACTGTTTATCCCCTTTTGTCATAAAATGCTTGCTGTAACAATTCTATATTTCTCGTGATTCGTTTTGCCCTTTTAATTTTCTTTTTTCTTAATTCCTTTACAAATTGAATATCTGAGATTAAAAAGAAAATTTAATCTCTTATTTATCTTTTGACAAAATTAGATATTATCTCCCTTATATATATAAAATATATTCTTTCCAGTGTGAGTGGTTAAGAGAGAGAGAGCGAGAGAGAGAGAAAGAGAGAGAGAGAGAAAGAGAGAGAGAAAGAGAGAGAGAGAGAGAGAGAGAGATTTTCTGTAGTTGGTAAAACAATCACGTGAATAGCCCTGAAGTTAAATTAAAAAAAAATTGCCGTTTCAACAGTCGGTGGTGTAACGGTTAGCATGGTTGTTTTCTAAGTAGCCGATCCGTGTTCGACTGACGCATGATTTTTCAAATATGATTTTCTTTTATCTCAGTTCCTATATCTTAAGCAAAAATAAATACATAAATAAATAAATTAAAAATAAGGCTTTCATCTTTTAGCTCTCTCCTTGAAAATATTTGATGTTCTAACCCTTTTTTTTCCATATAATTTTCTTTTGTACTCATTTCTTTACACATTGAATATCTGAGGCAAAAATATTTAATCTCTTTCTTTTTTCTTTGAAAACTATAGATATTCTCACCCTTTAATATACATACATACATACATACATACATACATACATGTGTGTGTGTGTGTTTGTGTATAAAAACGCCCTTACCTCTTAGCTAGTTATATGTTTAATATTATAACTACATTTATTTTACGAAGATTGCTCCCACGGACAGTGAAACTATGCCCTTAAAGTGTTCTAAATAAAACAATTCGTCTCTGAGGGTATACATTCCCACTAAACGTCATTTTCATCTTTCAATTTCCTTTGAGATATGTAATAATAAAATAGCAATTAAAATCCTTCACACCTTCCTTAATCATGATTTTCATTTTGGCAAGTTTTATAAACATCATCCAAATGGAAATGATAATTTTTAAGTTTTTGTCCCAGCCAACGCTCATGTCTATACGTATTTGTCCAAAATAGAACGTTGCTTATTAGTTAATCTATCACAGAGATCATGCGTTTCAACAGAAATAAGTTGTTTTTAACTAATCATAATATTTGTTTCTTATCAATAACTGGAGACTACATTATTCAACAAAATAGTCGTCACTGTAACTTAGTGGTGTGGCCCTTTAATATCCTTCTGCGAAAAGAAACATGGTTTGACACACTTGTGTACCTTTACGCGGAATATAAAATGATAGTAGCAAAAATATATTCCCCGGCGGTGGTCGATTCTTGCTGTAGTTCTCGCTTTGTGCAGATCTATGAAAGTCAGATCGTGATGGGCCTTTTTTCCCATGCTACATCGTTTACATAGGTGTGAGAGTGCTTCGTCTTTCCTATGGTTTTCCGATGAGACTTGGGAAACGGATGATTTCTGATGATAGGTGTCTACAATCCTATCGGCGAGTTCTGCGAGCTGTGACGGCGTCTTCCCTTCGGAGAAGGCCATTAGGATGTGCGTCATTGCTTGTAGTAACTTTTCGAACCAAAGCTGGGCGCATGATGCTTTCATCCATGTGTCTGCGTCCAAGAAGACTTTTCATGAGACGCAGAAGTTGAAAAGGGGTCCTGTCTCCCATTGAGACGTTGTTGAGAAGATCTCTCAACTTCGCGTTGTCCGATCTGTCCAGTCTTGAAAGAACGGCTTCTTTCAGCACGTCGAATTGCTTCTCCGTAGGTGGGTGTTCAAGGGTATTCACTACTACGATTTCGCTTGGGAGGGCCTCTACATTGTGTGTGACCATAATACGTTGTGAAGTAATCCTCCTGTTGGAGAAAATGGCTTCAAGCTCGGTCTGTTTGGGTTGAAAGATGGAACACGAAGAGTTATGGAGTTCTGAACGTCTGCTGATAATAAGTTCTTTTCGGCCTCCATAGTGTTGAATGTTTTAAGTAAAAAATAATCGGCCTTCGTCGAAAACTTGCACTGGTAAAGAAAAAAAAATTCTTTTTTTTTTTCAATCCAGAGTTGACTGCAGTCGCTGTATTATAGTCGAGAGGTCACCATTTGTAGGGTACTAATCGTTAATGAATGAGAAGACAATATTAACTATAATGCTACAAAAAATAAAGAAATTTATTTCTTTGTTGGGAGCTGAAATGCAGAAAAGTATACAGCGATTTGTGTATCAAGTCACGACCGTAAATGCCAGTTCTGGTCCAGCTTTGATAAGATCTTTATCCAAATCGAAATTCCAACATGTCACCGTTGTTCGAAGATCAAACGAACACAGCGCCGCTGAGAAACAGTAAGTACGTATCACACCGGGTTGACGTGAAAAATTCAAACTCTTATTTTTCTTTTGAAAATATTAGATATTATCTCCTTTATATATATATATATATATATATATATATATATATATATATATATATATATATATATATATATATATATATAAGTACTGTTGGGTCAGTAAAATATATATTCTTTCCTGTGTGAGGGGTTAAGAAAGAGAGAGAGAACGAGAGAGATTTTCTCTGATTGGATATAACAATAAAGTAGATAGACCTGAAGTTACAATCAAGTAGTTTTCATATCAAGCGTCGGTGGTGTAACGGTTAGCATGGTTGCCTTCCAAGCAGTCGATCCGGGTTCGACTCCCGGCCGACGCATGTTTTTTTTTTTAATATGATTTTCTTTTATTTCAATTCCTTTATGAATTAAGTATTTTGAGCGAAAAAAAAAAAGAAAAAAAAAAAGGATAACGGTTTTATCTTTTAGCCTAGGTCACCAGAATTAATAAGATCTATCGTTCCTATAAGCAAATTGTTTATCGTTTTTTGTCGTAAAATGCTTGCTGTAACAATTCTATATTTCTCGTCTTGTGAGAAGTGGACGCAAGCATTTCAGGGAATCAGCAAAATAAAACAATATCCTGACGAATTGTAATTGACTATTCGACTCTGAGGGTATACATTCCCACTGAACGTCATTTTCATCTTTCAATATCCTTTGAGATATGTAATAATAAAATAGCAATTAAAATCCTTCACACCTTCCTTAATCAGGATTTTCATTTTGGCAAGTTTTATAAACAACATCCAAATGGAAATGATAATTTTTAAGTTTTTGTCCCAGCCAACGCTCATGTCTATACGTATTTGTCCAAAATAGAACGTTGCTTATTAGTTAATCTATCACAGAGATCATGCGTTTCAACAGAAATAAGTTGTTTTTAACTAATCATAACATTTGTTTCTTCTCAATAACTGTGAATTACATTATTCAACAAAATATTTTTTCAGAATTTCGTAAATATAGTTACATTTAAAAAGAGAGCACATGAGGCGTCGGTGGTGTAACGGTTAGCATGGTTGCCTTCCAAGCAGTCGATCCGGGTTCGACTCCCGGCCGACGCATTATACTTTTATCTTAATTCTTTTACAAATTGAATATTTGCGGTAAAAAATTTTAGTTTCTCATTTTTCTTTTAAAAAAATCAGATATTATCTCCCTTATATATATATATAAGTACTGTTGGGTCAGTAAATAATATATTCTTTCCTGTGTGAGGGGTTAAGAGAGAAGGAGAAGGAGAGAGATAGAGAGAGTGAGAGTTTTTCTGTGATTGGATAAAACAATCACGTGGATAGCCCTGAAGTTACATTTAAACAGTTAACATATGAAGCGTCGGTGGTGTAACAGTTTGCATGGTTGCATTCCAAACAGCCGATCCCGGTTCGGCTGACGCATGACTTTTTTTAAATATCAATTCCTTAATGAATTAAGTAACGTTCTCGTCTTTGTTTTCGTAAGTGACTAGTTCTTTGTCCGTACGTTGATCAGGTGATTTCTCTATGTAGGCTTGTTTGAGTCTATCAATGGCGATAGAGTCCTTTTTGTTATTTTTTTCGATTATGTTTTCGTTTCTGGAGATGTAGCGAATGTCCGTAGAAAATTGCGATTTATAGTTAAAGTGACGAATTTCCCTGGGTGAATATTTGTCGCTTTTCGTGTTAAATGAGAAAGTCAGAGGTTTATGGTCCCCGCTGACTTTCTCGAAATCTATGCATGGCACTAGACCTTGGTATCTCGTTCAAGCCATAACCCGGCATACGTGCCCGGACCCACATTTGGGTTCGTGAAACTGCTTGTCTCATCAGGCTCACATTGCACCAAGTGAGCCGATGAGCAGCATAGACCAGCAGGGTTCGAGTCTCGGCTCGTTCCCGACCTTCCCCTCCCCTTTATCCCCACTTTAATCGGCCTCTGGGCTTTTTACCATGTGTTAAGTCGTGTCTGGTGGGAGGCAGCGACAAATTAACAGAGGTTTATGATCCGTGAAGATGATGAAATCCCGACTTTCTAGAAAATGACAAAAATGTCTGATGGCGAGATAGATTGCGAAAATTTCGCGTCCGAAAGTAGTATGTTTTTTCCATATCTTTTAGTTTCACGGAGAAAAAGGAAATGGGTGTAACATTACCTTTTGTCGATTGTTGTAGTACAGCACCAACGGTGGAGTCAGACGCATCAGTTGACAAAATCAGTATTGAAGAGGAGTCACTACTAAGGTAATTTAATTTTGTGTAGTTTGCAATAGATTGCTTAGCAGTATTGAATGATTCTAGGGCTTTCTCATTCAAACTTATGTCCTTGTCTTTCGACTTTAGGATATCGGTTAATTCAGCCAGTACGTCTGAGCATTTTGAGATAAAGCGTCTGTAATAATTGACGATACTGACCAAATCTTCTTAGCTGTTTTAATGATGTAGGAACCGGGAAGTTTTTGATAGCCACTATTTTAGAAGGTAGAGGAGTGATGCCTGTTTTTTCAATTTGGTGTCCTAAGAATTCAACTGTGGGCTCATCGAAAATGCCTTTGTAAACGTTGATCTTCAGCCCAAAGTACTCAAGACGTTTGAATATCTCTTGGATGTGTTGTTGATACTATTTACCAACCCCTCCGCTCGGACAGGATATGACACAAGGTCAATTTTTAAGCGGAGTTTAACAGGTTTTAATTCAGAGTTTTCCTTCTCCTAGACTAGTTGCCTCACCAAGGCTGAAGAACCTAGTCTGTTCTACTATTTACCCATAGCTGGAGGGAGAATAATTGGATTCATACCTTTCCCAGGGGTATTAGTGCTATGTGAAATGCAATGTCTCCTCCAGGTATTGAACTCGTGTTGCCGTGTCCATTTCCTACGACAATAACGACTACACCACGGGCACCTCACAAACACCACGGGCACCTCACATTTGTGTTGTGTTGTTGATGTTCCTTGAGTGAGCTGCTTGCAATCAAAATGTCGTTAATGTCGGCAAAGACGAAAGGAAGACCACGAAGGACCTCGTCTATGAACCTTTGAAAGGCCTGGGAAGAATTTCCTAGGCCAAATGAAAGAATATTGAATTCGAAGAGTCCGAATAGGGTGCAGATGGCAGTCTTCGGCTTGTCCTCTTCTGCGATTGGAATTTGATGGTATGCCCGAAGTAGGTCGAGTCGGGTAAATTTAGATGCACTTGATAAGGAAGAAGAAAAGTCGTGGATATGTGGAATCGGATACCGGTCTGGTATAGTTGCAGCATTCAGTGCCCTGTTGTCACCATATGGTTGCCAGTCATCATTTGTCTTTTTAGGAACCATGTGAAGCGGAGATGACAATGGGCTGTTGGACGGACGAATGATGCCAAGGTGTAGCATATGTTGAAATTCTGCTTTTGCAATTTTTAGTTTATCAGGGTTTAGACGACGCGGTTTGGAGTGCACTGGTTGTCCGCGTATGGTAATACGATGTGTGACATGATGTCTGATTTCGTTATTGTAACGAATCGGTTGAGTCAGACTTGGGAAATTTTTCAAAATGTACAAGTACGCTGAATCACATATTGGCAAGGCAGAACTAATTCCAGTTGTGTGGCTACTGTTGATGCTTTCCACAACAGATGTGTTTATAGCGGTTAAAGGGAATTGGTTAATTTCCCTAACACTATATTTTTTAGGCAACACAAATGAATAACAAAACTTCTTTTAATAACACAACAAAGTAAGGTTTATTAGTAGCTGGCGTGAAGGAGTGAGAGTGAGAAAGTGTCTCTTTGCGTCGCTGGTCTGTATGCAGGTCCTTGGTTCGTAGGAAGCGTGTTTAAAGCTAGCAGTGAGCGAAGTGTTCCAAGTGGAATCAGTGCAGTCATGTGGGAGAGATATGTTTCTTCTGCTAGCTCCAGACTCTCTCTGACGTTATCCGTTCTACTGAAAAGGGACCAGAAAAATAGTTCCTGAGAGGGGGAAGGAATCAATGCGCTCTGCCAGTTGGTTGGTCAGTGAGTGACCGATTCTCTTAACAGGGGCATTGATTCGCGAAAGGAAATAGGTCTGTGGCTGCTACATCACCCCCTGCTTAGGCGGAAAGCCGATAGAGAAAAAAGATAGCAGCCGTAAAACAAAGAAGGGTACATTTTATACATAAACAGCTTTACAGAGCTTTTTGGGCCAATGTACTCGTCGACCACTACGTGTGGTGGTGACGTAATTGTCTTTTGGCATTGTATTTTTTTCTGCAGGTGTAGAGATATGTTCATGTGTGTAAGTAGGGGGAATATGTGGCTCTTGTGTGTTTGTGTTAAGAAAGGCTCTTTTCACCCTGTCAATAGATACAGTTTCTTTTTTGCCATTAATGTCAAGGGTGAACAGTTTGTTAGTGCGTGAAAGCACGCGGTAAGGGCCAGTGTAAGGTGGAGTGAGAGGGGCTTTGACAGCGTCCTTTCTTAGAAAAACGTGAGTCCATGAGGAAATATCTTTGGGGACTGATGGTTTGATGGTCTGTTCTCTAGGTTGCATTGGTGGGAGATTACCAAAATAACATTGCAGTCTATTTACATATAAAGCTGGATCTGTTCCCGTTAGATCTATAGGGTTCAGCATCTGACCAGGTAGTGATAGCGGTACTCCATAGACAAGTTCTGCTGGAGAGTATCCTAGGTCCTCTTTGATAGCTGCACGACAGCCAAGAAGGACAACAGGTACATATTCGCTCCATCGCTGTTGGTCAGGATAGGAGCGCAATGCGGCCTTCAATTGGCGATGGAAGCGTTCTATCATCCCGTTAGAAGCAGGGTGGTAGCTCGTAGTTCGTATGCGGTTGATCCCTAAAATCCTGGAAAGTTCCAGGAATAGGTGGGATTCAAACTGTCTGCCACGGTCAGTGGTAATTGTCGTTGGAACTCCGGAACGCGTTATCCAGCCTGATATAATGGCTTGCGCTACGGATTCAGCTGAAACGTCCTTTAAGGGAATAGCTTCAGGCCATCGTGTAAAACGGTCTATACAGGTCAGGAGGTAAGTAAATCCTTGGCTGACCGGCCATGGTCCAACCAGATCTATATGGATATGGCTGAACCGAGCGTCTGGGGTGCTGAATGTCCCGAGGGGTGCACGGAGTCATCGGAACAAAAGGTCGAGGTGCGTCTGTTGAGGTGTCACAGATAATCTGCGTGTCCGCAGAGGGCACAGGCAGGTATGCGAACTTGCAAGTTGCAAATTCAGGTGACGATAGATCCAAGGTGTCCAGACGTGGCGGGTCTAAGGCCATCTGCCGTAAGTCGATATCCGAAGGTGAGAAAAGTGAATTAATTGGAAGGCGAGACAAGGCGTCTGCCGCAGCATTCTGTTCACCAGAGATATGTCGGATATCGTTTGTAAACTGTGAAACAAAATCCAAGTGGCGAGTTTCGCGAGGAGAATACTTGTCCGGCTTTGAGCGCAACGCGAAAGTAAGCGGACGGTGATCGGTGTAGATCATAAATTGCCTGCCCTCTAGTGAATGCTGAAAGTGTTTCACTGCGAGGTACATCGCCAGGAGTTCACGGCCAAACGTGCTGTAACGTTGTTCTGCCGGTTTCAGCTGTCTCGAAAAATAAGCGAGAGGTTGTAGCTGTTGTTGGTATTGCTGTTGCAAAACTGCACCTACAGCTGTGCCCGATGCATCAACGACCAATGAGAACTGGGCGTCGGGTACAGGATGTGCAAGTAGCAATGTTGTTGCTAATTTCTGCTTCACTTCGTTAAAGGCTTTTAACTGTATGTCATTCAACGAAATCTGCTCATTTTTCTTTTTCCTGTTACGTAACAGGTCAGACAGAGGAGACAGGAGAACCGCACAGTGTGGGATGAAACGTCTGTAATAGTTGAGCAGACCGAGGAAGTGCCTTAGTTGGCGGAGTGAAGTGGGTGGTTGGAGGTCTTGTAGGGCCTTCACTTTTTCAGGTAAGGGAGATATCCCTTCAGGGCTGATAATGTGTCCCAAGAAAGTTAGCGACGAAGCACCGAAAACACATTTACCAGGGTTAATCCTCACCTGGTACTTTTGAAATCGTTCGAACAGTAGGCGGAGGTGAGTAACATGTTCCTCATGTGAGGCACTTGCTACGAGTATATCGTCTATATAATTATAGACGAAGTCCAAATCATGCACTACTTCGTCCATGAAGCGTTGGAAGGTACTAGCCGCGTTTCGCAAACCGAAAGGCATAGTTAAAAATTCAAACGCTCCAAATGGAGTGGTTACAGCAGTTTTTGGTATGTCGGCTGGGTTCACTGGTATCTGATGGTAAGCCTTAACGAGATCTAATTTGGAGAAGATCTTACAACCATGCAGAGATGAAGCGAAGTCTTGTATATGTGGGATTGGGTAACGATCAGGTACCGTAATGGCATTTAGTCGTCGATAGTCCCCAGTCGGACGCCAATCTCCAGAACGCTTTGGAACCATATGCAAAGGGGAAGCCCAAGGACTGGACGAGGGGCGTATAATTCCCAGCTGCAGCATATGGTTAAATTCTGCCTTCGCCGCCTTTAGTTTATCAGCAGGGAGGCGACGAGGGCGTGAGAACACCGGAGCACCTGTGGTCTCAATGTGGTGTGTCGTTTCGTGAGTTGATTTGCCCACAACAAAATTTAAGTTTGTTAACTCTGGGTAAGAGTGTAATAATATTTGGTATGGGTCGTCTGTGGCGGCAATGAAAAATACCGGGCTGATGGGTGAGGTATTTGCCTTATAACCTGTGACGGAAAGTTCCGTATTGCCGTCAATAAGTCGTCGTTTGCGCATGTCCACCAAGAGGTTGAAGTGGTGCAGAAAGTCCGAGCCTAGAATGGGATATGGTAAATCAGCTACAGTAAAAATCCATGTAAAGTCTCTCCGTAATTCCAAGTCCAGAGAACGAGAAATTTGACCGTACGTGGGAATAGGGGAGTGATTTACCGCTTGCAGTGTGATGGGCGACACTGGCGGCTTCTCAGTGAGGAGTTTCAGAGGCCAGATACTGCAAGCTGCTCCTGTGTCAACCAAACAACGTGCTTGGGACCTGAAGTCAGTGATAAAATAGGCACGGTTGTTGTATAAATCTTGTGGAGAGTGTGCCGTGCTCAGCTCTCCAGATTTAAGTTTCCCTGGTTTGAAAACGAGCAGGGCATTTTGCATCTCCGAGCCTCAGCACCAAAGCGACTGTGATAAAAACATAGTCCTGACTTGCTTGAGGGGCGGCGGTGGTGTGGGGATGGCGAACGACTTTTTTGTTGACGTCTGGGCGAATGTGACCTAACTACGGCTAATTTTCGTATTTCTTGGGTAAGTCGCTCCACAGCGTTGAGTATGGCCACTTGCGTGGCAACTTGGCTAGTGTTCCCAGCAGCAGAGAGTATAAAGACTTCAGCCTTTGGCTGGGGAATGGACGCAGTAATAGGCCCCTTAGTGAATTCCATCACTTTATCTGCAGAGGACGCTATCACGTCTACAGGGCTTTTCTCTACCATGGGTGCCAGAATTGCCTTTACTTGAGGGGGCAGCCTTGAGAAGAAAAGTTGCTTTATAATGGCACTATCAGTAGGGACATCTTCTGCCAGCTCTCTCATTCTGCGGAGCAATTCGCTTGGCATACGGTCCCCCAAAAGCTCGTCATTAACTAAAGTTTGGAACCGCTTTTCCGCTGATAGCGATGTCCGGAGCAGAACTTCCCGTTTAATACTGTCATAAGTAGCATTAAGGGGGGTGTCAGTTATCAAATCTTTAACAACTGGCGTCAATGACGCAGGAAATGCACTAAATAAAATAGGCAATTGTCGCTGCTCCATGACGTTGTTTGCCACAAAATACGACTCGAGTTGGGCAAACCAAACTCGAACGTCGCCAGCAAAAGCAGGTAAAGTAGTAGCCATTTTCTTTTATATTTATAAAGTGACTACAGACCACAAAAAAAATCAAAGAAACACGTTTCAATGAGAAAGGAACGAAAGGAATAAAAAGCCACAAGAAAATAGTGATATTCGTGTAAAAATAAAATAAAAAAAATTGTTTTGTTTTAAAGAAGGTGCTCCTTTAAGGTTCCTTAGTAAGGAAAACAAAATTTTAAATTCAAGATGGCGTCGCCCAATGGCTATTTAGGCGGGAAAATGAAATGTTAGATAGGAAGAAGATGCTCTTTTAGCTTTGACTTTCTAAAAAAAAATGTAAAAATGTATTACTCACTTGTTTTTCCTTTTTTTTTGTCATTGTAATAAATTTTTTTTTGTACCACGTGGTCAGTTGAAAAGAGCAGAGTTGTAAGTTTCTTCCTTTTTCTTTTTGTTATTGTAATAAAAGAATTTTTGTACCACGTGGTCAGTTGAAAAGAGCAGATTAGTAAGTTTCTTCCTTTTTTTATGCCAAGTCGGCCAAGCTGAGGGTAATAATTTTTTTCTTTTTAAACTTTGTTTCGTATGAACAAAATGTAATGTCCGTTATGCTTGCTTGAGTTGGTGTTTTTCTTGTGGACGGGCTGAAAAAGAAGATAATTCCTGGTTGGAAAGTTTTAGGGTTTTTTTGTTGTTGTTGAGGCACGTGTTCGAAAAATGTTACTTGGGCAAAGGGAGAATCTTGTATCTTTCTATTTGACCACTCGTAAATGGACGCCAATTTGTCTGCAAAAAGAAAGATGATATCTCTTTTTAGGAAGATTGTTTTACTTGCCGCAAATTTTTTCCTTCGTTTATGGCTTCGTAAACGAAGTATTTTAAAGTCTTTCTCTGGCACGAAAAGGTTTTTTTTATGAATATTTTTCTGAAAGAAAAATTTGCGCCTATTTCTTCTCAGCCGACGAATGAATTGAACGAACACGTGTGTCACTGGGGAGAAAATTCTTGGGTAGTAGTATTCTTTCGGTTCTTTGAGTCAGGAAGCTTTTTCTCTCTCTTTTTCTCTTCTTTTTGCTTGTTCTGCTGTCCGAAAATGGAGACCGTGTTTCGTGTTATTTTTTTATTTGTTTCGTAATTCAGAAGGTGCCATACGGGGTCACCAATTTATAGCGTTAAGAGGGGAATTGGTTAATTTCCCTAACACTATATTTTTTAGGCAACACAAATGAATAACAAAACTTCTTTTAATAACACAACAAAGTAAGGTTTATTAGTAGCTGGCGTGAAGGAGTGAGAGTGAGAAAGTGTCTCTTTGCGTCGCTGGTCTGTATGCAGGTCCTTGGTTCGTAGGAAGCGTGTTTAAAGCTAGCAGTGAGCGAAGTGTTCCAAGTGGAATCAGTGCAGTCATGTGGGAGAGATATGTTTCTTCTGCTAGCTCCAGACTCTCTCTGACGTTATCCGTTCTACTGAAAAGGGACCAGAAAAATAGTTCCTGAGAGGGGGGAAGGAATCAATGCGCTCTGCCAGTTGGTTGGTCAGTGAGTGACCGATTCTCTTAACAGGGGCATTGATTCGCGAAAGGAAATAGGTCTGTGGCTGCTACATGTTCGTATTGTTGTCAATCAAACGACAGTTCTTCAAATCCACCGAAAGATTGAAACGCAGAAGAAAATCAGCACCGATGATGGGCGATTTTACATCAGCAATTTCCAACGTCCAAGGAAAAGTCGGTCCCATTCCAAAATTTATGTTCATTGCTGTGGTACCGAAAGTTTGGATGGTAGTGTGATTTGTGGCCAGTAACGTTTTCTTACTCACTGAATTCCTTTGAGTTGACTTCGGAGGAATGATAATTATTTCTGCTCCTGTGTCAAGTAAAAATCTTCTATTTGATTTCAAGTCCTGAATGTAGAGTAGGTGATCTAATTTAGTAATACCAGCAGGAGTCGTCACTGTAACTTAGTGGTGTGACCCTTTAATATCCTTCTGCGAAAAGAAACATGGTTTGACACACTTGTGTACCTTTACGCGGAATATAAAATGATAGTAGCAAAAATATATTCCCCGGCGGTGGTCGATTCTTGCTGTAGTTCTCGCTTTGTGCAGATCTATGAAAGTCAGATCGTGATGGGCCCTTTTTTTCCCATGCTACATCGTTTACATAGGTGTGAGAGTGCTTCGTCTTTCCTATGGTTTTCCGATGAGACTTGGGAAACGGATGATTTCTGATGATAGGTGTCTACAATCCTATCGGCGAGTTCTGCGAGCTGTGACGGCGTCTTCCCTTCGGAGAAGGCCATTAGGATGTGCGTCATTGCTTGTAGTAACTTTTCGAACCAAAGCTGGGCGCATGATGCTTTCATCCATGTGTCTGCGTCCAAGAAGACTTTTCGTGAGACGCAGAAGTTGAGAAGGGGTCCTGTCTCCCATTGAGACGTTGTTGAGAAGATCTCTCAACTTCGCGTTGTCCGATCTGTCCAGTCTTGAAAGAATGGCTTCTTTCAGCACGTCGAATTGCTTCTCCGTAGGTGGGTGTTCAAGGGCATTCACTACTACGATTTCGCTTGGGAGGGCCTCTACATTGTGTGTGACCATAATACGTTGTGAAGTAATCCTCCTGTTGGAGAAAATGGCTTCAAGCTTGGTCTGTTTGGGTTGAAAGATGGAACACGAAGAGTTATGGAGTTCTGAACGTCTGCTGATAATAAGTTCTTTTCGGCCTCCATAGTGTTGAATGTGTTAAGTAAAAAAATAATCGGCCTTCGTCGAAAACTTGCATTGGTAAAGAAAAAAAAATTCTTTTTTTTTTTCAATCCAGAGTTGACCGCAGTTGCTGTATTATAGTCGAGAGGTCACCATTTGTAGGGTACTAATCGTTAATGAATGAGAAGACAATATTAACTATAATGCTACAAAAAATAAAGAAATTTATTTCTTTGTTGGGAGCTGAAATGCAGAAAAGTATACAGCGATTTGTGTATCAAGTCACGACCGTAAATGCCAGTTCTGGTCCAGCTTGGATAAGATCTTTATCCAAATCGAAATTCCAACATGACACCGTTGTTCGAAGATCAAACGAACACAGCGCCGCTGAGAAACAGTAAGTACGTATCACACCGGGTTGACGTGAAAAATTCAAACTCTTATTTTTCTTTTGAAAATATTAGATATTATCTCCTTTATATATATATATATATATATATATATATATATATATATATATATATATATATATATATAAGTACTGTTGGGTCAGTAAAATATATATTCTTTCCTGTGTGAGGGGTTGAGAGAGAGAGAGAGAGAGAACGAGAGAGATTTTCTCTGATTGGATATAACAATAACGTAGATAGACCTGAAGTTACAATCTAAGAGTTTTCATGTCAAGCGTCGGTGGTGTAACGGTTAGCATGGTTGCCTTCCAAGCAGTCGATCCGGGTTCGACTCCCGGCCGACGCATCATCTTTTTTTTATATGATTTACTTTTATTTCAATTTCTTTATGAATTAAGTATTTTGAGCGAAAAAAAAAAAAGGATAACGGTTTTATCTTTTAGCCTAGGTCACTAGAATTAATAAGATCTATCGTTCCTATAAGCAAATTGTTTATCGTTTTTTGTCGTAAAATGCTTGCTGTAACAATTCTATATTTCTCGTCTTGTGAGAAGTGGACGCAAGCATTTCAGGGAATCAGCAAAATAAAACAATATCCTGACGAATTGTAATTGACTATTCGACTCTGAGGGTATACATTCCCACTAAACGTCATTTTCATCTTTCAATATCCTTTGAGATATGTAATAATAAAATAGCAATTAAAATCCTTCACACCTTCCTTAATCAGGATTTTCATTTTGGCAAGTTTTATAAACAACATCCAAATGGAAATGATAATTTTTAAGTTTTTGTCCCAGCCAACGCTCATGTCTATACGTATTTGTCCAAAATAGAACGTTGCTTATTAGTTAATCTATCACAGAGATCATGCGTTTCAACAAAAATAAGTTGTTTTGGCCCAGCGGTTAGAGTGTTCGCCAATAGCCCGGGAGACCTGGGTTCAATCCCAGGTAGAGTCATACCAAAGACTTTAAAAATGGTACTTGATACCACCTTGCTTAACACTCAGCATTATAAGGTACGGTTCAAGGGTAAAGTGGAGCAATCCTGGGAATGGAGTAGCGCCCTCCCCTACACCTTGGTGTAGTAGCTATCGAAAAGGGAGCCTTCGGGTCACCCTCGACTATGGTCGCTAACTTTACTTACTACTTTACATTATTCAACAAAATATTTTTTCAGAATTTCGTAAATATAGTTACATTTTAAAAGAGTGTACATGAAGCGTCGGTGGTGTAACGGTTAGCATGGTTGCCTTCCAAGCAGTCGATCCGGGTTCGACTCCCGGCCGACGCATTATGTTTTTATCTTAATTCTTTTACAAATTGAATATTTGCGGTAAAAAATTTTAGTTTCTCATTTTTCTTTTAAAAAAATCAGATATTATCTCCCTTATATATATATAAGTACTGTTGGGTCAGTAAATAATATATTCTTTCCTGTGTGAGGGGTTAAGAGAGAAGGAGAAGGAGAGAGATAGAGAGAGTGAGAGTTTTTCTGTGATTGGATAAAACAATCACGTGGATAGCCCTGAAGTTACATTTAAACAGTTAACATATGAAGCGTCGGTGGTGTAACAGTTTGCATGGTTGCATTCCAAACAGCCGATCCCGGTTCGGCTGACGCATGACTTTTTTAAAATATCAATTCCTTAATGAATTAAGTAACGTTCTCGTCTTTGTTTTCGTAAGTGACTAGTTCTTTGTCCGTACGTTGATCAGGTGATTTCTCTATGTAGGCTTGTTTGAGTCTATCAATGGCGATAGAGTCCTTTTTGTTATTTTTTTCGATTATGTTTTCGTTTCTGGAGATGTAGCGAATGTCCGTAGAAAATTGCGATTTATAGTTAAAGTGACGAATTTCCCTGGGTGAATATTTGTCGCTTTTCGTGTTAAATGAGAAAGTCAGAGGTTTATGGTCCCCGCTGACTTTCTCGAAATCTATGCATGGCACTAGACCTTGGTATCTCGTTCAAGCCATAACCCGGCATACGTGCCCGGACCCACATTTGGGTTCGTGAAACTGCTTGTCTCATCAGGCTCACATTGCACCAAGTGAGCCGATGGGCAGCATAGGCCAGCAGGGTTCGAGTCTCGGCTCGTTCCCGACCTTCCCCTCCCCTTTATCCCCACTTTAATCGGCCTTCGGACTTTTGACCATGTGTTAAGGCTGGGAGTCGGACCCGGATCGACCGCTTGGATGGCAACCGTGCTAACCGTTATTATTATTATTTTCCATCTGTTTAGTTAGCGTCCAAGTAGTGCATCCATACAGCAGTATCGATACGAGCACTGCCTGGAAGAAACTGCGTTTCATTTTATCGGTCAGGTCTGATTTCCATATGATTGATAGTCTATCGATAGCTGTCCATGCCTTCATTAGCCGCGTGTCGATGTCCTTTTCGGTTGATGAGACGCTGCTTCCTAGGTAGGTGAATTTGCCTACTAGTTTAAGAGGGGTTCCATTTAGTATGGTGATGTCGCCTGTTTGATTATTGCACATATAATCCGTTTTGTGTGCATTGACATGGAGGTCAATGCTTGTGGCGGCTTGTTCCAAACTATGCAGTAGTGTTTCAGCTTTGTTGGGTGTATTTTCCAGTATCGCTATGTCATCAGCGTAGTCGGTGTCAGTAATTGTTTTTGCCGGGTGCCTTCTGCTTCTTTTCTTTGTCAGCACGAAGCCGTTTTCTCTGATTTTATCAATCGATGTCTTAAGAACGTAATCTAGACAGATGATAAAGAGGTATGGGGCCAGCGTGCCTCCTTGTAGTACTCTGGCTACAATGTCGAAGTATTCTGTGTCTCCATCCGGTGAACGTACTTTCACTTTGGTGTTTCTATAGAGAATCGTTATTGCTGCCGCGGTTTCTTTAGGTAGGCCGTATGCTAGTAGGATTTTTCCTTCTTACCTCTGTGAATGGAATCGAAGGCCTTGGTAAAGTAGACAAATAGTAATGTCGCTAGTTGTTTTTTTGCCCGTACACCCTCTAGTATTCTACAGATGGTTAATATTTGTGAGGTCGTGAATCTATTTCTTCGGAAGTCATTTTGGTTTTTCCTAAGGATGTTGTCTATTTTGGGTTCTATGCGGTTTCGTAGTAGGGCATTGTAAATATTGGCTGCTATGGATATAAGTGTTATGCCTCGGTAGTTTTTTTGCTAATCCGAGGTCACCCTTTTTTGGGAAGGTGGGGATGGATCCCTTCATCCATCTGTCTATCGTATTTTGATTATAGACTGCGTTGCAGTGTCGGAGCAGTATGTCGTCGAGTCCGATTCTCACTGGGCGATTCATACTTTGGGTAGAGTATAATAGGTTATTTAGAAGAAAATCAATGTTCTGATTCGTTTAAAACAACTTTTCTTCTTCTTTTAGCGTCAGATATTCAACTTGCAAAGAAATTAAGATAAAACAATTTTGACATGAGAGAAAAAGCAATGCATCGGCCGGGAGTCGAACCCGGATCGACTGCTTGGAAGGCAATCATGCTCACCGTTACACCACCGACGCTTGATAAATACTAGATGTATTCTTTCCTTCGTGACGTGTTAAAAGAGAGAGAGAGAGAGAGAGAGAGAGAGAGAGAGAGAGAGAGAGTTTTTCTGTGATTGGGAAAAACAATCACGTGAATAGCACAGAAATTACATTTAAACAGTTCGCATGAGAAGCGTCGGTGGTGTAACGGTGAGCATGGTTTCCTTCCAAGCAGTCGATCAAGGTTCGACTCCCGGCCGACGCATCATGCTTTTTGCCTTTATTATTTTCTTTTATCTTAATTCCTTGACAAATTGAATTCTGAGGTAGAAAATTTTAATCTCTTATTTTCTTTAAAAAAAAACTTACAGTTGGGTACAGTTGGGTCAGTAAATAATATATTCTTTCCTGTTTTAGGGGTTAAGTGTGTGTGTGTGTGTGAGAGAGAGAGAGAGAGAGAGAGAGAGTCTTTTTTCCGATTGGATAAAACAATCACGTTAATAGACGAGAAGTTTTGGCGTGAAATACCAAAAAATAGATTCCAGAACAGCTACCCGTCGACCAGAAATTCTCCCCAAGATATCACTAAATCTGAAGACCCAGCTATCTTCTTCATCACACCAGTAAGTCTCTCAAATTTGATTCGATACACAGGGTGGACTTTATATTGTTAGTCATTGTTTTATCCTTTAATAAAGTGATTGGATTAAAATAAGTTTTAATTCACTTATTCATTGTTGTTTTCTTAAATATAAATTCTGTACTATCTCCAATTATACTGTTAAGGGAAGTTTACAAATGCAACCAGTCCAGCTCAACCATTAGAAACTACCTTCTCGAAAATAGTTCTGTGGAACCTTTCAACTCACCCCCATATCCAGAAACATTTGAGGACTTTTAAATCACCTCCATTTTTCATATAACAATCAATCCAGAAAACAGCTAGCAATTGTGAGTATCATCAATCTCAGCTGTTGTTTATGTGTTGCTTCGGGAGACACCCTGTTGGGGGTCACAGCCTATTTAACTCCTAGCCCCGTCATTCGAACCCGGTAACAGTTGATCTCGGAACACTTTCCGCCATTCCAGCATCTTGCCAGTAATCTCCATGGATTTTCAAAAGGATACATATATATATAAAAGACAATTGATGCCGTCTCCCAAATCGGTCCGCCATGGCCAGCAGCGCGGGGCGGGAGGAGCAACCGGACAGTGCCCTGCACCCAGGCATCATCCTCACAACACCGTCGTTAACCGTTACTTCAAAGTACAACTTTCATTTTCCTTTAATAAAACTCGTTTCACAGGGTTCCTGTCTTCCATCATATCAATTGCATAATTCACTAATCCTAATTACCCGAGATTGATGTGGAAGTGCAGCGCAATCAAATCCCTTAGAGGACATGACTAGACGAATAAAAGAAGCAACAAGAGCAAGTAAACTTAAAGCAAAAAGAAAATCCATGCAGGTAAAAAACAAACATACAAAGCAAATGATAAGGCAAGCCCAACCCCAAAATTCAACAAAAACAAAGCAAGGCATAACAAAAAATGATAATAATAATAATCCACACTCCAATGAAAACAAAAAAAAAAATAATAATTCATACACCAACAAAAAATATATATATTCAACAGCCAATATATAAAAAATCCCAATGAAATAACAACAAAAATATAATTTTCAGGAACCTTTGTCGCATACCCAATACCTTTCTCGCCTCTTCTTTCTAATCTTTGTTTCTCTCTTTCTCTTGGGATCTCTGCCCGCCTCCACCTTTTCTCTTGGCTTTTTTCTTTTCTTCTCTCCTGTCAACTTTGCCCTCTTCCCTCTACCAGGGTTAGGGCTTGGTGGAGGTGACAGCATTTGCTGCCAACCGTTCAAACAAAAGGACTTTTTTTAAAAAAAATTCTACTACAGACAGGAAATCACCAAAAAACAAACCTTCTTTCTTTTTTCTTCTAAATCTAACATTTATATCCTTTTTGTTTTTCTGAGACTGGTATGGATGTAATGACAAAAATCCCTTACCTTAGCAATCTTTCTTTCCCTTTTTATTCTCTCTGCTCTTTTTCTTTCTTTTTTTTTCTCAAATCTTTTCTCTTTTTCTCTTTCCTTTTTTTTTTTTTAATCTCTGTTCTTTTTCATTTTTTTCTTTTTCATATCTACTGTTTTTTTTTTTTTGTACTTCCTTTCCGCCACTCTTAGCTTCTTTTTCTTTTTATCTAAGTCCTTTTTTAATTTCTTTGTTTCTTTTTCATTTCTGTTTTTTCTTCTTCTTCCGTTTTCCTTTTTTTTATTTCTTTATCTGTTTTTCTTCTCTCTCTCTCTCTCTCTCTTTTTTTCCATTTTTTTCTATTTTGTTGTTGTTGTTGTTGTTGTTGTTGGAGGAGATCCCTATTCACCACGTACCCCAAACGATTCCGCATTAAGCAGTCGGTTTGAAACTAACACCGCTATTCTTTTAGCGAACCTTACTTTCATTCCCATTTTATAAATGTTTTTCT
>OY757934.1:18211251-18316251 GCA_963585895.1 Sepioteuthis lessoniana | reverse complement strand
ATGAGCCCCCTTATCCTCCCGGCTGTGGGTTAAATAGTATCGCACCTCTTCTTCTACAAGGATGGCTTTTGTATTAAATTCCCCACAAAAGTTGATATGCCATTAAACAAAGAAACCACCCGACCTCTTTTCATAAAACACTATGTAACAGAGATATACGTCGTAAAAAACTGGTCGAAAATGCCTATTGTTTGATTTTATATAAGATCATAAAGAAATGAAATCTTAATTTCAAATCAGATTTAATATACCAAGTTCAGGACTTTTTAAATATTTAAATCTTAATAATATTTTTCAAATCATAATTTCTTTCAAATAATCAATTTTATACTTTTAGATAATAGCAAGAATTTTTTGAAAAGTTAAAAACTATGGAAAATTGTATATTGCTGCTCAAACTCACGAACCTACAACCGAATATTCAAGATCTCATCAATACTCACCTAACCCAATCATCTCACTTGACACAAGCAAGTTATGTTGGGCAGTGCTGGTAAAAGTAAGGATCAACTCGTAAGCGACGTTTTCCAATGGACTTATTTGCATTGTTGGCAGGTAAAAACCTACAGTCATCTGCTCTATGAGGACCCTGGATGCCGTCTTGGTGAAAGTCACTTTTTAGTGACGCACTGTTTTGGATTACTTCTCCATTTTCCACTTCTATCAAATTAAGTGCAGCATGTGGTCAGCTTGATTTTTTTCTTAGAAATATATTTTTATAATGAGCACAACTCCTAGCCTTATCTACTTAATGAGATTCGTAGAAAGTACTTATCTATTGAGTTCATGATAATATGAAAAATCTATCGGTAACTTTTTTTTATTTTTAGTTAAATTAGCTATGAACACGTATATCAGAATATTTTAGAAAAAATGGATCCAAAACTCACTCGCTAAGAATATTTTTCAGCCACTCAGCAAAGACATCGATTAGAATATTCTAAAAAAACGGAACTTAGTGTTTGATCCGTTTTTTTAGAATTTTCTAATCGATGTCTTTGCTGAGTGGCTGAAAAATATTCTTAGCGAGTGAGTTTTGGATCCATTTTTTCTAAAATATTCTGATATACGTGTTCATAGCTAATTTAACTAAAAATAAAAAAAAGTGTGGTTCCTATATCCGTCCATTAGTACTCCCAGTTTCAATTAAAGAAAAAATAAATTTGCAAGAAAATTGTTTAGTTACCATTGAGTACTGCAATTCCACAATCCTGATATTTTTTCCTCCCACAAAACTCCTGATTAAAACGTATCGAAACTGTTGATCAAAAACTATCAAACTATATCTCTGACAAAGCCTTGACAGCAGTGTAGACGTCGAGACATGAAAACTTTTAAAGAGAGGATTTGTTTTGCTTTCTTTTAATCGGCCAATCAACTTTCCAGGGTTATTTGATACCAATAAAATCCTCAAACAGCGGTAGTAATATTGAACCGATTGCTGGTAGGGGATTAGGAGGTTTCTGACATTTTCAAAGAGTATAGGTTCGAAAGTTCACCGTAAACACTTAGTTTGCACTGGTCCAAGTCATGATCACAACTAGTCGTATCTGCCGCGGGACCCAATAACTATGTCGAACCCACAAATGTTATAAAGCAAGATTGCGTTAAAAATATAACGTTGATGATGTCAAAATCTATGAAAAGGAGAAGTGACCTGACGTGAACTAGGCTAGAAGATGACAAAGGCAGTTGGGTTAAGTTTTAATAGCCGACTTTTTTTATCAAGCGAATCGTAGATGAAGAATTTGCATGTTAGCAAAATCGCTGAATATGGCCCATGATGTCAATGCGTTGTTGAAAGTCCGTATAGTCAAATCCAATCCACGTCTGTATCGAAAACGTAAACTGGACTGTGTGTATATATATATATATATATACATATATATATATATATATATATATATATATATATATATATATATATCGGTTTAGTTTGCTTTATATTTTATGCCGTAAAGGCTTATCAACTTTTTTTAGGTTATTTAACGCCAAATCCATTTTTATGTAAAGAATCTCTTCTATTGATAATAGTTCAGTTTAGCATAAGTAGACAGTTTAATTGTCAAAACATTTTCATTTCAAACTATTCAAGTAGTTATACGTTATAATTCAGTTAAGTGTAAACACAGTTTTAATGTCGAAAAACAGTTCAATTTCAAATAATTCAGTTAAGCATAAGCACGCACTTTAAATGTAAGTACGGCTTAATTGTCAAAAGCATTTCTATTTCAAGCTATTCAGTTTACTCAAACAATTCAGTTTAGCTAAGTATACTATTAGTTTTATTTAACCAATAGTAATAGCGATGGTAATGAAAAGGTACTCTGCATTCCCCAAAGCTCAAGTATTCCTGGAACCTCACCATCAGATTGTATAGTGTTATATCGAGGACACTCGTTGGGTGAGGGGGTCTTACCCCTCGGCAGAAGTACAGTCAGTGTATTCTGGGTTATACACAGAGTTAAATGTCAAACAGTTTTATTTCAGATAATTCAGTTCAGCATAAGTACACAGTTTAGGCGTCAAAACAGTCCTATTCTGAGCAATTCAGTTCAGCACTAGTAAGTAGGTCCAATGTCGAAACAGTTGTATTCTTAACAATTCAGTTTAGCATGAATATGCAGTTTAAATGCAAAAATCCATCGTGCGAAAGAAGCACGGTTTAGTTCTATTTAACCCATAGATAGGAACCTTAATAGGTGCTACCACTCCTGGCCAGAGTGGACCTGGGAGCCATGGCAATGAAGGGGTACTCTTCATTCCGCAAAGCTCTAGCATTGCTGGAAAATCAACATCAGTTTGTTTAATCTCATATCCAGGACACTCGTTGTTCTCTCAGTTACTCGGGGACTTTTCACAAAATGGGAAATTGCTTTTGTTCGATCGCGAATAGGAAGCCAATTTTTACTTCTGAGTAACAATGAAATAAAACATTATTCAGTTAAGAGAATGCAACCCGTTCTACTCAATAGTTAGAAACTACGTTCTCGGAAATAGTCTGAGTTGGTTGGGAAAATCCCACACACTGTCGAAGCTAGTGATGTTACCTTTGCTGATTCCAGCGTTTGTGTCTAGTAGCAATGAAAAGTTCCGTGAGATTCCAATATAGATGAGTCGGTGTTTTAGATTTTAGTATCCGATGGGCTACGATATATCTCTGAAAATAATGAGATATCAGCGGGATGAAGCTACCCTTACCGCTTTCAAGACTTCACTTACAGGCCACTGGTGACTGTTTAAGATGAGGGATGTATTTGTGTCACACCCTGTCAAAGTTTATCACCAAATAAGGTAAATATATCGTTTTGTCCCCACAAAACATTTATATATCGTTTTGTCCCCACGAAACATAAGATATCCTTTCAATCTTTATTACAAGTCTTATAATCATCTTTTTTACTTATATATATTGATAAATATATAACAGTGAGACTATCTAATATTTTCAAGGAGTAAGCTAAGAAAGGAAATCTTTCTTTTTTGTTTTTTTTTGCCTGAGATTGTCAATTCACAAAGGAATTGAGAAACAACAAAATTAGCTGATGACGTGGATGAATCATTGTTATTTCAACAGGGATTTAAGTTTTGAGTAGCCGATGGGTTACGATATATTTATGGATATTAGCTCGATGAAGTTATCATTTGCACTTTCCAAAAATCACTTAAAGTTCAGGGGTGATTATTTAAAATGTACCAGGTATTTCTATCACACGCTGTATAAGCTCATCACTAAATAAGCTTGATGTATCTTCCTTTCCACACGAAACAATCAGCAGATATCCTTTCGAACACTATTAAAGAACATACTAACTTCAAATGTACTTAAGCTAACGTGAATTGTTTGAAATTGAACTATTTTTTGTATAAAAGTTGATTTGGCATTAAATAACCGACAATGTTTGATAAGCCATAATACCCAAATAAACAATCGATTACTATTCTCCAACTCACTCTGAATATATATATATTTCATATATATATATATATATATATCAGGGTATGAATAAATAATATTATCAACGAGAGAATTTCTAGATGAAATCTTCTTTCTTCTTTTAGCTTCGGATATTTGATTTGTAAAGATGTAACCCCGAGTGTCACTTCAACAATATAAAACACAATATTTACAAAGAAGCAAACACCAAAGAATATTGACAAAACAAGAATATAAAAAAAAACAACAACATTTTCTTTAATTTTTCACAAGTGGACAAAAGAAAAATACAAAGACAGTTATGTTCATAAATTTTGCTATGTATAGTGGTGGGTGTATTTATGTAAAAATAAGTGTATTTTTAGTCAAGAATAACGGAGAGAGAGAGAGAGAGAGAGAGAAAGAGAGAGAGCTCAACTTGTACTTACATACATGTGTATGTTTGCAGGTATGTGTGAGTTCTGGTATGTTTAAGTCATTTAATCTATTGGTAAATCAAGACCACTGTTTTTTTGTTAATGTATTTCAGTGCGTCTGACTTTTTGTTCCACATGTATCGTCTCCATGTCGATTGTGTGCCACCTTTTCAATTAAAAAATGTTTGGTTCTTATACTCTTTGGGTGATGGCATTTTAAGTTTAGGTGGGTATATTTTATTTCGGGTTAACTAAATTTCAAATGTGTGGACATACGAGTTATATATACATATATATATATATCTATCAGCGTGAGAATATAAGATATTTTCAAGGAAAGAATTTAGAGATGAAACATTTTCTTATATTAGCGGTAGATATTCTGTTAGTAAAGGAATTAAGATACAGAAATTTTAGTTGGGGAAAAAATGGATGCGTCGGCCGGGAGTCGAACCCGGATCGACTGCTTGGAAGGCAACCATGCTAACCGTTACACCACCGACCCTTGACGAAATCGTTTACAAAAGTTGACTATAAACTAAAATAAGTATAATGAAAAAATAAAAATATTTTACGACCATCTGTCATGGGAGGTAGATGGCTCTTAAAGGGTCTCGAGAGAAATATGACCTGGGCTAGAATGTATTTCAAGGCAGCAAAATCCAGGTCACTAGTATTAAAAAAAGGCAAGGGCATGGAGATTTACAGAAGCAGGAGAAACAATACCTACTCAGATCGAAAAGCCTACTAAGAGCTTGGGCAAGACTTTCAACAGTAGTCTGAAGGATGCAGCCGCAAAACAGAAGACTATAAAAAGATCTTGAGGAGTGGCTAAGGACGATCGACAAATCTCGATAGTTGGTCGATTTAAGGCATGGTTATTCCAGCATGCAGTTTTGCGCCGGATATTGTGGCCATTGCTCGTCTATGATATTCTGATTACCACCGTGGAATAGTTAGAAAGAGCAATTTTTAATCTAGTAATTTAGAAAAGAAATCTTCTTTCTTCTTTTCGCTTCGGCTATTTCATTTGTAAAAGGATTAAGAAAAAGCACTTTTAATCGGGAAAAACACAAATGCGTCGGCCGGGAGTCGAACTGTCGAATTGTTATTTCATTATTGCCCATCTCAAATGTAATTTGAATAGGGAAAAAATGACGTTCAGTGTGAGTGGTTACCCTCCTAGTCGAATAGTTAATTACAATTCAACTGGAGATTGTTTTATTTAGAACACTTTAAGTGAATTGTTTTACTCTCAGGCGTAGTGGGGAATAGGTCATTAGAAATAAATTTTTTCAAACCGTTCATTTAAGTCAAAACAGAGCTAATTCAGTTTAGTATAAGTACAGATTTTGTTTACGCACTTTTTAATATCAAAACAGTTCAATATTAAACAATTCAGTTTCTTGGAAGTACACTTTCAATGTCAAAAACAGTTTCATTTCAAACAATTCAGTTTAGCAGAAGCAAGTAGTTAAAAGGTAAGTACAGTTTAATAATCCCAAACATTTCTATTTCAAACAGTTCTAATTCAAAAAATTTCGTTTGGCATGAGTATGCCGTTAGATCTATTAACGCATAGACAGGGTCCTTGAAGGTGCTACCATTCCGGGCCAGAGTGGACCTGGGAGCAAAGGCAATGAAGGGGTGCTCTAAATTCCCCAATGCTCCAGCATCACTAAAACCTCACCATCCGATTGTTTAGTGTCTTACCGAGGACATTGATGGAGGGGGGGGGATTAGCCCTCTGCAGAGGTGCAGTCCGTGTATTCAACAGCACCAGGATAGGTTTTTTATAATGTATTCCTTGTCCTAAAATATTACGCTAGAGATGGATTTTTGTTTAAATTACTTCCCGTGAAGAGAATCGAGTATTTCTTTAAGTTGTAACCCAGAGTGTCACTTCCACAATATACAACACAATTTGTACAAAGAAGCAAACACCAAAGGATAGTGACAAAACAAGAAATTTAAAAAAAAACATTTTTTTTACTTCATCACAAGTGGACAAATAAGAAAAATACAAAGAAACTAAGTAAGTAACCTTGGTGATCATAGTCAAGAGAGCCCAGAAGGCTCCGTTTTCGATAGCTACTACACCGATGTGTAGGAGAGAGCGCTACTCCATTCCCTGGATTGCTCCACGTTACCCTTCATACGTACCATATAATGTTGAGTGTTAAGCAAGGAGGTATCAAGTACCATTTTCAAAGTCTTTGGTATGACTCGACCTGGCGATTTAACCCAGGTCTCCCGGACCATTGGCGAACACTCTACTCTGTTCATAAATTTTGCTATGTATAATGGTGGGTGTATATATGTAAAAACAAGTGTATTTTTAGTGAAGAATAACGGAGAGAGTGAGTGAGAGGGAGAGTGAGAGAGAGAGGTCAACTTGTACTTACATACATGTGTATGTTTGCAGGTATGTATGAGTTCTGGTGTGTTTAAGTCATTTAATCTATTGGTAAATCAAGACCACTGTTTTTGTGTTAATGCATTTCAGTGCGTCTGACTTTTTGTTCCACATGTATCGTCTCCATGTCGATTGTGTGCCACCTTTCGAATTAAAAATGTTGGTTACTTCTACTCTTTGGGTGATGGCATTTTAAGTTTTGGCGGGTAAATTTTATTGCGGGTCAATTAAAGTTCAAATGTGCGGACGTACGGGTCATAAGAAGTTTTATATATACAAATATAAACATATCAGCGTGAGAATATCAGATATTTTTAAGGAAATAATTTAGAGATGAAACTTTTTTCTATTTTTAACGGCAGGTATTCAGTTTGTAAAGGAATAAAGAGACAACAATGTTAATTGACGGATAATAGATGCGTCGGCCGGGAGTCGAACCCGGATCGATTGCGTGGCAGGCAACCACGATAACCGTTACACCACCGACGCTTGACGATAACGAAGTACAAAAGTTTACTATATATACTAAAATCGAATCTAATGTTCTGCCCATTCCCAGGTATGCTTTTTAGAAAATGGAAAATAAAAATGATATCAGAGATTACATTATGCGTTCATCACTTTTTTAGTACAGCTTGTGATTTTGTAAAAAAGGTATACTTTAGCCAGTGGGTGTCATGAAGCACTTACAGTAACCATTTCTTGATGTGACGTAATCACACGGGAATCGTGGTTCCGCCTGCATGTCTTTCATGCTGAAGACTTTTCGCTTACGCCAAAATCCAACCTGTTGTATATTGCACCGTTGTCTGAAGACGAATTCAGTCATCTTACAAACTGCGGCATGTAATTCCTGTTTATAACAGAAAGTAAATGGTCATAGAAAATAGTGTCAAAGAAAATCACACAAAGCAACCTCAATGGGAATCACGTGGCACATCCAACCCTTTTCCACACAGTCGGCACGTACTCGGCACGCAGAGTTTCGTATCGGTTTCTCTTTCGCTCGTGTGCCTCCTCCCGATTTTATTCCCAGGAGACTGTCAGTTTTATGAGGAGAACACACTTCTTTGAATCGGACTATGCTACAATGTCTTGCTGCTTTTTCGTATGAATAATGTGAACTGGAAATTGAAGAGATGTCTTGAGATCCGTGAAACTTTCCAGACACTAAATCCCTTCCGTCGCTTCATAGTGGGATTTTTTGGTTTTTTCACAGTATATTCACGTTCCTTTAGAAACTGAATTATGGGCTCATTGTCTCTCAAAGGTTGCAGGTTTGCTGTCTCACATTGTGCTTTTAACAACTCTATGACTACCCTAACACCTAGTTATATTGCCATGTATACATCTGATGCGCTAGACAACATGCTGATAGTACATGGCGCAGGCTACCCACGACCAATTTTAAACAGGAAGCGCAGGTTCGAATCAATATATGCCCATAATTTTAGGGTAGTTGAAACCTACAATGGTTGATAAGCCATAATAACGAAACAAACAATTGATTGGTATTGTCAAACTCTCACTTAATAAATATACATATTTCTTTATATATATATATATATATATAGGTATGAATAGATAATATTTTCAACGAGAGAATTTGGACATGATACCTTCTTTCTTCTGTTGGCTTCAGATATTTAATTCGTAAAGGAATAAAACAATTTTAAAAGGGACTAACACACATGCGTTAGTCGAACCCGGATCAACTGCTTGGAAGGCACACCATGCTAACAGTTACACCACCGACGCGAAGACGGGATGCTATTACCAGTGGTTCCATTGGAATTAAGGTTTTTCACGGTAATTGAATTGGTTCTATATCATTCCATTTTATCCAAGCTCAATCAAGAACTATACTTATTCTAAACGGAAGTGTCAAAAGCAGAACTATTTGACTAAACTGAATAGATTTAAATAGAAATTTTTTTTGACAATCAAACAGTGTACTTAAGGTAAAGTGAATTGTTTGATATAGAACTATGTTTTTGTATAAAATTTGATTGGCAATAAATAACCTACAATTGTTGATATGTCATAATAGCCAAACAAACAATTAATTGGTATTCTCAAACTCACTCTGAATATATGTATATACTTCTTATATATATATATATATATATATATATATATATATATATATATATTGGTATCAATAAATAATATCTTCGAGGAGAGAATTTAGAGATAAAATCTTCTTTCTTATATTATCTTCAGATATTTAATTTGTAAAGGAATTAAGTTAAAATAATTTTAATAGAAAATAACACGCATGCGTCAGCCGCGAGTCGAACCCGTTTAAACTGCTTGAAAGGCGACCACGGTAGCCGTTTCACCACCTACGCTCGACACGCTGTGGTTATTAAATCTGTCTATTGTAAATTTCAATATATATATATATATATATATATATATATATATATATACGTTTGGTTTGGTTTGTGGGGTTTCATGGCTTATAAATCTTTGTAGGTTAGTTAACGCTAAGTCAATTTTTACGTAAATAATCAGTTATACTTAAAACAATTCCCTTTTGCATAAGTACACTGTTTAAGTGTCCAAAACATTTCTATTTCACACTATTCAAGCAATTATATGTAATAATTCAGTCAAGTGTAAATACAGTTTTAATGTCAAAAAACAATTCAATTTCAAATAATTCAGTTAAGCAAGCTCGCGCTTCATATGTAAATACGGTTTGTCAAAAGCATTTCTTTTTCAAACTATTCAGTTTACTCAATCGATTCAGTTTAGCTTAAGTATGCTGTTAGTTCTATTTAGCCCATAGATAGGGCCCTATCCGGTGCTACCACTCCGAGTCTGAATGGACCTGGGAACGATGATATTGAAGGGGTACTCCGCATTCCCCAGAGAAGCAGTCTATGTATTCTACAGCCCCAGCTGACTGGGCAATATATATATGAGAAATAAATTCTTGCTGCAGCAAATATTTTCGACCAAAAGTAAAAAACAGTTTACTTATAAGTAACTTGGATGTGCTTAATTTAAGTCATCGTCTTTTCCGTCTTTATAGAGCAACACGCATGAAGTAAAGTTTACTGACAATAAAAGACAATTACCGATGAGTTCGATTCTTACTGGGAGAGTTGAAGTGGTTTTATAAGAAAATCCATGCTATGATTCGTGCAAAACAATTATTCTTTAGATTCAGTGTCTGTGATGATCTTCTTCTTCTTCTTCTTCTTCTTCTTCTTCTTCTTCTTCTTCTTCTTCTTCTTCTTCTTCTTCTTCTTCTTCGTGTTCGTCCTTAAACCGGTCATCCTCGTGTTGTAATGAACGACTTCGATCTCCAGTTGAGCTATTACGTTCACTTTCACATAAATCCCCTGGGGAAGTGTATGAACCCCCCTTATCTTTCCGGCTGGGGATTAAATAATACCACAACTCTTCTTCTAGAAGGATGGCTTTTGGTATACAATTGCTTATAAAGGTTGATATGCCATTAAACAAAGAAACTCTTTTCATAAAACAATGTGCAACGGAGATAAATCCAGAAGGAGCACTTACAAAGACAAGACTAATGTCTAATAATGTAGACAATAAGACTGTTATCAGAAAATTCTTGGCAACAGTGAGTGTAGAAGATCAAGATCAAGATCGTTTAACCCATAGACAGGGCCCTATAAGACGCAACCATTCCGGGCCAGAGTGGACTTGTGGGCAAAGGCAATGAAGGGGTGCTCTAAATTCACAAATGCTCCAGCATCATTAAAACCTCACCATCCGATTGTTTAGTGTCTTATCGAGGACACTGAGGGAGGCGGGGGGTAGCCGTGTGTTCAACAGCACGAGCATATTTTTTTTTATGATGTACTCCTTGTGCTAAAATATTACGCTAGAGTTGGATTTGTTAAAATACTTCTCATGAAGAGAACTGAGTATTTCTTTAAGTTGAAACCCCTAGTGTCACTTCCACAATATGTAAGACAATTTGTACAAAGAAGCAAACGCGATAGGATATTGACAAAAGAAGAATATAAAAAACAACTTTTTTTTACTTTATCTTTAGTGGATAAATAACAAAAATATAAAGATAATAATCTTCATGAATTTTGCTATGAATAGTCGTGGGTGTATTTATGTAAAAAAAAAAAGTGTATTTTTAGTTAGGAATAACAGAGAGAGAGAGAGAGAGAGAGAGAGAGTGCAACTCATACTTATATACATGTGTATGTTTGCAGGTATGTGTGAGTTCTGGTATGTCTAAGTCATTTAAACTATTGGTAATTCAAGGCCACTGTTTTCGTGTGAATGTAAAGTTCGTCTCCATTTCGATTGTATGCCACCTTTTGAATTAAGAGAGTCATGTAAATCATAAGAAGTTTTATATATATATATATATATATATATATATATATATATATATATATATATATCATGGTAATATAAGATATTTTCAAGAAAAAATTTAGAGATGAAACATTTTTTCTTATTTTAGCGGCAGCTATTCTGTTGGTAAAGGAATTAAGAACCAACCCAAAAAATAGGGGGAAAATGCATGCGTCGGCCGGGAGTTGAACCCGGATCGACTGCTTGGAAGGCAACCATGCTAACCGTTACACCACGGACGCACGCCGAAACCGATCACAAAAGTTGACTATATAAACTAATATCGGATCAAATATAATGTTCTGCAAGTTTCCAGATTTGCTTATGTGGACTTTTTAGAAAATGAAAAATAAAAAATGTTACGGTAATATTTTACGACCAAAAGCAAGAAACAATGTGCTTATAAATAACTTGTTTTATATTTTCATCATACAACGTGTGAAAACAAGTGCAATACGTGTCAGTGGCCGCCAACCGGGTGTGATGACACAATTTCGGTAGCTCAAGGCGTTTTTGCCACGGTCACACTACCAAGCAGCTTTTGCAAACGGACGCCAGATCAACTAAAAGCAGAGATTACATTGTACGTTCATCTTCATTTTTAAGGTAGTTTGTGATTTTTAAAAACGCGATAACTTTCGCCAGTTGCTGTCATTGTGCACTTAGAGTAACCATTTCTTGATGCTATTTCTTGATTCCATTTTCTCCAAGCACAAAGAAAAACTATACTCATTCTAAACGGAAGTTTTAATGCAAAACTATCTGACTAAACCGAATAGCTTTAAATAAATTTTTTTTGACATTTAAACTATGTACTTAAGTTAAACTGAATTGTTTGAAATAGAACCATTTTTTCTGTATGAAATCGATTTGGTATTAAATAACCTACAATGGTGGCTAAGCCATTATACCCAAACAAACAATCGATTGCTACTCCCAAACTCTCACTGAATATATATTCATATATATATATATATATACATATGTATAAAGACAGAAATATATATATATATATATATATATATATATATATATTAGTATGAATAAATAATATTTTCAAGAAGAGAATTGGAGATGAAATACTCTTTCTTCTGTTAGCTTCAGATATTCAATTCGTAAAGAAATTCAGATAAAACACTTTTAATACGGAATGATACAAAAGCGCCGGGTGGGAGTTGAGCCCGGATCGACTACTTCGAAGGCAACCATGCGAACCGTTACACCACCGACGCCCGACACTCAGCGGAATTTAAATTTGTGTATATTCAATTTTAATAATTTGCGTATATATATATATATATGTATATATGTATATATATATATATATATATATATATATATATATCGGTTTAGTTTGCTTTATATTTTATGCCGTAAAGGCTTATCAACTTTCTTTAGGTTATTTAACGCCAAATCCATTTTTATGTAAAGAATCTCTTCTATTGATAATAGTTCAGTTTAGCATAAGTAGACAGTTTAATTGTCAAAACATTTTCATTTCAAACTATTCAAGTAGTTATACGTTATAATTCAGTTAAGTGTAAACACAGTTTTAATGTCGAAAAACAGTTCAATTTCAAATAATTCAGTTAAGCATAAGCACGCACTTTAAATGTAAGTACGGCTTAATTGTCAAAAGCATTTCTATTTCAAGCTATTCAGTTTACTCAAACAATTCAGTTTAGCTAAGTATACTATTAGTTTTATTTAACCAATAGTAATAGCGATGGTAATGAAAAGGTACTCTGCATTCCCCAAAGCTCAAGTATTCCTGGAACCTCACCATCAGATTGTATAGTGTTATATCGAGGACACTCATTGGGTGAGGGGGTCTTACCCCTCGGCAGAAGTACAGTCAGTGTATTCTGGGTTATACACAGAGTTAAATGTCAAACAGTTTTATTTCAGATAATTCAGTTCAGCATAAGTACACAGTTTAGGCGTCAAAACAGTTCTATTCTGAGCAATTCAGTTCAGCACTAGTAAGTAGGTCCAATGTCGAAACAGTTGTATTCTTAACAATTCAGTTTAGCATGAATATGCAGTTTAAATGCAAAAATCAATCGTGCGAAAGAAGCACGGTTTAGTTCTATTTAACCCACAGATAGGAACCTTAATAGGTGCTACCACTCCTGGCCAGAGTGGACCTGGGAGCCATGGCAATGAAGGGGTACTCTTCATTCTGCAAAGCTCTAGCATTGCTGGAAAATCAACATCAGTTTGTTTAATCTCATATCCAGGACACTCGTTGTTCTCTCAGTTACTCGGGGACTTTTCACAAAATGGGAAATTGCTTTTGTTCGATCGCGAATAGGAAGCCAATTTTTACTTCTGAGTAACAATGAAATAAAACATTATTCAGTTAAGAGAATGCAACCCGTTCTACTCAATAGTTAGAAACTACGTTCTCGGAAATAGTCTGAGTTGGTTGGGAAAATCCCACACACTGTCGAAGCTAGTGATGTTACCTTTGCTGATTCCAGCGTTTGTGTCTAGTAGCAATGAAAAGTTCCGTGAGATTCCAATATAGATGAGTCGGTGTTTTAGATTTTAGTATCCGATGGGCTACGATATATCTCTGAAAATAATGAGATATCAGCGGGATGAAGCTACCCTTACCGCTTTCAAGACTTCACTTACAGGCCACTGGTGACTGTTTAAGATGAGGGATGTATTTGTGTCACACCCTGTCAAAGTTTATCACCAAATAAGGTAAATATATCGTTTTGTCCCCACAAAACATTTATATATCGTTTTGTCCCCACGAAATATAAGATATCCTTTCAATCTTTATTACAAGTCTTATAATCATCTTTTTTACTTATATATATTGATAAATATATAACAGTGAGACTATCTAATATTTTCAAGGAGTAAGCTAAGAAAGGAAACCTTTCTTTTTTGTTTTTTTGCCTGAGATTGTCAATTCACAAAGGAATTGAGATACAACAAAATTAGCTGATGACGTGGATGAATCATTGTTATTTCAACAGGGATTTAAGTTTTGAGTAGCCGATGGGTTACGATATATTTATGGATATTAGCTCGATGAAGTTATCATTTGCACTTTCCAAAAATCACTTAAAGTTCAGGGGTGATTATTTAAAATGTACCAGGTATTTCTATCACACGCTGTATAAGCTCATTACTAAATAAGCTTGATTTATCTTCCTTTCCACGCGAAACAATCAGCAGATATCCTTTTGAACACTATTAAAGAACATACTAACTTCAAATGTACTTAAGCTAACGTGAATTGTTTGAAATTGAACTATTTTTTGTATAAAAGTTGATTTGGCATTAAATAACCGACAATGTTTGATAAGCCATAATACCCAAATAAACAATCGATTACTATTCTCCAACTCACTCTGAATATATATATATTTCATATATATATATATATATATATATATATCAGGGTATGAATAAATAATATTATCAACGAGAGAATTTCTAGATGAAATCTTCTTTCTTCTTTTAGCTTCGGATATTTGATTTGTAAAGATGTAACCCCGAGTGTCACTTCAACAATATAAAACACAATATTTACAAAGAAGCAAACACCAAAGAATATTGACAAAACAAGAATATAAAAAAAAACAACAACATTTTCTTTAATTTTTCACAAGTGGACAAAAGAAAAATACAAAGACAGTTATGTTCATAAATTTTGCTATGTATAGTGGTGGGTGTATTTATGTAAAAATAAGTGTATTTTTAGTCAAGAATAACGGAGAGAGAGAGAGAGAGAGAGAGAAAGAGAGAGAGCTCAACTTGTACTTACATACATGTGTATGTTTGCAGGTATGTGTGAGTTCTGGTATGTTTAAGTCATTTAATCTATTGGTAAATCAAGACCACTGTTTTTTTGTTAATGTATTTCAGTGCGTCTGACTTTTTGTTCCACATGTATCGTCTCCATGTCGATTGTGTGCCACCTTTTCAATTAAAAAATGTTTGGTTCTTATACTCTTTGGGTGATGGCATTTTAAGTTTAGGTGGGTATATTTTATTTCGGGTTAACTAAATTTCAAATGTGTGGACATACGAGTTATATATACATATATATATATATCTATCAGCGTGAGAATATAAGATATTTTCAAGGAAAGAATTTAGAGATGAAACATTTTCTTATATTAGCGGTAGATATTCTGTTAGTAAAGGAATTAAGATACAGAAATTTTAGTTGGGGAAAAAATGGATGCGTCGGCCGGGAGTCGAACCCGGATCGACTGCTTGGAAGGCAACCATGCTAACCGTTACACCACCGACCCTTGACGAAATCGTTTACAAAAGTTGACTATAAACTAAAATAAGTATAATGAAAAAATAAAAATATTTTACGACCATCTGTCATGGGAGGTAGATGGCTCTTAAAGGGTCTCGAGAGAAATATGACCTGGGCTAGAATGTATTTCAAGGCAGCAAAATCCAGGTCACTAGTATTAAAAAAAGGCAAGGGCATGGAGATTTACAGAAGCAGGAGAAACAATACCTACTCAGATCGAAAAGCCTACTAAGAGCTTGGGCAAGACTTTCAACAGTAGTCTGAAGGATGCAGCCGCAAAACAGAAGACTATAAAAAGATCTTGAGGAGTGGCTAAGGACGATCGACAAATCTCGATAGTTGGTCGATTTAAGGCATGGTTATTCCAGCATGCAGTTTTGCGCCGGATATTGTGGCCATTGCTCGTCTATGATATTCTGATTACCACCGTGGAATAGTTAGAAAGAGCAATTTTTAATCTAGTAATTTAGAAAAGAAATCTTCTTTCTTCTTTTCGCTTCGGCTATTTCATTTGTAAAAGGATTAAGAAAAAGCACTTTTAATCGGGAAAAACACAAATGCGTCGGCCGGGAGTCGAACTGTCGAATTGTTATTTCATTATTGCCCATCTCAAATGTAATTTGAATAGGGAAAAAATGACGTTCAGTGTGAGTGGTTACCCTCCTAGTCGAATAGTTAATTACAATTCAACTGGAGATTGTTTTATTTAGAACACTTTAAGTGAATTGTTTTACTCTCAGGCGTAGTGGGGAATAGGTCATTAGAAATAAATTTTTTCAAACCGTTCATTTAAGTCAAAACAGAGCTAATTCAGTTTAGTATAAGTACAGATTTTGTTTACGCACTTTTTAATATCAAAACAGTTCAATATTAAACAATTCAGTTTCTTGGAAGTACACTTTCAATGTCAAAAACAGTTTCATTTCAAACAATTCAGTTTAGCAGAAGCAAGTAGTTAAAAGGTAAGTACAGTTTAATAATCCCAAACATTTCTATTTCAAACAGTTCTAATTCAAAAAATTTCGTTTGGCATGAGTATGCCGTTAGATCTATTAACGCATAGACAGGGTCCTTGAAGGTGCTACCATTCCGGGCCAGAGTGGACCTGGGAGCAAAGGCAATGAAGGGGTGCTCTAAATTCCCCAATGCTCCAGCATCACTAAAACCTCACCATCCGATTGTTTAGTGTCTTACCGAGGACATTGATGGAGGGGGGGGATTAGCCCTCTGCAGAGGTGCAGTCCGTGTATTCAACAGCACCAGGATAGGTTTTTTATAATGTATTCCTTGTCCTAAAATATTACGCTAGAGATGGATTTTTGTTTAAATTACTTCCCGTGAAGAGAATCGAGTATTTCTTTAAGTTGTAACCCAGAGTGTCACTTCCACAATATACAACACAATTTGTACAAAGAAGCAAACACCAAAGGATAGTGACAAAACAAGAAATTTAAAAAAAAACATTTTTTTTACTTCATCACAAGTGGACAAATAAGAAAAATACAAAGAAACTAAGTAAGTAACCTTGGTGATCATAGTCAAGAGAGCCCAGAAGGCTCCGTTTTCGATAGCTACTACACCGATGTGTAGGAGAGAGCGCTACTCCATTCCCTGGATTGCTCCACGTTACCCTTCATACGTACCATATAATGTTGAGTGTTAAGCAAGGAGGTATCAAGTACCATTTTCAAAGTCTTTGGTATGACTCGACCTGGCGATTTAACCCAGGTCTCCCGGACCATTGGCGAACACTCTACTCTGTTCATAAATTTTGCTATGTATAATGGTGGGTGTATATATGTAAAAACAAGTGTATTTTTAGTGAAGAATAACGGAGAGAGTGAGTGAGAGGGAGAGTGAGAGAGAGAGGTCAACTTGTACTTACATACATGTGTATGTTTGCAGGTATGTATGAGTTCTGGTGTGTTTAAGTCATTTAATCTATTGGTAAATCAAGACCACTGTTTTTGTGTTAATGCATTTCAGTGCGTCTGACTTTTTGTTCCACATGTATCGTCTCCATGTCGATTGTGTGCCACCTTTCGAATTAAAAATGTTGGTTACTTCTACTCTTTGGGTGATGGCATTTTAAGTTTTGGCGGGTAAATTTTATTGCGGGTCAATTAAAGTTCAAATGTGCGGACGTACGGGTCATAAGAAGTTTTATATATACAAATATAAACATATCAGCGTGAGAATATCAGATATTTTTAAGGAAATAATTTAGAGATGAAACTTTTTTCTATTTTTAACGGCAGGTATTCAGTTTGTAAAGGAATAAAGAGACAACAATGTTAATTGACGGATAATAGATGCGTCGGCCGGGAGTCGAACCCGGATCGATTGCGTGGCAGGCAACCACGATAACCGTTACACCACCGACGCTTGACGATAACGAAGTACAAAAGTTTACTATATATACTAAAATCGAATCTAATGTTCTGCCCATTCCCAGGTATGCTTTTTAGAAAATGGAAAATAAAAATGATATCAGAGATTACATTATGCGTTCATCACTTTTTTAGTACAGCTTGTGATTTTGTAAAAAAGCTATACTTTAGCCAGTGGGTGTCATGAAGCACTTACAGTAACCATTTCTTGATGTGACGTAATCACACGGGAATCGTGGTTCCGCCTGCATGTCTTTCATGCTGAAGACTTTTCGCTTACGCCAAAATCCAACCTGTTGTATATTGCACCGTTGTCTGAAGACGAATTCAGTCATCTTACAAACTGCGGCATGTAATTCCTGTTTATAACAGAAAGTAAATGGTCATAGAAAATAGTGTCAAAGAAAATCACACAAAGCAACCTCAATGGGAATCACGTGGCACATCCAACCCTTTTCCACACAGTCGGCACGTACTCGGCACGCAGAGTTTCGTATCGGTTTCTCTTTCGCTCGTGTGCCTCCTCCCGATTTTATTCCCAGGAGACTGTCAGTTTTATGAGGAGAACACACTTCTTTGAATCGGACTATGCTACAATGTCTTGCTGCTTTTTCGTATGAATAATGTGAACTGGAAATTGAAGAGATGTCTTGAGATCCGTGAAACTTTCCAGACACTAAATCCCTTCCGTCGCTTCATAGTGGGATTTTTTGGTTTTTTCACAGTATATTCACGTTCCTTTAGAAACTGAATTATGGGCTCATTGTCTCTCAAAGGTTGCAGGTTTGCTGTCTCACATTGTGCTTTTAACAACTCTATGACTACCCTAACACCTAGTTATATTGCCATGTATACATCTGATGCGCTAGACAACATGCTGATAGTACATGGCGCAGGCTACCCACGACCAATTTTAAACAGGAAGCGCAGGTTCGAATCAATATATGCCCATAATTTTAGGGTAGTTGAAACCTACAATGGTTGATAAGCCATAATAACGAAACAAACAATTGATTGGTATTGTCAAACTCTCACTTAATAAATATACATATTTCTTTATATATATATATATATATATAGGTATGAATAGATAATATTTTCAACGAGAGAATTTGGACATGATACCTTCTTTCTTCTGTTGGCTTCAGATATTTAATTCGTAAAGGAATAAAACAATTTTAAAAGGGACTAACACACATGCGTTAGTCGAACCCGGATCAACTGCTTGGAAGGCACACCATGCTAACAGTTACACCACCGACGCGAAGACGGGATGCTATTACCAGTGGTTCCATTGGAATTAAGGTTTTTCACGGTAATTGAATTGGTTCTATATCATTCCATTTTATCCAAGCTCAATCAAGAACTATACTTATTCTAAACGGAAGTGTCAAAAGCAGAACTATTTGACTAAACTGAATAGATTTAAATAGAAATTTTTTTTGACAATCAAACAGTGTACTTAAGGTAAAGTGAATTGTTTGATATAGAACTATGTTTTTGTATAAAATTTGATTGGCAATAAATAACCTACAATTGTTGATATGTCATAATAGCCAAACAAACAATTAATTGGTATTCTCAAACTCACTCTGAATATATGTATATACTTCTTATATATATATATATATATATATATTGGTATCAATAAATAATATCTTCGAGGAGAGAATTTAGAGATAAAATCTTCTTTCTTATATTATCTTCAGATATTTAATTTGTAAAGGAATTAAGTTAAAATAATTTTAATAGAAAATAACACGCATGCGTCAGCCGCGAGTCGAACCCGTTTAAACTGCTTGAAAGGCGACCACGGTAGCCGTTTCACCACCTACGATCGACACGCTGTGGTTATTAAATCTGTCTATTGTAAATTTCAATATATATATATATATATATATATATATATATACGTTTGGTTTGGTTTGTGGGGTGTCATGGCTTATAAATCTTTGTAGGTTAGTTAACGCTAAGTCAATTTTTACGTAAATAATCAGTTATACTTAAAACAATTCCCTTTTGCATAAGTACACTGTTTAAGTGTCCAAAACATTTCTATTTCACACTATTCAAGCAATTATATGTAATAATTCAGTCAAGTGTAAATACAGTTTTAATGTCAAAAAACAATTCAATTTCAAATAATTCAGTTAAGCAAGCTCGCGCTTCATATGTAAATACGGTTTGTCAAAAGCATTTCTTTTTCAAACTATTCAGTTTACTCAATCGATTCAGTTTAGCTTAAGTATGCTGTTAGTTCTATTTAGCCCATAGATAGGGCCCTATCCGGTGCTACCACTCCGAGTCTGAATGGACCTGGGAACGATGATATTGAAGGGGTACTCCGCATTCCCCAGAGAAGCAGTCTATGTATTCTACAGCCCCAGCTGACTGGGCAATATATATATGAGAAATAAATTCTTGCTGCAGCAAATATTTTCGACCAAAAGTAAAAAACAGTTTACTTATAAGTAACTTGGATGTGCTTAATTTAAGTCATCGTCTTTTCCGTCTTTATAGAGCAACACGCATGAAGTAAAGTTTACTGACAATAAAAGACAATTACCGATGAGTTCGATTCTTACTGGGAGAGTTGAAGTGGTTTTATAAGAAAATCCATGCTATGATTCGTGCAAAACAATTATTCTTTAGATTCAGTGTCTGTGATGATCTTCTTCTTCTTCTTCTTCTTCTTCTTCTTCTTCTTCTTCTTCTTCTTCTTCTTCTTCTTCTTCTTCTTCTTCTTCTTCTTCGTGTTCGTCCTTAAACCGGTCATCCTCGTGTTGTAATGAACGACTTCGATCTCCAGTTGAGCTATTACGTTCACTTTCACATAAATCCCCTGGGGAAGTGTATGAACCCCCCTTATCTTTCCGGCTGGGGATTAAATAATACCACAACTCTTCTTCTAGAAGGATGGCTTTTGGTATACAATTGCTTATAAAGGTTGATATGCCATTAAACAAAGAAACTCTTTTCATAAAACAATGTGCAACGGAGATAAATCCAGAAGGAGCACTTACAAAGACAAGACTAATGTCTAATAATGTAGACAATAAGACTGTTATCAGAAAATTCTTGGCAACAGTGATTGTAGAAGATCAAGATCAAGATCGTTTAACCCATAGACAGGGCCCTATAAGACGCAACCATTCCGGGCCAGAGTGGACTTGTGGGCAAAGGCAATGAAGGGGTGCTCTAAATTCACAAATGCTCCAGCATCATTAAAACCTCACCATCCGATTGTTTAGTGTCTTATCGAGGACACTGAGGGAGGCGGGGGGTAGCCGTGTGTTCAACAGCACGAGCATATTTTTTTTTATGATGTACTCCTTGTGCTAAAATATTACGCTAGAGTTGGATTTGTTAAAATACTTCTCATGAAGAGAACTGAGTATTTCTTTAAGTTGAAACCCCTAGTGTCACTTCCACAATATGTAAGACAATTTGTACAAAGAAGCAAACGCGATAGGATATTGACAAAAGAAGAATATAAAAAACAACTTTTTTTTACTTTATCTTTAGTGGATAAATAACAAAAATATAAAGATAATAATCTTCATGAATTTTGCTATGAATAGTCGTGGGTTGTATTTATGTAAAAAAAAAAGTGTATTTTTAGTTAGGAATAACAGAGAGAGAGAGAGAGAGAGAGAGAGAGTGCAACTCATACTTATATACATGTGTATGTTTGCAGGTATGTGTGAGTTCTGGTATGTCTAAGTCATTTAAACTATTGGTAATTCAAGGCCACTGTTTTCGTGTGAATGTAAAGTTCGTCTCCATTTCGATTGTATGCCACCTTTTGAATTAAGAGAGTCATGTAAATCATAAGAAGTTTTATATATATATATATATATATATATATATATATATATATATATATATATCGTGGTAATATAAGATATTTTCAAGAAAAAATTAGAGATTAAACATTTTTTCTTATTTTAGCGGCAGCTATTCTGTGGTAAAGGAATTAAGAACCAACCCAAAAAATAGGGGGAAAATGCATGCGTCGGCCGGGAGTTGAACCCGGATCGACTGCTTGGAAGGCAACCATGCTAACCGTTACACCACCGACGCACGCCGAAACCGATCACAAAAGTTGACTATATAAACTAATATCGGATCAAATATAATGTTCTGCAAGTTTCCAGATTTGCTTATGTGGACTTTTTAGAAAATGAAAAATAAAAAATGTTACGGTAATATTTTACGACCAAAAGCAAGAAACAATGTGCTTATAAATAACTTGTTTTATATTTTCATCATACAACGTGTGAAAACAAGTGCAATACGTGTCAGTGGCCGCCAACGGGTGTGATGACACAATTTCGGTAGCTCAAGGCGTTTTTGCCACGGTCACACTACCAAGCAGCTTTTGCAAACGGACGCCAGATCAACTAAAAGCAGAGATTACATTGTACGTTCATCTTCATTTTTAAGGTAGTTTGTGATTTTTAAAAACGCGATAACTTTCGCCAGTTGCTGTCATTGTGCACTTAGAGTAACCATTTCTTGATGCTATTTCTTGATTCCATTTTCTCCAAGCACAAAGAAAAACTATACTCATTCTAAACGGAAGTTTTAATGCAAAACTATCTGACTAACCGAATAGATTTAAATAAATTTTTTTTGACATTTAAACTATGTACTTAAGTTAAACTGAATTGTTTGAAATAGAACCATTTTTTCTGTATGAAATCGATTTGGCATAAAATAACCGACAATGGTGGCTAAGCCATTATACCCAAACAAACAATCGATTGCTACTCTCAAACTCTCACTGAATATATATTCATATATATATATGCATATGTATAAAGACAGAAATATATATATATATATATATATATTGGTATGAATAAATAATATTTTCAAGAAGAGAATTGGAGATGAAATACTCTTTCTTCTGTTAGCTTCAGATATTCAATTCGTAAAGAAATTCAGATAAAACACTTTTAATACGGAATGATACAAAAGCGCCGGGTGGAGTTGAACCCGGATCGACTACTTCGAAGGCAACCATGCGAACCGTTACACCACCGACGCCGACACTCAGCGGAATTTAAATTTGTGTATATTCAATTTTAATAATTTGCGTATATATATATATATATGTATATATATATATATCTATATATATATGTATATATATATATATATATATATATATATATATATGTATATATATATATATATATATATATATGTATATATATATATATATATATATTTATATATATATATATATATATATATATATATATATATATATATATATATATATATCGGTTTAGTTTGCTTTATATTTTATGCCGTAAAGGCTTATCAACTTTTTTTATGTTATTTAACGCCAAATCCATTTTTATGTAAAGAATCTCTTCTATTGATAATAATTCAGTTTAGCATAAGTAGACAGTTTAATTGTCAAAACATTTTCATTTCAAACTATTCAAGTTGTTATACGTTATAATTCAGTTAAGTGTAAACACAGTTTTAATGTCGAAAAACAGTTCAATTTCAAATAATTCAGTTAAGCATAAGCACGCACTTTAAATGTAAGTACGGCTTAATTGTCAAAAGCATTTCTATTTCAAGCTATTCAGTTTACTCAAACAATTCACTTTAGCTAAGTATACTATTAGTTTTATTTAACCAATAGTAATAGCGATGGTAATGAAAAGGTACTCTGCATTCCCCAAAGCTCAAGTATTCCTGGAACCTCACCATCAGATTGTATAGTGTTATATCGAGGACACTCATTGGGTGAGGGGGTCTTACCCCTCGGCAGAAGTACAGTCAGTGTATTCTGGGTTATACACAGAGTTAAATGTCAAACAGTTTTATTTCAGATAATTCAGTTCAGCATAAGTACACAGTTTAGGCGTCAAAACAGTTCTATTCTGAGCAATTCAGTTCAGCACTAGTAAGTAGGTCCAATGTCGAAACAGTTGTATTCTTAACAATTCAGTTTAGCATGAATATGCAGTTTAAATGCAAAAATCAATCATGCGAAAGAAGCACGGTTTAGTTCTATTTAACCCACAGATAGGAACCTTAATAGGTGCTACCACTCCTGGCCAGAGTGGACCTGGGAGCCATGGCAATGAAGGGGTACTCTTCATTCTGCAAAGCTCTAGCATTGCTGGAAAATCAACATCAGTTTGTTTAATCTCATATCCAGGACACCCGTTGTTCTCTCAGTTACTCGGGGACTTTTCACAAAATGGGAAATTGCTTTCGTTCGATCGCGAATAGGAAGCCAATTTTTACTTCTGAGTAACAATGAAATAAAACATTATTCAGTTAAGAGAATGCAACCCGTTCTACTCAATAGTTAGAAACTACGTTCTCGGAAATAGTCTGAGTTGGTTGGGAAAATCCCACACACTGTCGAAGCTAGTGATGTTACCTTTGCTGATTCCAGCGTTTGTGTCCAGTAGCAATGAAAAGTTCCGTGAGATTCCAATATAGATGAGTCGGTGTTTTAGATTTTAGTATCCGATGGGCTACGATATATCTCTGAAAATAATGAGATATCAGCGGGATGAAGCTACCCTTACCGCTTTCAAGACTTCACTTACAGGCCACTGGTGACTGTTTAAGATGAGGGATGTATTTGTGTCACACCCTGTCAAAGTTTATCACCAAATAAGGTAAATATATCGTTTTGTCCCCACAAAACATTTATATATCGTTTTGTCCCCACGAAACATAAGATATCCTTTCAATCTTTATTACAAGTCTTATAATCATCTTTTTTACTTATATATATTGATAAATATATAACAGTGAGACTATCTATTTTCAAGGAGTAAGCTAAGAAAGGAAATCTTTCTTTTTTGTTTTTTTTGCCTGAGATTGTCAATTCACAAAGGAATTGAGATACAACAAAATTAGCTGATGACGTGGATGAATCATTGTTATTTCAACAGGGATTTAAGTTTTGAGTAGCCGATGGGTTACGATATATTTATGGATATTAGCTCGATGAAGTTATCATTTGCACTTTCCAAAAATCACTTGCAGTTCAGGGGTGATTATTTAAAATGTACCAGGTATTTCTATCACACGCTGTATAAGCTCATCACTAAATAAGCTTGATGTATCTTCCTTTCCACACGAAACAATCAGCAGATATCCTTTCGAACACTATTAAAGAACATACTAACTTCAAATGTACTTAAGCTAACGTGAATTGTTTGAAATTGAACTATTTTTTGTATAAAAGTTGATTTGGCATTAAATAACCGACAATGTTTGATAAGCCATAATACCCAAATAAACAATCGATTACTATTCTCCAACTCACTCTGAATATATATATATTTCATATATATATATATATATATATATATATATATCAGGGTATGAATAAATAATATTATCAACGAGAGAATTTCTAGATGAAATCTTCTTTCTTCTTTTAGCTTCGGATATTTGATTTGTAAAGATGTAACCCCGAGTGTCACTTCAACAATATAAAACACAATATTTACAAAGAAGCAAACACCAAAGAATATTGACAAAACAAGAATATAAAAAAAAACAACAACATTTTCTTTAATTTTTCACAAGTGGACAAAAGAAAAATACAAAGACAGTTATGTTCATAAATTTTGCTATGTATAGTGGTGGGTGTATTTATGTAAAAATAAGTGTATTTTTAGTCAAGAATAACGCAGAGAGAGAGAGAGAGAGAGAGAGAACGAGAGAGAGCTCAACTTGTACTTACATACATGTGTATGTTTGCAGGTATGTGTGAGTTCTGGTATGTTTAAGTCATTTAATCTATTGGTAAATCAAGACCACTGTTTTTTTGTTAATGTATTTCAGTATTTCAGTGCGTCTGACTTTCTGTTCCACATGTATCGTCTCCATGTCGATTGTGTGCCACCTTTTCAATTAAAAAATGTTTGGTTCTTATACTCTTTGGGTGATGGCATTTTAAGTTTAGGTGGGTATATTTTATTTCGGGTTAACTAAATTTCAAATGTGTGGACATACGAGTTATATATACATATATATATATATCTATCAGCGTGAAAATATAAGATATTTTCAAGGAAAGAATTTAGAGATGAAACATTTTCTTATATTAGCGGTAGATATTCTGTTAGTAAAGGAATTAAGATACAGAAATTTTAGTTGGGGAAAAAATGGATGCGTCGGCCGGGAGTCGAACCCGGATCGACTGCTTGGAAGGCAACCATGCTAACCGTTACACCACCGACGCTTGACGAAATCGTTTACAAAAGTTGACTATAAACTAAAATATGTATAATGAAAAAATAAAAATATTTTACGACCATCTGTCATGGGAGGTAGATGGCTCTTAAAGGGTCTCGAGAGAAATATGACCTGGGCTAGAATGTATTTCAAGGCAGCAAAATCCAGGTCACTAGTATTAAAAAAAGGCAAGGGCATGGAGATTTACAGAAGCAGGAGAAACAATACCTACTCAGATCGAAAAGCCTACTAAGAGCTTGGGCAAGACTTTCAACAGTAGTCTGAAGGATGCAGCCGCAAAACAGAAGACTATAAAAAGATCTTGAGGAGTGGCTAAGGACGATCGACAAATCTCGATAGTTGGTCGATTTAAGGCATGGTTATTCCAGCATGCAGTTTTGCGCCGGATATTGTGGCCATTGCTCGTCTATGATATTCTGATTACCACCGTGGAATCGTTAGAAAGAGCAATTTTTAATCTAGTAATTTAGAGAAGAAATCTTCTTTCTTCTTTTCGCTTCGGCTATTTCATTTGTAAAAGGATTAAGAAAAAGCACTTTTAATCGGGAAAAACACAAATGCGTCGGCCGGGAGTCGAACTGTCGAATTGTTATTTCATTATTGCCCATCTCAAATGTAATTTGAATGGGGAAAAAATGATATTCAGTGTGAGTGGTTACCCTCCTAGTCGAATAGTTAATTACAATTCAACTGGAGATTGTTTTATTTAAAACACTTTAAGTGAATTGTTTTACTCTCAGACGTAGTGGGGAATAGGTCATGTGAAATAATTTTTTTCAAACCGTTCATTTAAGTCAAAACAGAGCTAATTCAGTTTAGTATAAGTAAGGGATTTTGTTTACGCACTTTTTAATATCAAAACAGTTCAATATTAAACAATTCAGTTTCTTGGAAGTACACTTTCAATGTCAAAAACAGTTTCATTTCAAACAATTCAGTTTAGCAGAAGCAAGTAGTTAAAAGGTAAGTACAGTTTAATAATCCCAAACATTTCTATTTCAAACAGTTCTAATTCAAAAAATTTCGTTTGGCATGAGTATGCAGTTAGATCTATTAACTCATAGACAGGGTCCTTGAAGGTGCTACCATTCCGGGCCAGAGTGGACCTGGGAGCAAAGGCAATGAAGGGGTGCTCTAAATTCCCCAATGCTCCAGCATCACTAAAACCTCAAACAAATACCCAAACAAACAATCGATTGCTACTCCCAAACTCTCGCTGAATATATATTCATATATATATATATATACATATGTATAAAGACAGAAATATATATATATATATATATATATATATATTGGTATGAATAAATAATATTTTCAAGAAGAGAATTGGAGATGAAATACTCTTTCTTCTGTTAGCTTCAGATATTCAATTCGTAAAGAAATTCAGATAAAACACTTTTAATACGGAATGATACAAAAGCGCCGGGTGGGAGTTGAACCCGGATCGACTACTTCGAAGGCAACCATGCGAACCGTTACACCACCGACGCCCGACACTCAGCGGAATTTAAATTTGTGTATATTCAATTTTAATAATTTGCGTATATATATATATATATATATATCGGTTTAGTTTGCTTTATATTTTATGCCGTAAAGGCTTATCAACTTTTTTTAGGTTATTTAACGCCAAATCCATTTTTATGTAAAGAATCTCTTCTCTTGATAATAGTTCAGTTTAGCATAAGTAGACAGTTTAATTGTCAAAACATTTTCATTTCAAACTATTCAAGTAGTTATACCTTATAATTCAGTTAAGTGTAAACACAGTTTTAATGTCGAAAAACAGTTCAATTTCAAATAATTCAGTTAAGCATAAGCACGCACTTTAAATGTAAGTACGGCTTAATTGTCAAAAGCATTTCTATTTCAAGCTATTCAGTTTACTCAAACAATTCACTTTAGCTAAGTATACTATTAGTTTTATTTAACCAATAGTAATAGCGATGGTAATGAAAAGGTACTCTGCATTCCCCAAAGCTCAAGTATTCCTGGAACCTCACCATCAGATTGTATAGTGTTATATCGAGGACACTCGTTGGGTGAGGGGGTCTTACCCCTCGGCAGAAGTACAGTCAGTGTATTCTGGGTTATACACAGAGTTAAATGTCAAACAGTTTTATTTCAGATAATTCAGTTCAGCATAAGTACACAGTTTAGGCGTCAAAACAGTTCTATTCTGAGCAATTCAGTTCAGCACTAGTAAGTAGGTCCAATGTCGAAACAGTTGTATTCTTAACAATTCAGTTTAGCATGAATATGCAGTTTAAATGCAAAAATCAATCGTGCGAAAGAAGCACGGTTTAGTTCTATTTAACCCACAGATAGGAACCTTAATAGGTGCTACCACTCCTGGCCAGAGTGGACCTGGGAGCCATGGCAATGAAGGGGTACTCTTCATTTGGCAAAGCTCTAGCATTGCTGGAAAATCAACATCAGTTTGTTTAATCTCATATCCAGGACACCCGTTGTTCTCTCAGTTACTCGGGGACTTTTCACAAAATGGGAAATTGCTTTTGTTCGATCGCGAATAGGAAGCCAATTTTTACTTCTGAGTAACAATGAAATAAAACATTATTCAGTTAAGAGAATGCAACCCGTTCTACTCAATAGTTAGAAACTACGTTCTCGGAAATAGTCTGAGTTGGTTGGGAAAATCCCACACACTGTCGAAGCTAGTGATGTTACCTTTGCTGATTCCAGCGTTTGTGTCTAGTAGCAATGAAAAGTTCCGTGAGATTCCAATATAGATGAGTCGGTGTTTTAGATTTTAGTATCCGATGGGCTACGATATATCTCTGAAAATAATGAGATATCAGCGGGATGAAGCTACCCTTACCGCTTTCAAGACTTCACTTACAGGCCACTGGTGACTGTTTAAGATGAGGGATGTATTTGTGTCACACCCTGTCAAAGTTTATCACCAAATAAGGTAAATATATCGTTTTGTCCCCACAAAACATTTATATATCGTTTTGTCCCCACGAAATATAAGATATCCTTTCAATCTTTATTACAAGTCTTATAATCATCTTTTTTACTTATATATATTGATAAATATATAACAGTGAGACTATCTAATATTTTCAAGGAGTAAGCTAAGAAAGGAAACCTTTCTTTTTTGTTTTTTTGCCTGAGATTGTCAATTCACAAAGGAATTGAGATACAACAAAATTAGCTGATGACGTGGATGAATCCTTGTTATTTCAACAGGGATTTAAGTTTTGAGTAGCCGATGGGTTACGATATATTTATGGATATTAGCTCGATGAAGTTATCATTTGCACTTTCCAAAAATCACTTGCAGTTCAGGGGTGATTATTTAAAATGTACCAGGTATTTCTATCACACGCTGTATAAGCTCATTACTAAATAAGCTTGATTTATCTTCCTTCCCACACGAAACAATCAGCAGATATCCTTTCGAACACTATTAAAGAACATACTAACTTCAAATGTACTTAAGCTAACGTGAATTGTTTGAAATTGAACTATTTTTTGTATAAAAGTTGATTTGGCCTTAAATAACCGACAATGTTTGAAAAGCCATAATACCCAAATAAACAATCGATTACTATTCTCCAACTCACTCTGAATATATATATATTTCATATATATATATATATATATATATATATATCAGGGTATGAATAAATAATATTATCAACGAGAGAATTTCTAGATGAAATCTTTCTTCTTTTAGCTTCGGATATTTAATTTGTAAAGATGTAACCCCGAGTGTCAATTCAACAATATACAACACAATATTTACAAAGAAGCAAACACCAAAGAATATTGACAAAACAAGAATATTAAAAAAACAACAACATTTTCTTTAATTTATCACAAGTGGACAAATAAAAAAAAATACAACGAGAGTAATGTTCATAAATTTTGCTATGTATAGTGGTGGGTGTATTTATGTAAAAATAAGTGTATTTTTAGTCAAGAATAACGGAGAGAGAGAGAGAGAGAGAGAGAAAGAGAGAGAGCTCAACTTGTACTTACATACATGTGTACGTTTGCAGGTATGTGTGAGTTCTGGTACGTTTAAGTCGTTTAATCTATTGGTAAGTCAAGCCCATTGTTTTTGTGTTAATGTATTTGAGCGCGTCTGACTTTTGTTCCACGTGTATCATCTCCATGTCGATTGTGTGCCACCTTTGGAATTAAAAAAATAATGGGTTCTTATACTCTTTGGGTAATGGCATTTTAAGTTTAGGTGGGTATATTTTATTTCGGGTTAACGAAATTTCAAATGTGTGGACATACGAGTTATGAGAAGTTATATATACATATATATATATATATCAGCGAGAGAATATAAGATATTTTCAAGGAAAGAATTTAGAGATGAAACATTTTCTTATATTAGCGGTAGATATTCTGTTAGTAAAGGAATTAAGATACAGCAATTTTAGTTGGGGAAAAAATGGATGCGTCGGCCGGGAGTCGAACCCGGATCGACTGCTTGGAAGGCAACCATGCTAACCGTTACACCACCGACGCTTGACGAAATTGTCTAAAAAAAGTTGACTATAAACTAAAATAAATATAATGAAAAAATAAAAATATTTTACGACCAAAAGCAAAAACAATGTGTTTATAAGTAACTTGTTTTATATTTTAATCATACAACGTGTGAAATCAACTGCCATATCTGTCACTCATCAGCCGCCAACCAGGTGTGATGACAGTTTCGGTAGGTCAGACATTATTGCCACGTTCACACTACCAAGCAGCTTTTGCCAACGGACGCTAGATCAACTGAGATTACATTGTCCGTTCATCTTGATTTTTAGTGCAGTTTGTGATTTTTAAAACGCGTTTACTTTCGCCAGTGTGTGTCATTATGCACTTACAGTAACCATTTCTTGATGCTACATAATTACACGGGAATTGTGGTTCCGCCTGCATCTCTTTCATGCTGAACACTTTTCGCTTTCGACCAAATCCCACCTGATGTATATTGGTCCGTTGTCTGAAGACGATTTCAGGCAACTTACAAACTGCAGCATGTGATTCTTATTTTAAACAAAAAGGAAATGGCTTAGTGTCCAAGAAAATGTCAACAAGCAACCTCAATAGGAATCCCGTGGCACATCCAACCCTTTTCCACGCAGTCGCCACGCAGTGTCTCATATTGGGTTTTCTTTCGCTCGTGTACCTCTTCCCAGTTTTATTCTCAGGAGACAGTCAGTTCTATGAGGAGAACACACATCTTTGAATCGGAATATGCTAAAATGTTTGACCGCTTTTCCGTATGAATAATGTGAACTGGAAATTGAAGAGATGTCTTGCAATCCGTGAAACTTTCCAGTCTCGAGCTCAGTTCCGTAGCTTCATCGTGGGATTTTTTGGTTTCCTCACAGGATATTCACATTCCTTGAGAAACTGAATTATGTTCTCCTTGGCTCTAACAGGGTGCTGGTTTGCTGTCTTACATTGTGTTCTTAACACCTCTATGACCACCTCTAACACCTTGTTATATCGCCTTGTGTACACCTGAAGCACTAGTGAACATGCAGATAGTACATGGCGCACAGGTTTGAATCAATATATGCCTATGATTTCCGGTTAGTTGCAGTTGGTAAGAAATCATATGTAGAGTGAAGAAGGAATAATATCGCTAGTGATTCCATTGCAATTAAGAATTTTCACCAAAAGTTCATTGGTCCGATATCATTCCATTTTGTCCAAGCACAAAGAAAAACTATACTCATGCTAAAAGGAAGTGTTAAAAGCAAAACTATTTGACTAAACTGAATAGCTTTAAATAGAAATTATTTTGACAATTAAACTGTGTACGTAAGCTAAAGTGAATTGTTTGAAATTGAACGATTTTTAGTATAAAAGTTGATTTGGCATTAACTAACCTACAATGGTTGATAAGCCATAATACCCAAACAAACAATCGATAGCTATTCTCAATCTCACTCTGAATATATATATATATATATATTCCTTATATATATATATATATATATAAGGGTATGAATAAATAATATTATCACCGAGAGAATTTCTAGATGAAATCTTTTTTCTTCTTTTCGCGTCGGATATTTAATTTGTAAAGGAATTAAGAAAAAATACTTTTAATCGGGAAAAACAAATTCGTCAGTCGAACCCGGATCGACCGTTTGGAAGGCAACTATGATAACCGTTACACCACCGACGCTGGAAACAAAATAATAACAATTTTATTTAATTTTTTTTTTATAATTGCCCATCTCAATGACATTAAGTTTGAATGGTTACCCTCCTTAATTACAATTCGACTGAAGATTGTTTTATTTAGAACACTTTAAGTGCATTGTTTCACTCTCAGACGTAGTCGTCAATAGGTCATGCGAAATAACAAGCTTTCCGACCAGACACTACTTTCACACTGTTTCCCATAAATACAACCGATACAGACACTCTTAATTAATTTCTTGATTTTTTTTGATGGATTTTAGTTCGTTGTTTTAGTTTTATAGCAGGTCAACATTTGTAGGACATTTCACGTCAAATCAAGTTTTAATCAAATAGTCAGTTCTATTTCAAATAATTTATCTTACCATGATTACACAGTTTAATTGTCAAATGTATTTTCATTTCAAACAGTTCAGTTACGTCAAAACAGAGCTAATTCAGTTTAGTATAAATACAGATTTTGTTCACGCAAAGTTAAATGGTAAAACAGTTCAATATTAATCATTTCAGTTTCTTGGAAGTACACTTTCAATGTCAAAAACAGTTCCATTTCAAACAATTAAGTTTAGCATAAACAAGTCGTGAAAATGTAAGTACAGTTTAATAATCAAAAAACATTGGTAATTCAAGGCCACCGTTTTCGTGTAAATGTATTTGAGTTCATCTGACTTTTTGTTCCACGTGTATCGTCTCCATGACGATTGTATGCCACCTTTTGAATTAAAAAATGCGTGGTTCTTATACTCTTTGTGTGATCGAATTTTATGTTTAATTAGGTAAATTTTATTGCTGGTTAAATAAAGTTCAAATGCGCGGACGTATGAGTCATAAGAAGTTATATATATATATATGGTGGTAATATAAGATATTTTCAAGAAAGAATTTAGAGATAAATCTTTTTTTTTATTTTAGCGGCAAATATTCTGTTGGTAAAGGAATTAAGATCCAACCCAACAAAATAGGGGAAAAATGGTTGCGTTAGCCGAACCCGGATCGACTGCTTGGACGGGAACCATGCTAACCGTCACACCACCGACGCTTGGCAGAACCTTCTCAAAAGTTGACTATATTAACTAAAACCAAATATAATGTTCTGCCAGTTCCCAGATATGCTTACGTGGACTTTTTAGAAAATGAAAAACAAAAATGTTACAGCAACATTTTACGATCAAAAGCAAGAAATAATGTGTTTATACGTAACTGGTTTCATATTTTCATCATACAACGTGTGAAAGCAAGTGCAATACGTGTCACTCATAATAAGATCCCTTAAGAATCTCTATAAAAGGGCAAGTATAGAATAGCGTCAACCTCTCGAGGAGCTCCGAGGAACACTCAGAGGGGAATTAAAAATTTTACGGCGAGCGGAGTGGCACAGGAGGAGGAAAGAAAGATCAAGGAAGCGGACAAATTTCCTGTCTAATCCCTTCGGCTTTGCAAGAACATTGCGAGGGGAGAGGCGAAATGGGAATTTAGAGGCATCGGAGAAGAAATTAACAACTATCTTCAAGATACAATGAGTGACCCTGTAAAAGAGCTACAAATTGGTATTAACAACTGCTTAATTCATCAGAAGCCACCAGTGGTCCAATATGACCCCCGCTTGCTAACCTGTGAGGAAATGCTAGAAGTTGTGAGAGCCACAAGATCCGCCTCAGCACCAGGACCAAGTGGGGTATCTTACATTGTGTACAAGCGGTGTAAAGTGATTTTACAAATTCTATGGAAGATATTGAGAGTTATTTGGAGGAGAGGCAAGATCGTGGAGCAATGGAGATTCGCTGAGGGGGTATGGATCCTGAAGAAGGAAGGTTTGAAGTCATTGGACCAAGGCCGGATAATCTCATTATTAAACACTGAAAGTAAGATCCTTTTCGGTTTATTGTCAAGGCGCTTGTCAGATTTCATTCTAGGTAACGGCTACATTGATACATCAGTCCAGAAGGGCAGGGTAGCCGGTATGCCAGGGTGCCTTGAACATACAGGAGTCCTGACACAGCACCTGAGAGAGAGGCAAAGGAAAACAAAGGGGACTTGACTGTATTATGGTTGGATCTCGCTAACGCCTACGGGTCCATGCCACACAAACTGGTGGAAGATGCCCTAAAGAGACATCACGTACCGCCATCTGTATGCGATCTCATTGCAGACTATTATAAGAATTTCCGGCTGAGGGCATGTTCAAGTACAGTAACATCAGAGTGGCAGACCCTGGAGAGGGGTATCATTACAGGGTTTACTATGTCTGCCGTCCTATTCTCATTGACAATGAACATGCTTGTAAAGGCGGCAGAGGCAGAATGCGGAGGCCCTTTGTCTAGATCAGGAGTCCGCCAATCACCAATAAGGGCTTACATGGATAATGTAACCGTGACGACGACATCTGTCATGGGAGGCAGATGGCTCTTAAAGGGTCTCGAGAGAAATATGACCTGGGTTAGAATGTATTTCAAGCCAGAAAAATCCAGGTCACTAGTATTAAAAAAAAGGCAAGGTCATGGAGAAAGTCCGATTTACAGAAGCAGGAGAAACGATACCTACTCTGAGCGAAAAGCCTATTAAGAGCTTGGGCAAGACTTTCAATAGTAGTCTGAAGGATACAGCCGCAAAACAGAAGACTATAAAAGATCTTGAGGAGTGGTTAAGGAAGATCGACAAATCTGGTTTGCCTGGTCGATTTAGGGCATGGTTATTCCAGCATGCAGTTTTGTCCTGGATATTGTGGCCATTGCTCGCCTATGATATTCTGATTACCACCGTGGAATCGTTAGAAAGAGCAATTAGTAATCTAGTAATTTCGAGAAAAAATCTTCTTTCTTCTTTTCGCTTCGGATATTTCATTTGTAAAGGGATTAAGAAAAAGCACTTTTAATCATAAAAAACACAAATGCGTCGGCCGGGAGTCGAACCCGGATCGACTGCTTGGAAGGCAACCATGCTAACCGTTACACCACCGACGCTTGAAACTGAAAAGCTAAATTTTTGTTTAATTGTTATTTTATTATTGCCCATCTCAAATGTAATTTGAATGGGGAAAAAAATGACATTCAGTGTGAGTGGTTAGCCTCCTAGTCGAATAGAAACTGTGTCATCACACCTCGTTGGCGGCTGCTGAGTGAAAGGTGTTGCACTTACTTTCACTTTTACTTTTAAAATATAAAACCACTTAACAATAATCACATTTTTTCTTGCTTTAGGTCGTAAAATGTTGCCGTAACATTTTTATTTTTCATTTTCTAACAGGTCCACGTAAGCATATCTGAGAACTGGAAGAACATTAGATTTGATTTTAGTTTATATAATAAAGGTTTGTGATTTATTATCATCAAGCGTCGGTGGTGTAACGGTTAGCATGGTTGCTTACCAAGCAGTCGATCCGGGTGTGACTTAACCCCCTCGGCCCCCACGTTACATTAATCTCTTCCAACCATTTCACTTTACGGCCGGTGATCACCTAGTGGTTCCGATAGGGGTATCGCACATTTCGTTACGCTACAAGAAATACAATCGAGTTAGCCGGAGAAAAAAGAACAAACGAACAATATGCTTGGGTTAACTCAAGTTCAGAAGGGGGGTTATGTAACATTGTGCATTTCCCGCATGCATTTGTAGACTGACGCTAGCATTGATTCTTGCGAAAATTCTGCAACGCTACTGGAATGCCAACCTATCTTGGCTGGACTTCACTCACTGGTCTGGACCCTCTCTCATGCCGACTCGTCTCTCTGCTGTTCGGTTTCGACTGGCCACCTGCGTCAACCTTCGCCAAATGCCTTCCTCGAGCTCCTTTGTCCAACTTTCTGATTCGCGCTCCCTTCCTACTTCCGGTCATGTCGAGATTGCGGGTCAAAACCCTTTGTCTGGTTTCGCGTTAAAACAGACAAAGGGATCGTCTGCTTGGCCGACCACCTGCATAGTGTTACACGGGTTCAACTCCCGGCTGACGCATGGAACTTTTACCTTTTATAATTTTGTTTCATCCTAATTTCATTCTAAAGGAAGCATGCTATCCTCAAGAAATGGTTTCATCTCTTAGTTTTCGCCTGAAAATATTATATGTTCTCCCCCTTGTATATATATATATGTATATATATATATATATATATATGTATATATTGTGAGAGAGAAAGAAAAGTAGATTTGAAGTTACTATGTTCTTTAATTGCGTTCGAAAGGATTTCTGCTGATTGTTTCGTGTGGAAAGGAAGATACATCAAGTTTATTTAGTAATGAGTTTATACAGCGTGTGATAGAAATACCTGGTACATTTTAAATAATCACCTCTGAACTGCAAGTGACCTTTGGAAAGTAGAAATGATAACTTCATCGAGCTATTATCTCATTATTTATAATATAGATATATCGTAACCCATCCTTTACTCAAAACTTAAATCCCCGTTGAAATAACAACGATTCATCCACGTCATCGGCTAATTACGTTGTATCTCAATTCCTTGAGGCAAAAAACAAAAAAACAAAAAAGAAATGTTTCCTTTCATAGTTTATTCCTGGAAAATATTAGATAGTCTCACCTTTATATATGTATAAATATATATAAGCAAAATTCGATGTTTATAAGACTTGTAATAAAGATTGAAAGACTATCTTCTGATGTTTCGAGGGTACCGGATGATATTTTTACCTTATATAGTGATAAACTTTGACAGGGTGTGAGATACAACAAAATTAGCTGATGAATCTTTGTTATTGCAACGGGGATTAAGGTTTTGAGTAGACGCTAGGTTACGATATATCAATGGAAATAATGAGACATTAGCTCGATGAAGCTATCATTTCCAAAGATCACTTGCAGATCAGAGGTGATTATTTAAAATGTACCAGGTATTTCTATCACACGCTGTCTAAGTTCATTACTAAATAAGCTTGATGTATATTCCTTTCGACACGAAACAGTCAGCAGATATCATTTCGAACGCTATTAATGGACATAGCAACTTCAAATGTACTTTTCTTTCCCTGTCACAATATATTTTAGGCGAAAACTAAGACATGAAAGGATTTCTTGAGGATAGCATGCTTCCTTAAAAATGGAATTAGAATGAAACAAAATTATAAAAGGTAAAAAGGTCCATGCGTCGGCCGGGAGTTGAACCCGGATCGACTGCTTGGAAGGCAACCATGCTAACCGTTACACCACCGACGCTTGACAACTCTATAGATTAAATTTAAGACAAAAATTTAAAATAATACTTGGCAGTTTCCGTAAGTTGCTGACGTGGACGTCTCACAAGAGCCGATATAATGAATTGCTACGGCCGGCATTTTATGCCAAAAAACGAGAAACAGTTTGCTTATAAGAACCTCAGATCTTATTACATATTGTGAGTGACTTCTCCGGTTTCTTAGTGCAACATACATCGAATAATGGTCTAGACGAAGAGACCATTACTCTTGGGTGGGTGTCTCAATGAGTGATCAAGTAATTTACGAAGCTCTTGGCTTCGATGTGGCACAAGGCCGAATGAATGGGGAACCCAATGAGACTCGTTCTCACTCGTGCAGGTTTGCTAGTCAAGCATGCTAACCGTTACACTACCACTGATGCCCATCTCACTGATTGCATGTTCCCTGAGTTTTGAAGGTGGATGTCTGAAAAAGTCGATAAACAGAATTGCTACAGCAAGAATTTTATGTCAAAAAACGAGAAACAGTTTACTTATAAGAATATAAAAAACAACATTTTTTTTACTTTATCTTAAGTGGATAAATAACAAATATATAAAGATAGTAATGTTCATGAATTTTGCTATGCATAGACGTGGTTGTATTTAAGTAAAAAAAAAGTGTATTTTTTGTCAGAAAAAACAGAGAGAGAGAGAGAGAAAGAGAGAGAGTTCAACTTATACTTATATACTTGTGTATGTTTGGAGGTATATGTGAGTTCTGATATGTCTAAGTCATTTAATCAATTGGTAATTCAAGCCCACTGTCTTCGAGTAAACGTATTTGAGTTCGTCTGACTTTTTGTTCAACATGGATCGTCTCCATGTCGATTGTATGCCACCTTTTGAATTTAAAAATTTTTGTTCTTATACTCTTTGTGTGATCGAATTTTAAGTTTAGGGGAGTATATTTTATTGCGATTTAACTAAAGTTCAAATGTGTGGACATACGAGTCATGAGAAGTTATATATATATTTATATATATATATATATATATATATATATCAGCGTGAGAATATAAGATATTTTCAAGGAAAGTATTTAGAGATGAAACTTTTTCTTATATTAGCGCTAGATATTCTGTTCGTAAAGGAATTAAGATACAGCCATTTTAGTTGGGGAAAAAATGCATGCGTCGGCCGGGAGTCGAACCCGGATCGACTGCTTGGAAGGCAACCATGCTAACCGTTACACCACCGACGCTTGCCTAATCAGCCAACATAAAAATATTTTACGACCAAAAGCAAAAAAAATGTGTTTATAAGTAACTTGCTTTATATTTTAATCATATAACGTGTGAAGTCAAGTGCCATACCCGTCACTCAGCAGCCGCCAACTAGGTGTGATGACACAGTTTCGGTACGTCAAGGCTTTATTGCCACGTTCACACTACCAAGCAGTTTTTGCCAACGGACGCCAGATCAACTGAGATTACATTGTACGTTCATCTTGATTTTTAGTGCAGTTTGTGATTTTTAAAAACGCGTTTACTTTCGCCAGTGTGTGTCATTATGCACTTACAGTAACCATTTCTTGATGCTACATAATCACACGGGAATTATGGTTCCGCCGGCATCTCTTTCATGCTGAACACTTTTCGCTTTCGACCAAATCCCACCTGATGTATATTGGTCCGTTGTCTGAAGACGATTAAAGGCAACTTAGAAACTGCAGCATGTGATTCCTATTTTAAACAGAAAGGAAATGGCTTAGTGTCCAAGAAAATGTCAACAAGCAACCTCAGTGGGAATCACATAGTACATCCAACCCTTTTCCACGCAGTCGGCACGCAATGTCTCGTACTGGTTTTTCTTTTGCTCGTGTACCTCCTCCCGGTTTTATTCCCAGGAGACAGTCAGTTCTATGAGGAGAACACACTTCTTGGAATCGGACTATGCTACAATGTCTATCAGCTTTTCCGTATGAATAAAATGAGCTGGAAATTGAAGAGATATCTTGAGATCCGTGAAACTTTCCAGTCTCTAGCTCCGTTCCGTAGCTTCATAGTGGGATTTTTTGGTTTCCTCACAGGACATTCACGTTCCTTGAGAAACTTAATTATGTTCTCCTTGGCTTTAATAGGGTGCTGGTTTGCTGTCTTACATTGTGTTCTTAACACCTCTATGACCACCTCTAACACCTTGTTATGTCACCATGTGTACACCTGAAGCACTAGTGAACATGCAGATAGTACATGGTGCACAGGTTTGAATCAATACATGCCTATGATTTCAGGTTAGTTGCAGTTGGTAAGAGATCATATGTAGAGTGAAGAAGGAATAATATCGCTAGTGATTCCACTGCAATTAAGAATTTTCACGAAAAGTTCATTGGTTCGATATCATTCCATTTTGTCCAAGCACAAAGAAAACTATACTCATTCTAAAAGGAAGTGCTGAAAGCAAAACTATTTGACTAAACTGAATAGCTTTAAATAGAAATTTTTTTTACAATTAAACTGTGTACTTAAGCTAAAGTGAATCATTTGAAATTGAGCTATTTTTTGTATAAAAGTTGATTTGGATTTAATAACCGACAATGGTTGATAAGCCATTATACCCAAACAATCGATTGCTATTCTCAATCTCACTCTGAATATATATATATATATATATATATATATATATATATATACATTTCTTATATATATATCAGGGTATGAATAAATAATATTATCAACGAGAGAATTTCTAGATGAAATCTTCTTTCTTCTTTTCGCTTCGGATATTTAATTTGTAAAGATATCAAGAAAAAATACTTTTAATCGGGAAAAACACAAACGCCTCTGCCGGATCGACTGCTTGGAAGGCAACCATTGCCCACCTCAATGACATTCAGTGTGAATGGTTACTCTCCTTAATTAGAATTCGACTGTAGATTGTTTCATTAAGAAAACTTTAAGTGCATTGGTTCTCTCTCACACGTAGTTGCGAATAGAATGCGTCGGCCGGGAGTTGAACCCGGATCGACTGCTTGGAAGGCAACCATGCTAACCGTTACACCACCGAGACTTGACGAATCAACTTACAAAAGTTGACTATATAAACTTCTTTTTTCTTTTAGCTTCGGATATTTAATTTGTAAAGGAATTAAGACAAAACACTCTTTCGCATCCCCTTCCCACTTCCAGATACGGCAAGATTTCAGGTCCAAAAACCCTTTGTCTGTTTTGGCGCGAAACCAGACAAAGGAATCGTCTGCTTGGCGGGCCACCTATATAGTGTTATAACGTGTCTGGACCCTCTTTCATGCCGACTCGTCTCTCTGCTGTTCGGTGTCGACTGGTCACCTGCGTCAACCTTCGCCAACTGCCTTCCTCGAGTTCCTTTGTCCAATTTTCGTACTCGAACTCCCTTCCTACTTCCGGTCACGTCGATATTGCGGGTCTAAACCCGTGGTCTGGTTTCGTGCTAAAACAGAAAAAGGGATCGTCTGCTTGGCCGAGAACCTACATAGTGTTACACGGGTTCAACTCCCGGCTGACACATGAACCACCATATCCTTCCGGCTGGGAATTAAATAATACCACAACTCTTCTTCTAGAAGGATGGCTTTTGGTAAACAATAACTTATAAAGGTTGATATGCCATTAAACAAAGAAACTCTTTTCATAAAACAATGTGCAATGGAGATATATCAAGAAGGAGCGCTGACAAAGACTAGACTAATGTCTAATAATGTAGACAATAACACTGTTATCAGAAAATTCTTGGCAACAGTGAGTGTAGAAGAGCAAGATCATTTAACCCATAGACAGGGCCCTATAAGGTGCTACCATTTCGAGCCAGAGTGGGCCTGGGGGCAAAGGCAATGAAGGGGTGCCACTAAATTCCCCAATGCTCCAGCATCACTAAAAGCTCACCATCCGATTGTTTAGTGTCATATCGTGGACACTGATGGAGGAGGGGATTTGCCTTTGCAGTCCGTGTATTCAACAGCACCAGCATAGTTATTTTTATGATGTACTCCTCGTCCACAAATCATACGCTAGAAATGAATTTCTTAAAGGACTTCCCGTGTAGAGAAAAGATTCTCTTAGATGTAACCCCGAGTGTCAATTCTACAATATACAACACAATTTGTACAAAGAAGCAAACACCAAAGAATAATGACAAAACAAGAATATTTAAAAAAAAAAAATTTCTTTAATTTATCACAAGTGGACAAATAAAAAAAAAAATACAACGAGAGTAATGTTCATAAATTTTGCTATGTATAGTGGTGTGTGTATTTATGTAAAAACAAGTGTATTTTTAGTCAAAAATAACGGAGAGAGAGCGAGAGAGAGAGAGAGAGGTCAACTTGTACTTACATACATGTGTATGTTTGCAGGTATGTGTGAGTTCTGGTATGTTTAAGTCATTTAATCTATTGGTAAATCAGGACCACTGTTTTTTTGTTAATGTATTTCAGTGCGTCTGACTTTTTGTTCCACATGTATCGTCTCCATGTCGATTGTGTGCCACCTTTGGAATTCAAAAAATGTTGGGTTCTTATACTCTTTGGGTAATGGCATTTTAAGTTTTATTGCGGGTTAACTAAAGTTCAAATGTGCGGACATACGAGTCATACGAAGTTATATATACATATATATATATATCTATCAGCGTGAGAATATAAGATATTTTTTAGGAAAAAATTCAGAGATGAAACTTTTTCTTATATTAGCGGGAGATATTCTGTTCGTAAAGGAATTAAGATACAGCAATTTTAGTTGGGGAAAAATGGATGCGTCGGCCGGGAGTCGAACCCGGATCGACTGCTTGGAAGGCAACCATGCTAACCGTTACACCACCGACGCTTGATGAAAGAGATTACAAAAGTTGACTATAAACTAAAATGATTATAATGTTCTGCCAGTTTTCAGATATACTTACGTGGACTTTTTAGAAAATGAAAATGAAAATATTTTACGATCAAAAGCAAAAACAATGTGTTTATAAGTAACTTGTTTTATATTTTAATCATACAACGTGTGTAATCAAGAGCCATACCTGTCACTCAGCAGCCGCCAACCAGGTGTGATGACACAGTTTCGATACGTCAAGGCTTTATTGCCACGTCCACACTTCCAAGTAGCTTTTGCCAACGGACGCCAGATCAACTGAGATTACATTGTACGTTCATCTCGATTTTTAGTGCAGTTTGTGATTTTTAAAAACGCGTTTACTTTCGCCAGTGTGTGTCATTATGCACTTACAGTAACCATTTCTTGATGCTACATAATCACACGGGAATTATGGTTCCGCCGGCATCTCTTTCATGCTGAACACTTTTCGCTTTCGACCAAATCCCACCTGATGTATATTGGTCCGTTGTCTGAAGACGATTAAAGGCAACTTACAAACTGCAGCATGTGATTCCTATTTTAAACAGAAAGGAAATGGTTTCGTGTCCAAGAAAATGTCAACAAGCAACCTCAGTGGGAATCACATAGAACATCCAACCCTTTTCCACACAGTCGGCACGCAATGTCTCGTACTGGTTTTTCTTTCGCTCGTGTACCTCCTCCCGGTTTTATTCCCAGGAGACAGTCAGTTCTCTGAGGAGAACCCACTTCTTGGAATCGGACTATGCTACAATGTCTATCAGCTTTTCCGTATGAATAAAATGAGCTGGAAATTGAAGAGATATCTTGAGATCCGTGAAACTTTCCAGTCTCTAGCTCCGTTCCGTAGCTTCATAGTGGGATTTTTTGGTTTCCTCACAGGACATTCACGTTCCTTGAGAAACTTAATTATGTTCTCCTTGGCTTTAATAGGGTGCTGGTTTGCTGTCTTACATTGTGTTCTTAACACCTCTATGACCACCTCTAACACCTTGTTATGTCACCATGTGTACACCTGAAGCACTAGTGAACATGCAGATAGTACATGGTGCACAGGTTTGAATCAATACATGCCTATGATTTCAGGTTAGTTGCAGTTGGTAAGAGATCATATGTAGAGTGAAGAAGGAATAATATCGCTAGTGATTCCACTGCAATTAAGAATTTTCACGAAAAGTTCATTGGTTCGATATCATTCCATTTTGTCCAAGCACAAAGAAAACTATACTCATTCTAAAAGGAAGTGCTGAAAGCAAAACTATTTGACTAAACTGAATAGCTTTAAATAGAAATTTTTTTTACAATTAAACTGTGTACTTAAGCTAAAGTGAATCATTTGAAATTGAGCTATTTTTTGTATAAAAGTTGATTTGGATTTAATAACCGACAATGGTTGATAAGCCATTATACCCAAACAATCGATTGCTATTCTCAATCTCACTCTGAATATATATATATATATATATATATATATATATACATTTCTTATATATATATCAGGGTATGAATAAATAATATTATCAACGAGAGAATTTCTAGATGAAATCTTCTTTCTTCTTTTCGCTTCGGATATTTAATTTGTAAAGGAATTAAGAAAAAAATACTTTTAATCGGGAAAACAACAAATGCATCGGCTCGACTGCTTGGAAGGCAACCATGTTAACCGTTACACCAGTTACGCTGGACAAAAATAGATAACAATTTTGTTTAATTGTTATTTTATTATTGCCCATCTCAATGACATTCAGTGTGAATGGTTACCTTCCAATTCGACTGGATATTGTTTTATTTAGAACACTTTAAGTGCATTGTTTTACTCTCAGACGTAGTCGTGAATAGGTCATGTGATATAAAAAGCTTTTCTACCAGACACTACTTTCATCCTGCATCCCATAAATACAACCGATACAGACACTCTTAATTAATTTCTTGATTTTTTTATTTGGTTGTTTGTTGGTTGTTTGAGTTTTATGGCATACCAACGTTTGTAGGATATTTCACGTCAAATCAAGTTTTAAGCAAATAGTCAGTTCTATTTCAATTAGTTTAGTTGACTATGATTACACAGTTTAATTGTCCAACACATTTCTATTTCAAACTGTTCAGTTAAGTCAAAACAGAGCTAATTCAGTTTAGTATAAGTACTGATTTTGTTTACGCACAGGTAAATGGTAAAACAGTTCAATATTAATCATTTCAGTTTCTTGGAAGTACACTTTCAATGTTAAAAACAGTTCCATTTCAAACAATGCAGTTTTGCATAAGTAAGTTGTGAAAATGTAAGTACAGTTTAATAATCAAAAACATTTCTATTTCAAACTCTTCATTTTAGTCAAAGAGTTCTTATTCAAACAAATCCTTTTCCATAAGTTTACAGTAATATCTATTTAACCCATAGATATGGCCTTATAAGGTGCTACCATTCAGAGCCAGAGTGGACTTAGGAGCAACGGTAATGAAGTGGTGCTCTAAATTCCCCAATGCTCAAGCATCACTAAAACCTCACCATCAGACTGTTTAGTGTCATATCGAGGACGTTCATGAAGTGGGGTTTTTACCCTTCCGCAGAGGTACAGTCGGTGTATTCTACAGCCCCAGCCGATTGGGCATTTTTTATATGGCCTGAAGCTAGGCCCGGATAGGTTTTTAATGATGTGATCTTCGTCCTCAAATCATACGCTAGAGATGGATTTTGTTAAAGTACTTCCCGTGAAGAGGATTGAGTATTTCTTTAAGTTTTAAACCCCGAGTGTCACTTCCACAATATGCAAGACAATTTGTACAAAGAAGCAAACACGAAAGGATATTGACAAAACAAGAATATAAAAAAAACAACAACATTACTTTATCTTAAGTGGATAAGAGAGTAATGTTCATGAATTTTGCTATGCATAGTCGTGGGTGTATTTATGTAAAAAAAAAAGTGTATTTTTTGTCAGGAAAAACAGAGAGAGAGAGAGAGAGAGAGAGAGAGAGAGAGAGAGAGAGAGAGTTCAACTTATACTTATATACATGTCTATTTTTGGAGGTGTGTGTGATTTCTGATTTGTCTAAGTCATTTAATCTATTGATAATTCAAGGCCACCGTTTTTGTGTAAATGTATTTGAGTTCATCTGACTTTTTGTTCCACATGTATCGTCTCCATTTTGAATGTATGCCACCTTTTGAATTAAAAAATGTGTGGTTCTGATACTCTTTGTGTGATCGAATTTTATGTTTAGTTAGGTAAATTTTATTGCGGGTTAATTAAAGTTCAAATGTGCGGACGTATGAGTCATATATAGATAGACAATCCAGGATAGCCTGGCAAACAATAAACGAAGTAAGTAGAAGGAAGAGCACAGCCAAAGCAAAATTGAAAGCTGCAAGCCAACAAGAAAGAGTAAAACTGTGGGAACAGCATTTCAAAAATCTACTAGGAAGCCCACCGAAAATAACGGATGAACCGATCACCAGAATTATCAGTAAGCAATTAGACATTAAACTAGGGCCTTTCACCAAAGAACAACTCGACTCGGTTCTTAAAAAAATGAAAAATAGGAAAGCTGCAGGGCTAGACGAGATCCCCCCAGAAGTGTGGAAGACTAGACAATTCGACGATATACTGCTCCGGCAATGCAACGCTGTCTATAGTCAAAATAGGATAGAAAGATGGATGAAGGGATACATCCTTCCTTTCCCTAAAAAAGGCGACCTCGGATTAGCCAAGAACTACCGAGGGATAACACTTACATCAATAGCAGCCAAAATCTACAATGCCCTACTACGAAACCGCATAGAACCCAAAATAGACAACATCCTTAGGAAAAACCAAAATGGCTTCCGGAGAAATAGATCCACAACCTCACAAATATTGACCATCCGTAGAATCCTTGAAGGCGCCCGGGCAAAAAACCTTCAGGCGACATTACTATTTGTCGACTTTACCAAGGCCTTCGATTCCATCCACAGAGGGGAAAATGGAACTAATCCTACTAGCATACGGCCTACCTAAAGAAACCGTAGCAGCAATAATGATCCTCTACAAAAACACAAAAGTGAAAGTACGTTTACCAGATGGAGACACGGAATACTTCGACATTGTTGCAGGAGTACTACAAGGAGACACGCTAGCCCCATACCTCTTTATCATCTGTCTAGACTACGTGCTTAGAGCTTCGATCGACAAAATCAGAGAAAATGGCTTCGAGCTGACTAAGAAAAGAAGCAAAAGGTACCCCGCAAAAACAATCACAGACGCCGACTACGCTGATGACTTAGCGTTACTGGCGAATACGCCTAATCAAGCAGAGACACTACTGCATAGTTTGGAACGAGCTGCAGCAGGCATTGGCCTCCATGTCAATGCGCACAAAACTGAATATATGTGTTACAACCAAACGGGCAACATTACCACTCTAGACAGAGCCTCTCTGAGGCTAGTGGACGAATTCACCTACCTAGGAAGTAGCGTCTCATCAACAGAAAACGACATCGACACACGGCTGACGAAAGCATGGACGGCTATAGATAGGCTCTCAATAATATGGAAATCAGACCTGACCGATGAAATGAAGCGCAGTTTCTTCCAGGCAGCGGTTGTATCGATACTGCTATATGGATGCACTACATGGACGCTAACCAAACGGCTGGAGAAGAAACTTGACGGCAACTACAGAAGAATGTTGAGAGCAATATTGAACAAGTCCTGGCGACAACACCCCACGAGAACCAAATGTACGGCCACCTGCCTCCCATCACGAAAACTATACAGGTCAGACGAGCCAGACACGCCAGACACTGCTGGAGAAGCAAGGACGAGCTCGTAAGTGACGTACTACTATGGACCCCCACATATGGCCAAGCAAAAGCAGGACGACCAGCCCGAACTTACATACAGCAGGTATGTGAGGACACAGGATGTAACCCAGAAGACCTGCCGGAGGCGATGAACGATAGGGAAAAGTGGCGAGCGAGGGTCAAGGATATCCGTGCTGACGGCACGACATGATGATGATGATATATATATCGTGGTAATATACGATATTTTCAAGACAGAATTTAGAGATGAAACTTTTTTCTTATTTTAGCGGCAGATATTTTGTTGGTAAAGGAATTAAGATCCAACCCAACAAAATAGGGGAAAAAAGGTTGCGTCGGCCGGGAGTCGAACCCGGATCGACTGCTTGGAAGGCAACCATGCTAACCGTTACACCACCGACGCTTGGCGGAACAGGTCTCAAAAGTTGATGATATAAACTAAAACCAAACATAATGTTCTGCCAGTTCCCAGATATGCTTACATGGACTTTTTAGAAAATGAAAAATAAAAATGTTACAGCAAATGTTATGGGCTCCTTGTCACTCACAGGTTGCAGGTTTGCTGTCTCACATTGTGCTTTAACAACTCTATGACTACTCTAACACCTTGTTATATCGCCATGTATACATCTGATGCGCTAGTCAACATGCAGATAGTACATGGCACAGGCTACTCCCGACCAATTTTAAACAGGAAGCGCAGGTTCGAATCAATACTTATATACATGTGTATGTTTGAAGGTATGTGTGAGTTCTGGTATAACTGAGACATTTAAACTCTTAGTAATTCAAGGCCACTGTTTTCGTGTAAATGTATTTGAGTTCGTCTGACTTTTTGATCAACATATACCGTCTCCATTTTGAATGTATGCCACCTTTTGAATTAAAAAAATGTGTGGTTCTTATACTCTTTGTGTGATCGAATTTTATGTTTAGGGGAGTATATTTTATTGCGGGTTAACTAAAGTTAAAATATGCGGACGTATGAGTCATAAGAAGTTATATATATATATATATATATATATATATATATACACGATATTTTCAAGAAAGAATTTAGAGATGAAACTTTTTTCTTATTTTCGCGTCAGATATTCTGTTGGTAAAGGAATTAAGGTCCAACCGAACAAAATCGGGGGAAAATGGTTGCATCGGCCGGGAGTCGAACCTGGACCGACTGCTTGGAAGGCAACCATGCTAACCGTTACACCACCGACGCTTGGCAAAACCATTTTCAAAAGTTGACTATATAAACTAAAACCAAATATAATGTTCTGCCAGTTCTCAGATATGCTTACGTGGACTTTTTAGAAAATGAAAAATAAAAATGTTACAGCAACATTTTACGATCAAAAGCAAGAAATAATGTGTTTATAAGTACCTGGTTTTATATTTTCATCATACAACGTGTGAAAGCAAGTGCAATACCTGTCACTCATAATAAGATCCCTTAAAAAGTTCTATAAAAGGGCAAGTATAGTATATTTCCCGGAGACAGTCAGTTCTATGAGGAGAACCCACTTCTTGGAATCGGACTATGCTACAATGTCTTGCTGCTTTTCCGTATGAATAATGTGAACTGGAAATTGAAGAGATGTCTTGAGATCCGTGAAACTTTCCAGTCTCTAGCTCCGTTCCGTAGCTTCATAGTGGGATGTTTTTGGTTTCCTCACAGGACATTCACGTTCCTTTAGAAACTGAATTATGTTCTCCTTGGCTCTAACAGGTTGCTGTTTTTTTGTCTCACATTGTGCTTTTAACAACTCTATGACCACCTCTAATACTTTGTGATGTCACCATGTGTACATCTGAATTGATAGTGAACATGCAGATAGTACATGGCACAAGGTAACCCAGATCACTTTTAAAAGACAAGCATTGGTTCAAATCAATATATGTCTATGATTTCAGGTTAGTTTTATTTGGCAAGAGACCATATATAGAGCGAAGAAGGAATAATATCGTAAGTGATTCCATTGCAATTAAGAATTATCACGAAAAGTTCATTGTTTCGATATCATTCCATTTTGTCCAAGAACAAAGAAAAACTATACACATTCTATACGGAAGTGTTAAAAGCAAAACTATCTGACTAAACTGAATAGCTTTAAATATAATCATTTTTTACAATTAAACTGTGTACTTATGCTAAACTAAATTCTTTGAAATAGAACCATTTTTTGTATAAAAGTCGATTTGGCATGAAAAAAGCTGCAATGTTTGCTAAGCAATTATACTCAAACAAACAATCGATTGGTATTCTCAAACTGTCACTGAATATATATTCATATATATACATCTATATATGTGTGTGTGTATAAAGACAGAAATATATATATATATATATATATATACATATATATTGGTATGAATAAATTATATTTTCAAGGAGAGAATAGGAAATTAAATATTCTTTCTTCTGTTAGCTTCAGATATTCAATTTGTCAAGAAATTCAGATAAAACAATTTTAATACGGAATATTGCAAGTGCATCAGCCGGGAGTTGAAACCAGATCGACTGCTTGGAAGGCAACCATGCTAACCGTTACACCACCGACGCCCGACACAGGGTATATAAATTTGTGTATATTTAATAATTTTTGTCTATATATATATGTGTGTGTGTGTGTATATATATATATATATATATATATATATATATATATATGTGTGTGTGTGTGTGTGTGTGTGTGTGTGTGTGAATATATATATATATATATATATATGTATATACAGTGGCGGAGGTGGGACTAGTGCTACTCGTGCCCTGCATGACCAATAACTCGGTCAATGTTATATATATATATATATATATATATATATATATATATCTGGGAATAATACAACACTGATGTTTTGAACGGATGGTCTTTGTCCGGCCACCGTCAGATCAATTGAACATCCCATAAAACCGGCTATAATGTTGAACACGCGTAATTTGTGCCAAGCAGAAGACCCTTATAATAACAGTAATGTTAGAGAAATCCGCTTTTGACTGTAGCCAATAGCAAAAGCAACTCAAAATACCGTGCTCAAAAAAATTAGCACAATGTGACTGCTGACAGCTGTCTTGGGAAGAGGGAGAGTGACTGAGAGAGAGAGAGAGAGAGGGGGGATAGCAGATTATAGCCGTCGCCGACGTCATCATCATCGCTATGGTAAATGTTGGTTAAACGGCGTGTTTTAATTCGTTTATTCACTAACAGATCTCTATTTCTTTAATGAATGTTGCATATAATACATTCTGTAACTAAAATTTGTTTATTTGAATACATTTTCAACAAATAATCTTTGTCATCAATTTTTTTATTCTAATAAACATATTTTTCTTGTCATAGTAATGAACATCTTCTCTTTTCTTCTATACTTTTTAAAGGAAAAAAATTATCTTATCTACTGTATTAACAAGACTACAAATTATATAGTAATTTGATTGTTTACAAAAAAACCACCATGCAAGGTACGTTAGTCAATCTGTGCTATACAATGGAGAATCACGCTATAGTAACTATGATGACTTACTTTGGGCCCACGGACCACTGGTTGGGAAGTGAAGTTGACAGAGGGTGGGGGGCATGAGTAGCAAAAATATGTTAGAGTCGCCAATGGTATATATATATATATATATATATATATACACTGAAGAGTTCTGATAGAACGAAACAGTCTGTCTGTGGATGACAATATATACGCTTCCCCATGGGGGTTGAGCACTCTGGCGAAGGAATTGTCGGCCGCCCCTAGCGTAATGCAAAGTTCTTCGTAAGAATTGAGCACTCTGGTAGCCGATAGGGTATAAAAAAATGTAAACAAAGGCTGCTGCTGCTGTTGCTAAAAATAAAATACCTTAAAATTTCCTTAGCCAACGTAGTCCACTTGTAGCCGTGTGGGCTGAAGCCTTAGTCTATCGTAAAGTTGAACGGGTTTCGATCCTGGCTTCGAGTGTCTTGCGGGTCTAGCCACACTGAAGAGTTCTGATAGAACGAAACAGTCTGTCTGTGGATGACAATATATATATCGGTTTAGTTTGCTTTATATTTTAAGCCATAAAGGCTTATCAACCATTTTAGGTTATTTAACGCCAAATCCATTTTTATGTAAATAATCTGTTCTATTGATAATAGTTCAGTTTAGCATAAGTCGAGAGTTTAATTGTCAAAAACTTTTCCATTTCAAACTATTCAAGCAGTTATACGTAACAATTCAGTTAAGTGTAAACACAGTTTTAATCTCAAAAAACAGCTCTATTTCAAATAATTCAGTTAAGCATAAGCATGCACTTTAAATGTAAATACGGTTTAATCGTCAAAAGCATTTCTATTTCAAGCTATTCAGTTTACTCAAATAATTCAGTTTAGCATAAGTATGCTGTTAGTTCTATTTAACCAATAGATAGGGCCCTACCAGGGGCTACCACTCCTGGACTGAGTAGACCTAGGAGCGATGGTAATGAAAAGGTCCTTTGCATCCCCCAAAGCTCAAGTATTGCTGGAACCTCACCATCAGATTGTTTAGTGTCATATCGAGGACACTCGTTGGGGGTGGGCTTACCACTCTGCAGAGTTACAGTCAGTGTATTCTGGGTTATACACAGAGTTAAATGTCAAACAGTTTTATTTCAGATAATTGAGTTCAGCATAAGTACACAGTTCAGAGGTGAAAACATTTCTCTTCTGAGCAATTCAGTTCAGCACTAGTACGTAGGTCCAATGTCGAAACAGTTCTATTCTAAACAATTCAGTTTAGGGTGAATATGCAGTTTAAATGCAAAAATCAATAGTGTGAAAGAAGCAAGGTTTGGTTCTATTTAACCCATAGATAGGAACCTTAGTAGGTGCAACCACTCCGGCCAGAGTTGACCTGGGAGCAATGGCAATGAAGGGGTACTCTGCATTCCCCAAAGCTCCAGCATTGCTGGAAACTCACCATCAGATTGTTTAATCTCATATCCAGGACACTCGTTTTTCTGCCAGCTACCAGATATGCATTCGGGTACTTTTCACAAAATGGAAAATAAAAAATTGCTTTTGAAAATATTTTCGACCAAAAGCAAGAAACAGTTTACTTTTAAGTAACTTAGATGTTCTTAATTCTAGTCATCGACTTTTTCGGCTTCATTGAGCAACATGCATAATGTATAGTTTACTGATAGTAAAAGACCATTACCGATGTGTTCGATTCTTATTGGGTGATTCATAATTTGGGGAGAGTTGAAGAGGTTTTAGAAGAAAATCAATGCTATGATTCGTGCAAAACAATTAATTCTTTTTTAGATTCAGTGTCTGTGATGATCTTCTTCTTCTTCTTCTTCTTCTTCTTCTTCTTCTTCTTCTTCTTCTTCTTTAAACCGGCCGTCCTCCCGTTGTAAGCCATGGACGGCAGAATTGTAATGAACGACTTCGAACTCCAGTTGCGCTATTACGTTCACTTTCACATAAATCCCCTGGGGAAATGTATGAACCTCCTTATTCTTCCAGCTGGGGATTAAATAATACCACAACTCTTCTTCTAGAAGGATGGCTTTTGGTATACAATAGCTTATAAAGGTTGATATGCCATTAAACAAAGAAACCAACCGACCTCTTTTCATAAAGCAATGTGCAACGGAGATATATCAAGAAGAAGCGCTTAGAAAGACTAGACTAATGTCTAATAATGTAGACAATAACACTGTTATAAAAAAATTCTTGGTGTCAGTGATTCTAGAAGATCAAGATCAAGTCTTTATACTCTAGGCTTCTGGTAGGTGGAGGTACATGGCCAGGTATGTGGAAACGGTCAGAGATTCAGATGTATCGGATTATGGAAGGTAGCTGATTGATGTCCTGGTTTTTTAAGTCACTGGTTACCGCGGGTGTAGTTAATAAGATCTTCAATGAGTCGCCAATAGTATCATTTGTGTGAGGGCTGGTAATTAGTTTCAACTGCTGGTGTTCTCTGACTGTTTTCTCTCTGATGGTACCTGCTGAAAATCCTTTAAAAGGATTAACGAAGGGAAGCAAGGTTATTAATATGAAAGGGAATGTTCGAGACGGCGAGCTTGTTCTTTGCCTCTTCTGATTGGTTGGATCTTGGTATCTTTGGCCACAGCCGAAGAGGAGTGTCTGAAAGTGGCTTACTTGTAACAGTGAAAGGAGCTCAAATTATTCCCTTCAATTTCCGCCAGAAGCCCGGTGTCGTGTGAGCCTCTTTCTCAGTAACTGCATTTATAGAGAATTGCGTGTCTACTTGCTTCGCATTTGTTCGACCACAAACAGGAAACCTCTCTTTAATTGTGAGTAATAATGAAATAAATCATTATTCTGCTAAGAGAAGTTTACACATGCAACCTGTTCTGCTCAATAGTTAGAAAGTACATTCTCGGAAATAGTCTGAGTTGGTTAGGGAAAACCCCACTCACTGTCGATGCTGGTGATGTTACCTTTGCTGATATCTGCGTTTGTGTTCAGTAGCAATTAAAAGTTCCGTTAGATTACAACATTAATGAGTGGGTGTTTTAGATTTTCGTATCTGATGGGCTACGATATATCTCTGAAAATAATGAGACATCAGCGGGATGAAGCTACCGTTACCGCTTTCAAGACTTCACTTACAGACCACTGGTGAGTGTTTAAGATGAGGGCTGTATTTATGTCGGACCCTTTCAAAGTTTATCACTAAATAAGGTAAATATATCGTCCGGTCCCCTCGAAACATCAGTAGATAGTTTTCAATCTTTATTCCAAGTCTTACAAACATCGATTTTACTTATATATATTTATACATATATAAAGGTTAGACTATCTCATATTTTCAAGGAATAAACTAAGAAAGGAAGCTTTTTTTTTGCTTTTTGCCTCAACAACTCAATTTATAAAGGAATTGAGATACAACAAAATGAGCTGATGACGTGGATGAATCGTTGTTATTTCAACAGGGATTTAAGTTTTGAGTAGCCGATTGGTTATGATATATTTATGGATATAATGAGATATTAAGTCGATGAAGTTATCATTCACACTTTTCAAAGGTCACTTGCAGTTCAGAGGTGATTATTTAAAATGTACCAGGTATTTCTATCACAGACAGTATAAGTTAATTACTAAATAAACTTGATATATGTTCTTTTCCACAGGAAACAATCAGCGGATATTCTTTCGAATGCTATTAAAGGGCATCGTAACTTCAAATGTACTTTTCTCTCCATCTCACAATATATATATATATATATATATGGGGGAGAACATGTAATACATTCAGGCGAAAACTAAGAGATGAAACCATTTCTTTGGGATTAGTGGCTTCCTTTAAAATGGAATTAGGATGAAACAAAATTATGAAGGTAAAAGTTGTATGCGTCGGCCGGGAGTCGAACCCGGATCGACTGCTTGGAAGGCAACCATGCTAACCGTTACACCACCGACGCTGGATATGAGTGAAAATAAAATTTTAGATTAAATTGTAAAATAATATTTTTCATGTTCCCTGAGTTTCGGACGTGTACGTCTCACAAGAGCCTATAAAAAGAATTGCAACAGGAAGCATTTTATTACAAAAAATAAGAAAAAATTTGCTTATAAAAACCTCAGATCTTATTACATATTGTGAGGGAATTTTCCGGTTTCTTAATGAAACATGCATCGCATAATGGTCTAGAATAATAGACCATTACTGGTGAGTGCGTTTTTCACTGAGTGATCAATATATCTGGCATTGCGTAGAGTTGAAGAAGATGCTGTTTAATTATTTAGAAGAAAATGAATATTATGATTTGTTCAGAACAACTAATTTTGGTTTATTTGTTATTCTATATTTGCCCATCTCAAATGTAATTGGAATGATGAAAAATGACATTCAGTGTAAATGGTTAGCCTCTTAGTCGAATAGTTAATTAAAATTCGACTGGAGATTGTTTTATATAGAACACTCTAAGTGCAATGTTTCACTCTCAGACGTAGTTGTGAATAGGTCATATGAAATAACACGTTTTCTGACCAGACACTTCTTAACCAGAGCTTCCCACAAATACAACCGATAGAGACACCTTTAATTAATCTCCTGATTTTTTTATATTGTTGTTTGTTGGTTGTTTGAGTTTTATGGTACGTCAACATTTGCAGGTTATTTAACGTCAAATCCATTTTTATGCAAATAGTCAGTTCTATTTCAATTAATTTAATTAACCATGATTACACAGTTTAATTGTCCAACACATTTCTATTTCAAGTATTCAGTCAAGTCAAAACAGCGCTAATTCAGTTTAGTATAAGTACATATTTTGTTTACGCTGTGTCAAATGACAAAACAGTTCAATATTAAAGAATTCAGTTCCTTGTAAGTACACTTTCAATGTCAAAAACAGTTCCATTTCAAACAATTAAGTTTAGCTTAAGCACTCAGTTAAAACGTAGGTACAGTCTAATTGTAAGAAACATTTCCATTTCAAACAATTCCGTTTTGCATAAGTATGCTGTTAGATCTATTTAACCCATAGATATGGCCCTATCAGGTGCTACCATTCCGGGACAGAGTGGACCTGGGAGCAATGGCAATGAAGGGGTGCTCCAAATTCCCCAATGCTCCAACATTCCTAAGACCTCACCATCCGATTGTTTAGGGTCATATCGAGGACATTCAGGGAGTGGGGTTTTTACCCTTCCGCAGAGGTGCAGCCGGTGTATTACACAGTCCCAGCCAACTGGGTATTTTTTATATGGCCTGAAGCTATGAAGTGATAGGTTTGTAATGATGTACTCCTCGTCCTCAAATCATACGCTAGAGATGGATTTTGTACTTCCCGTGAAGAGGACTGAGTATTTCTTTAAGTTGTAAACCCCGAGTGTCACTTCCACAATATGCAAGACAATTTGTACAAAGAAGCAAAACCCAAAGAATAGTGACAAAACAAGAATATTTAAAAAACACAAAAACATTTCTTTTACTTTATCACAAGTGGACAAATAAGAAAAATACAAAGACAGTAAGTTAGCGATGATAGTCAAGGGAGACCAGAAGGCTCCCTTTTCGATAGCTACTACACCGATGTGTAGGAGAGGGCGCTACTCCATTCCCTGGATTGCTCCACTTTACCCTTCATACGTACCTTATAATGCTGAGTGTTAAACAAGGAGGTATCAAGTACCATTTTCAAAGTCTTTGGTATGACTTGACCTGGGATTGAACCCAGGTCTTCTGGACCATTGGCGAACACTCTACTCTGTTTAGAAATTTTGCGATGCATTGTGGTGGGTGTATATATGTAAAAACAAGTGTATTTTTAGTCAAGAATAACGGAGAGGTATATATATATATAGAGAGAGAGAAGTCAACTTTTACTTACATGCATGTGTACGTTTGCAGGTATGTGTGAGTTCTGGTATGTCTCAGTCATTTAAACAATTAGTAAATCAAGCCCATTGTTTTTGTGTTAATGTATTTGAGTGCGTCTGACTTTTTTGATCAACATGTATCGTCTCCGTGTCGATTGTGTGCCACTTTTTGGATTAAAAAAAGTTGGGTTCTTATATTCTTTGTGTGATGGAATTTAAAGATTAGGCGGGTATATTTTATTACAGGTCAACTGAAGTTCAAATCTGCGGACGTATTAGTCATAAGAAGTTTTATATATATAAACGTATATATATCAACGTAAGAACATCAGATATTTTCAAGAAAATGATTTAGAGATGAAACTTTTTTTCTTTTTTTAACGGCAAGATATTCAGTTTGTAAAGGAATTAAGATTAAACAATGTTAATTGGGGAAAAATGGATGCGTCGACCGGGAGTCGAACCCGGATCGACTGCTTGGAAGGCAACCATGCTAACCGTTACACCACCGACGCTTGTCATCAAAACTCTTGATTGTGACTTCATGTCTATATACGTGATTGTTATATGCAATCACAGAAAATCTCTCTCTCTCTCTCTCTCTCTCTCTCTCTCTGTGAATATATTTAAATATATGTATATATATATATATATATATAAATATATTTCCATCTTCCTTTAGTGTCAGATATTCAGCATGTAAAGAAATGACGCTCGCCATATGGGGTTAAAAAATATAATTATATAAACTAATATTGGATCAAATGTCTGCAAGCTTCTCTATATGCTGACGTGGACTTTTACAAAATCAGAAATAAAAATGTTTACGACAAACATGCTAACCGTTACACCACCGACGCTTGACGAAATCAAATGTTAAAAGTTGACTATATAAGCTTAAATCGAATATATGGTCCTGCCTGTTCCCAGGTATGCTTTTTAGAAAATGGAAAATAAAAATGATACGGCAACATTTTACGACCAAAAGCAAGCTACAGTGTGTTTATTAATAACTTATTTTTATATTTTCATCATACAACGTGTGAAAGCAAGTGAAATAAGTGTCACTCGGCAGTCCCCAACCAAGTGTGTTGACACATATTTGCTAGCTCAAAGCGTTACTGCCACGTTCGTGCTACCAAGTAGCTTCTGCCACCAGGCAGGGTATTTAAAAGAATTATATATATATATATATATATATATATGCCAGATCAAATAAAATCAGAGATTACAATGTACATTCATCACTTTTTTAGTACAGATTGAGATTTTGTAAAAAAAAGTTTACTTTCGACAGTGGGTGTCATGATGCTCTTACAGTAACCATTTCTTGATGTGACGTAATCACACGGGAATCGTGGTTCCACCTGCATTTAACCTGTTGTATATTGCGCCGTTGTCTGAAGACGATTTCAGTCAACTTACAAACTGCGGCATGTAATTCGTATTTATAACAGAAAGTAAATGGTCATAGAAAATGGTGTCAAAGAAAATCACACCATTTTATTTCCAGGAGACAGTCAGTTCTATGAGGAGAACACACTTCTTGGAATCGGACTACGCTACAATGTCTTGCTGCTTTTCCGTATGAATAATATGAACTGGAAATGTCAGAGATATCTTGAGATCCGTGAAACTTTCCAGACACTAAATCTCTTCCGTCGCTTCATAGTGGGATTTTTTTGTTTTTTTCACAGTATATTCACGTTCCTTTAGAAACTGAATTATGGGCTCATTGTCTCTCACAGGTTGCAGGTTTGCTGTCTCACATTGTGCTTTTAACAACTCTATGACTACCCTAACACTTTGTTATATCGCCATGTGTACATCTGATGCGCTAGTGAACATGCAGATAATACATGGCGCAGGGTACCCCTAACTAATTTTAAACAGGAAGCGCAGGTTCGAATTTTAGGGTAGTTGTAAGTTACAATGGTTGATAAGCCATAATAACCAAACAAACAATTGATTGGTATTGTCAAGCTCTCACTTAATACATATTTCGTTATATATTATATATATATATATATATATATATATGTGTGTGTGTGTGTGTGTGGTTTTTAAAGGTTTTTCGCGTCGAAGTCACCAATGTGGGGTTATAGGTATTAAGGAGGTCAATGGCTAAGGGCAAGACTGGGTTGCCGTAAGATATCTGACTCCATATTTTGGGTTATATTATTTTACCCCACGTTGACTGACTGGCGCAATGCCTTGCCCAAAGTAGGTCCAAAAGAAATATACAAAAAGAAAAGATAGAAACAGATAAGAGACGAAAACATTTCTTCCATACTTTCCTTTATTTACTTGGTGAATGGACTAACCAACGCTGACCCTTCCCAAGGCGTAGCGTGGTGCCACAAAACACCACACAGCAAAATCGGTGTTGTCGGTTCGACGTCACTACCCGAAAAAGAGGTCGGTTAACAGAAAACCTGAGTATTTATCTCTCTTCACCGGCTCCAAGTTCACCACTACAAAGTCCTTCTAATTTGGCGCGACCGCTTTCCATTGGCTACTTTACTTTTTATTATTTTTCTTTTTTCTGATTTTTAACCGGATGGATGCGTGGAGCCTTATGCGTGGCGACACGTTTATACATTTTTGTATCTGCAGCCGACAAGTCAATATCCGGTTGGGAGTTTTACTGTTAATTCCTAAATCCCCACGTATATATAGGTATGAATAGATAGTATTTTCAACGAGAGAATTTGGACATGATACCTTCTTTCTTCTGTTGGCTTCATATATTTAATTTGTAAAGGAATTAGGATAAAACAATTTTAATAGCGACTAACACACATGCGGTGGTTGTGAGTCGAACCCAGATCGACGGCTTGAAAGGCAACCATGCTAACCGTACACTACCGACGGGGAGACGGGATGGTATCATCCAGTGGTTCCATTGGAATAAAGGATTTTCACGGTAATTTAATTGGTTCGATATCATTCCATTTTATCAAAGCACAAAAACAAACTATACTCATTCTAAACGGAAATGTTAAAAGCAGAATTATTTTGACTATCTAAATAGCTTTAAATAGATTTTTTTGACAATTTAACAGTGTATTTAAGCTAAAGTGAATTGTTTGATATAGAACTATGTTTTTGTATAAAATTTGATTTGGCATTAAATAACAGATAATGGTTGATAAGCAATAATACCCAAACAAACAATCGATTGGTATTCTCAAACCCTCTCTGAATATATGTATATACTTTATATATATATATATATATATATATATATATTGGTATCAAAAAAAATATTTTCGAGGAGCATATTTGGAGATAATATCTTCTTTTTTATATAATCTACAGATATTTAATTTGTAAAGGTATTAAGTTAAAATAATTCTAATAGGAAACAACACGTACTCGTCAGCAAGAAATCGAACCCAGAACAACTACTTGAAAAGCAACGATGCTATCCTGTTACACCACCTATGCCCGACACACAGCGGTTATTAAATTTGTCTATAGTCAATTTTAATTATATATATATATAATATATATAAATATATATAGTATATATATATATATATATATATATATATATATATATTATATTATTATATATATATATATATATATATATATATATATATCCATATATATAATATATATATACATATATATATATATATATATATATATATATATATATATATAATATATATACGTACGTTTGGTGGGGTTTTATGGCTTATAAACCTTTGTCGGTTAGTTAACGTTAAATTCATTTTCCTATGCAATGAAGGGGTACTCTAAATTCCCCAATGCTCCAGCAACACTAAACCTCACCATCCGATTGTTTAGTGTCATATCGAGGACACTGATGGAGGGGGGATTAGCCGTCCGCAGAGGTTCAGTCTGTGTATTCAACAGCACCAGCATAGGTTTTTTCATGATGTGCTCCTTGTCCTAAAATATTACGCTAGAGTTGAATTTTTAAAGTACTTCCCGTGAAGAGGATTGAGTATTTCTTTAAGTTGAAACCCCCTAGTGTCACTTCCACAATATGCAAGACAATTTGTACAAAGAAGCAAACACGATAGGATATTGACAAAAGAAGAATATAAAAAACAACTTTTTTTACTTTATCTTAAGTAGATAAATAACAAAAATTTAAAGATAATAATGTTCATGAATTTTCCTATGCATAGTCGTGGGTGTATTTATGTAAAAAAAAGTGTATATTCAGTCAGGAATAACAAAGACAGAGAGAGAGAGAGAGAGAGAATGAGAATGAGTTCAACTTATACTTATATACATGTGTATGTTTGCAGGTATGTGTGAGTTCTGCTATGTTTAAGTCATTTAAACTATTGGTAATTCAAGGCCAAGGTATTCGTGTTCGTCTGACATTTTTTTCAACATGAATCGTCTCCATTTCGATTGTATGCCACCTTTTGAATTAAATGAGTCATATGAATTATAAGAAGTTTTATATATATATATATATATATATATATATATATATATATATATATATATATCGTGGTAATATAAGATATTTCAAGAAGAAATTTAGAGATGAAACTTTTTTTATCATTTCAGCAGCGGATTATCTGTTGGTAACAAATACGGGAAAAATGTATGCGTCGGTTGGGAGTCGAACCCGTATCGACTGCTTGGAAAGCAAAGCTAACTGTTTCCCCACGACGCTTGACTAACCACTTCCAAAAGTTGACTATATAAACTAAAACCAAATATAATGTTCTGCAAGTTCGTGGACTGTTTAGAAAATGAAAATAAAGATGTTACGGCAACATTTTAAGACCAAAAGCAAGAAACAATGTGTTTATAAGTAACTGGTTTTATATTTTCATCATAACACGTGTAAAAGCAAGTGCAATAACTGTCACTCAGTAGTCGCCAACCAGGTGTGATGACACAGTTTCGGTAGCTCAAGGGGTTATTGCCACGGTCGCACTAACAAGCAGCTTTTGCCAGCAGACGCCAGATCATCTGAAAGCAGAGATTAAATTGTACGTTCACCATCATTTTAAGTGCAGTTTGTGATTTTTAAAAACGCAATAACTTTCGACAGTGGGTGTCATTATGCACTGACAGTAACCATTTCTTGATGCTACGTAATCACACAGGAATGGTGGTTCCACTTGCATCTCTTTCCTGCTGAAGACATTTTGCTTTTGACCAAATTGAGCCTGATGTATATTGCGCCATTGTTTGAAAACAATTTCACGCAACTTACAGACTGCAGCATGTGATTCCTATTTTTAACAGAAAGTAATTGACTTACTGTCAAAGAAAATCACACCAAGCAACCTCAAAGGGAATCACATGGCACATCCCACACTTTTCAATGCAGTCGGCACGCAGTGTCTAATATCAGTTTTTCTTTCGCTCGTGTGCCTCCTCCCGATTTTATTCCCAGGAGACAGTCAGTTCTATGAGGAGAACACACTTCTTTGAATAAGACTATGCTACAATGTCTGTCCGCTTTTCCGTATGAATAATGTGAACTGGAAATTGAAGAGATCTCTTGAGATAAGTGAAACTTTCCAGTCTCTTGCTCCATTCCGTAGCTTCATAATGGGATGTTTTTGTTTTCCTCACAGGACATTCACGTTCCTTTAGAAACTGAATTATGTTCTCCTTGTCTCTTACAGGTTGCTGGTTTTCTGTCTCACATTGTGCTTTTAACAACTCTATGACCACCTATAACACCTTGTTATGTCACCAGATGTACAACTGATGTGCTAGTGAACATGCAGATAGTACATGGTGCCAGGTACCCCTGATCACATTTAAAAGACAAGTACAGGTTCGAATCAACATATGCCCAAGATTTCAGCTTAGTTGCATTTGGTAAGAGACATTATGTAGAGTGAAGAAGGAATAATATCGCTAGTGATTCCATTGCAATAAAGATTTTCACAAAAACTTCATTGGATCGATATCATTCAATTTTGTCCAAGCACAAAGACAAACTATACACATTCTAAACGGAAGTGTTAAAAGCAAAACTATTTGACTAAACTGAATAGCTTTAAATAGAAATTTTTTCGCCAATTAAACTGTGTACTTTAGCTAAAGTGAATTGTTTGAAATAGAACCATTTTTTTGTATAAAAGTTGATTTGGCATTAAATTACCTACAATGGTTGATAACACATAATAAACAAACAATCGATTGGTATTGTCAAACTCTCACTGAATATATATACAAGTATATATATTTTTTTCTTTTATATATATATATATATATATATATTTACTATATATATATATATATATATATATATATATATATATATATATATATATATATATATATATCTGGTATGAAAAAATAATATATTAACGGAGAGAATTTCGGGATGAAAGTTTCTTTTTTATTTTAGCTTCGGATATTTAATTTGTAAAGGAATTAAGAAAAAACACTTTTAATCGGGAAAAACACAAATGCGTAGGCCGGGAGTTGAACCCGGATCGACTGCTTAGAAGGCAACCATGCTAACCGTTACACCACAGACGCTGGACACAAAATGGCAAACATTTTGTTTGAATGTTATTTTTAATTGCCCATCTCAAATGTAATTTGAATGGTGAAAAATGACATTCAGTGTGAATGGTTAGCCTCCTTAATTACAATTCGACCGGAGATTGTTTTATTTAGAAATCTTTAAGTGCATTGTTTCACTCCCAAACCTAATCGTGAATAGGTCATGTGATATAACAAGCTTTCCGACCAGACATTATTTTCAACCTGCTTTCCCATAAATACAACCGATACATACACTCTTAATTAATTTCTGGAGATTTTATTTGGTTGTTTGCTGGTTGTTTGAGTTTTATGGCATACCAAGGTTTGTTGGATATTTCACGTCAAATCCATTTTTAAGCAAATAGTCAGTTCTATTACAATTAATTTATCTTACCATGATTACACAGTTAATTTCTTAGACACATTTTTATTTCAAACTGTTCTGTTAATTCAAAACAGAGCTAAATCAGTTTAGTATGAGTACAGATTTTGTTTACGCACAGTTAAATTGTAAAACAGTTCAATAAGAATCATTTCAGTTTCTTGTAAGTACACTTCCAATGTCAAAAACAGTTCCATTTCAAACAATTCAGTTTAATGATCAAAAACATTTCTATTTCAAACTATTCATTTTAGTCAATGAGTTCTTATTCGAACAATTCCAAACTCTCACTGAATGTATATTTATATATATATATATATATTCAGTTTAGCATGAATATGCAGTTTTAATGCAAAAAACAGTAGTGTGAAAGAAGCACAGTTTAGTTCTATTTAACCCATAAATATGACCCTTAATAGGTGCTACCGCTCCTGGTCAGTGTAGACATGGGAGCAAAGGCAATGAAGGGGTATATTGTATTGTGGGTTAACTAAAGTTCAAATGTGCGGACGTACGAGTCATAAAAAGTTTTATATGTACTAATATACATGTATCAGCGAGAGAATATCAGATATTTTCAAGGAAATAATTTAGAGATTAAACTTTTTTCATTGGTAGATATTCAGTTTATGAAGGAATTAGGATTCAACAATATTAATTGGGAAAAATGCAAATACGTCGGCCGGGAGTTGAACCGGAACCAACTGCTTGGTTGGCAACCATGCTAACTGTTACACCATCGACGCTTGATGATAACGATTCCCAAGAGTTGACTATATAAACTAAAATCGAATCTAAGGTTCTGCCTGTTCCGAGGTATGCTTTTTATAAAATAAAAAGGATACGGAAACATTTTACGACCAAAAGCAAGACACAATGAGTTTATTAGTAACTTATTTTTATATTTTCATCATACAACGTGTGAAAGCAAGTGAAACAATTGTCACTCGGCAGCCGCCAACCAGAGGTGTTAACACAGTTTCGGTTGCTCAAGGCGTTACTGCCACGTTTTGCGCTACCAAGCAGCTTTTGCCCCCGGGTAGTGTATTTAAAAGAATTATACATATATATATACGCCAGATCAACTGAAAGCAGAGATTACATTGTACGTTCATCTTCATTTTTAGTGCAGTTCGTGATTTTTTTTAAAATGTTTACTTTCGCCAGTGGGTGTCATGATGCACTTACAGTAACCATTTCTTGATGCTACATAATCACACTGGAAGGGTGGTTCCGCCTTCATCTCTGTCATGCTGAAACTTTTCGCTTTCGCCCAAATCCAACCTGTTGTATATTGCGCCGTTGTCTAAAGACGATTTCAATAAACTTACAAAGAGCGGCATTTAATTCCTATTTATAACAGAAAGTAAATGGTCATGAAAATTAGTGTCAAAGAAAACAACACCAAGCAACCTCAATAGGAATCACATAGCACATCCAACACTTTTCCACGCAGTCGGCACGCAGTGTCTCGTATTGGTTTTTCTTTCGCTCGTGTTACTCCTTCTGGTTTTATTCCCCGGAGACAGTCAGTTCTATGAGGAGAACACACTTCTTGTAATCGTACTATGCAACAAGTTCTTACTGCTTTTCCGTATGAATAATGTGAACTGGAAATTGAAGAGATGTCTTGAGATCCGTGAAACTTTCCAGTCTCTAGCTCCGTTCCGTAGCTTCATAGTGGGTTGTTTTTGGTATCCTCACAGGACATTCACGTTCCTTTAGAAACTGAATTATGTTCTGCTTGGCTCTGGTTTTCTGTCTCACATTGTGCTTTTAACAACTCTATGACGACCTCTAATACTTTGTGATTTCACCATGTGTACATCTGAATTGATAGTGAACATGCAGATAGTACATGGCACAAGGTAACCCAGATCAGTTTCGGTAGCTCAAGGCGTTATTGCCACGGTCGCACTAACAAGCAACTTTTGCCAACGAACGCCAGATCAACTAAAAGCAGAGATTACATTGTACGTTCCTCTTGATTTTTAGTGTAGTTTGTGATTTTTAAAAACGCGATAACTTTCGCCAGTTGCTGTCATTATGCACTTACAGAAACCATTTCTTGATGCTACGTAATCACACAGGAATTGTGGTTCCACCTGCATCTCTTTCATGATGAAGACTTTTCGCTTTCGACCAAATCTAACCTGATGTATATTGCTCCGTTGTCTGAAGATGATTTCAGGCAACTTAGAAACTGCGGCATGTGATTCCTATTTTAAAAAGAAGGAAATAGCTTAGTGTCAAAGAAAATGTCAACAAGCAACCTCAGTGGGAATCACATAGCACATCCAACCCTTTTCTACGCAGTCGGCACGCAGTGTCTCGTATTGGGTTTTCTTTCGCTCGTGTGGCTCCTCCCGGGTTTATTCCCAGGAGACAGTCAGTTCTATGAGGCGAACACACTTCTTTGAATCGGACTATGCTACAATGTCTGTCCGCTTTTCCGTATGAATAATGTGAACTGGAAATTGAAGAGATGTCTTGAGATCCGTGAAACTTTCCAGTCTCTAGCTCCGTTCCGTAACTTCATCGAGGGGTATTTTTGGTTTCCTCACAGGACATTCATGTTCCCTGAGAAACTGAGTTATGGTCTCCTTGGCTCTAACAGGTTGCTGGTTTGCTGTCTCACATTGTGCTCTTAACAACTGTAGGACCCCCTCTAACACCTTGTTTTGTGTCCATGTGTACATCTGAAGCACTAGTGAACATGCAGATAGTACATGGCGCACAGGTTCGAATCAATATATGCCTATGATTTCCGGTTAGTTGCAGTTGGTAAGAGATCATATGTACAGTGAAGAAGGAATAAAATCGCTAGTGATTCCATTGCAATTATGAATTTTCACAAAATGCTCATTGGTTCGATATCATTCCGTTTTCTCCAAGCACAAAGATCAACTATACTCATTCTAAGAGGAAGTGTTAAAAGCAAAACTATTTGATTAAACTGAATAGCTTTAAATAGAATTTTTTTTGCCAATTAAACTGTGTACTTAAGCTACAGTGAATTCTTTGAAATTGAACAATTTTTGTATAAAAGTCGATTTGGCATTAGATAACCGACAATGGTTGAAATGTCATGATACCCAAAGAAACAATAGATTGCTATTCTCAAACTCACTCTGAATACATATACATTTCTTTATATATATATATATATATATATATAAGGGTATGAATAAATAATATTATCAACGAGAGAATTTCTAGAGGAAATCTTTTTTCTTCTTTTCGCTTCGGATATTTAATTTGTAAAGAAATTTGGAAAAAACACTTTTAATCAAAAAAAAACACAAATGCGACAGGCGAACCCGGATCGACTTCTTGGAAGGCAACCATGCTAAGCGTTACACCGCCGACGCTGGACAATTTTGTTAAATTCTTATTTTACAATTGCCCATCTCAATGACATTCAGAGTGAATGGTTACCCTCCTTAATTACAATTCGGCTGGAGATTGTTTTATTTAGAACACTCTAAGTGCAACGTTTCACTCTCAGACGTAGTCGTGAATAGGCCATGTGAAATATAAAGCTTTCCGACCAGACATTACTTAGACACTCTTAATTAATTTCTTGATTTTTTTATTTGTTTGTTTGTTGGTTGTTTGAGTTTTATGGCATACCAACGTTCGTAGGATATTTCAGGTCAAATCCAGTTTTAAGCAAATTGTCAGTTCTATTACAATTAATTTATCTTACCATGATTATACAGTTTAATTGTCAAATGTATTTTCATTTCAAACTGTTCAGTTAAGTCAAAACAGAGCTAATTCAGTTTAGTATAAGTACAGATTTTGTTTACGCACAGTTAAATGGAAAACAGTTCAATATGAATCATTTTAGTTTCTTGGAAGTACACTTTCAATGTCAAAAACATTTCCATTTCAAACAATGCAGTTTAGCATAAGCAAGTAGTGAAAATGTAAGTACAGTTTGATAATCAAAAACATTTCTATTTCAAACTATTCATTTTATTCAAAGAGTTCTAATTGAAACAATTCCGTTTTGCATAAGTACGCAGTAATATCTATTTAACCCAGAGCTATTGTCTTATAAGGTGCTACCATTCTGGGCCAGAGAGGACCTGGGAGCAATGGCTATGAAGGGGTACTCTATCACTAAAACCTCACCATGAGACTGTTTAGTGTCATATCGAGGACATTCATGGAGTGGGGTTTTACCCTTCCGCAGAGGTACAGTCGGTGTAATCTACAGCCCCAGCCGATTGGCCATTTTTTATATGGCCTGAAGCTAAGCCCGGATAGGTTTTTAATGATGTAATCCTCGTCCTCAAATCACACGCTAGAGATGGATTTTGTTAAAGTACTTCCCGTGAAGAGGATTGAGTATTTCTTTAAGTTGTAACCCCGAGTTGCAAGATAATTTGTACAAAGCAGCAAACACGAAAGGATATTGACAAAACAAGAATATATAAAAAAAACATTTTTTTTAAATTTTTCTTAAATAACAAAAATATAAAGATAATAATCTTCATGAATTTTGCTATGAATAGTCGTGGGTGTATTTATGTAAAAAAAAAGTGTATTTTTAGTTAGGAATAACAGAGAGAGAGAGAGAGAGAGTTCAATTTATACTTTTATACATGTGTATGTTTGGAGGTGTGTGTGAGTTCTGGTATGTCTAAGTCATTTAATCAATTGATAATTCAAGGCCACTGTTTTTGTGTAAATGTATTGGAGTTCGTCTGACTTTTTGTTCCACGTGTATCGTCTCCATGACGATTGTATGCCACCTTTTGAATTAAAAAATGCGTGGTTCTTATACTCTTTGTGTGATCGAATTTTATGTTTAATTAGGTAAATTTTATTGCTGGTTAAATAAAGTTCAAATGCGTGGACGTATGAGTCATAAGAAGATTTATATATATATATATATATATCGTGGTAATATACGATATTTTCAAGAAAGAATTTAGAGATGTGACTTTTTTCTTATTTTAGCGGCAGATATTCTGTTGGTAAAGGAATTAAGATCCAACCCAACGAAATAGGGGAAAATGGTTGCGTCGGCCGGGAGTCGAACCCAGATCGACTGCTTGGAAGGCAACCATGCTAACCGTTACACCACCGACGCTTGGCAGAACCATTTTCAAAAGTTCACTATATAAACTAAAACCAAATATAAAGTTCTACCAGTTCCCAGATTTGCTTACGTGGACTTTTTAGAAAATGAAAAATAAAAATGTTACGGCAACATTTTAGTACCAAAAGCAAGAAATAATGTGTTTATAAGTAACTGGTTTTATATTTTCATCATACAACGTGTGAAAGCAAGTGCAACACGTGTCACTCATAATAAGATCCCTTAAGAAGCTCTATAAAAGGGCAAGTATACAATAGCGTCAACCCCTCGAGGAGCTCCGAGGAACACTCAGAGGGGAATTAAAAATTTTACGGTGAGCGGAGTGGCACAGGAGGAGGAGGAGGAGGAAAGAAACAGCAAGGAAGCGGACAAATTTCCTGTGTAATCCCTTCGGCTTTGCAAGAACATTGTGAGGCGGGAGGTGAAATGGGAATTAAGAGGCATCGGAGAAGAAATTAACAACTATCTTCGAGATATAATGCAAAAGAGCTAAAAATGGGTATTAACAACCGCTTAATTCATCAGAAGCCACCAGTGGTCGAATATGACACCCGCTTGCCAACCTGGAAGGAAATGCAAGAAGCTGTGAGAGCCACAAGATCCGCCTCAGCACCAGGACAAGTGGGGTATCTTACAAGGTGTAGAAGCGGTGTAAAGTGATTTTACAAATTCTGTGGAAGATATTGAGAGTTATTTGGAGGAGAGGCAAGATCGTGGAGCAATGAAGATTCACTGAGGGGGTATGGATCCTGAAGGAGGAAGGTTCGAAGTCATTGGACTAATTCAAGATAATCTCATTATTAAACACTGAAAGTATGATCCTTTTCGGTTTATTGTCAAGGCGCTTGTCAGATTTCATTCTAGGTAACGGCTACATTGATACATCAGCCCAGAAGGGTGGGGTAGCAGGTATGCCAGGGTTCCTTGAACAAATAGGAGTCCTGACACAGCTCCTGAGAGAGAGGCAAAGGAAAACAAAGGGGACTTGACTGTATTATGGTTGGATCCCGCTAACCCCTACGGGTCCATGCCACACAAACTGGTGGAAGAAGCCCTAAAGAGACATCACGTACCGCCATCTGTATGCGATCTCATTGCAGACTATTATAAGAATTTCCGGCTGAGGGCATGTTCAAGTACAGTAACATCAGAGTGGCAGACCCTGGAAAAGGGTATCATTACAGAGTGTACTATGTCTGCCGTCCTATTCTCATTGACAATGAACATGCTTGTAAAGGCGGCAGAGGCAGAATGCGGAGGCCCTTTGTCTAGATCAGGAGTCCGCCAATCACCAATAAGGGCTTACATGGATGATGTAGCCGTGACGACGACATCTGTCTTGGGAGGTAGATGGCTCTGAAAGGGTCTTGAGAGAAATATGACCTGGGCTAGAATGTATTTCAAGCCTGCAAAATCCAGGCCACTAGTATTAAAAAAAGGCAAGGTCATGGAGAAAGTCCGATTTACAGAAGCAGGAGAAACGATACCTACTCTAAGCGAAAAGCCTATTAAGAGCTTGGGCAAGACTTTCAACAGTAGTCTGAAGGATACAGCCGCAAAACAGAAGACTATACAAGAACTTGGGGAGTGGCTAACGAAAATCGACAAATCTGGATTGCCTGGTCGATTTAGGGCATGGTTATTCCAGCATGCAGTTTTGTCCTGGATATTGTGGCCATTGCTCGCCTATGATATTCTGATTACCACCGTGGAATCGTTAGAAAGAGCAATTAGTAATCTAGTAATTTCGAGAAAAAATCTTCTTTCTTCTTTTCGCTTCGGATATTTCATTTGTAAAGGGATTAAGAAAAAGCAGTTTTAATCAGGAAATGCGTCGGCCGAGAGTCAAACGCGGATCGACTGCTTTGAAAACAACCATGCTAACCGTTACACCACCGACGCTTGACACTGATATGCTAAATTTTTGTTTAATTGTTAGTTTATTATTGCCCATCTCAAATGTAATTTGAATGGGGAAAAATGACATTCAGTGTGAGTGGTTAGCCTCCTAGTCTAATAGTTTATTACAATTCAACTGGAGATTGTTTTATTTAGAAATCTTTAAGTGCATTGTTTCACTCTCAGACGTAGTCGTGACTAGGTCATGTGAAATAAAAAGATTTCCGACCAGACACTACTTTCACCCTGCTTCCCATAAATACAACCGATACAGACACTCTTAATTAATTTCTTGATTTTTTTTATTTGGTTGTTTGTTGGTTGTTTGAGTTTTATGGCATACCAACGTTTGTCGGATATTTCACGTCAAATCCATTTTTAAGCAAATAGTCAGTTCTATTACAATTAATTCATCTTACCATGATTACACAGTTAAATTCTAAGCTACATTTTTATTTCAATTGTTCAGTTAAGTCAAAACAGAGCTAATTCAGTTTAGTATATGTACAGATTTTGTTTACGCACTGTTAAATGTCAAAACAGTTCAATATTAAACAAATTCAGTTTCTTGGAAGTACACTTTCAATGTCAAAAACAGTTTCATTTCAAACAATTCAGTTTAGCATAAGGAAGTAGTTAAAAGGTAAGTACAGTTTAATAATCCAAAACATTTTTATTTTAAAAAGTTCTAATTCAGACAATTCCGTTAAGCATAAGTATGCTGTTAGATCTATTTAACCCATAGACAGGGCCCTATAAGGTGCTACCATTCCGGGCCAAAGTGGACCTGGGGGCAAAGGATATGAAGGGGTGCTCTAAATTCCCCCATGCTTCAGCATCACTAAAACCTCAGCATCCGATTGTTTAGTGTCATATCGAGGACACTGATCGGGCGTGGGGGAGATTAGCCATCTGCAGAGGTGGAGTCCGTGTATTCAACAGCACCAGCATAGTTTTTTTTATGATGTACTCCTTGCCTTCAAATCATACGCTGGAGATGGATTTTATTAAAGTACTTCCCGTGAAGAGAATTGGGTATTTCTTTAAGTTGAAACTCCGAGTGTCATTTCCACAATATACAACACAATTTGTACAAAGAAGCAAACACGAAAGAATATAGACAAAACAAGAATATTAAAAAAGACAACATTTTTTTTACTTTATCACAAGTGGACAAATAAGAAAAATACAAAGACAGTAAGTTGGCGATGATAGTCAAGGGAGACCAGAAGGCTCCCTTTTCGATAGCTACGACACCGATGTGTAGGAGAGGGCGCTACTCCATTCCCTGGATTGCTCCACTTTACCCTTCATACGTATCTTATAATGCTGAGTGTTTAGCAAGGAGGTATCAAGTACCATTTTCAAAGTCTTTGGTATGACTTGACCAGGCGATTGAACCCAGTTCTCCCGGACCATTGGCGAACACTCTACTCTGTTCATAAATTTTGCTATGTATAGTGGTGGGTGTATATATGTAAAAACAATTGTATTTTTAGTCAAGAATAACGGAGAGATAGAGAGAGAGAAGTCAACTTTTACTTAGATAAATGTGTACGTTTGCAGGTATGTGTGAGTTCTGGTACGTCTAAGTCGTTTAATCTATTGGTAAATCAAGCCCATTGTTTTTGTGTTAATGTATTTGAGTGCGTCTGACGTTTTTGATCAACATGTATCGTCTCTGTGTCGACTGTGTGCCACCTTTTGAATTAAAAAGAAGTTGGGTTCTTATAAACTTTGTGCGATGGAATTTAAAGATTAGGCGGGTATATTTTATTGAAGATCAACTAAAGTTCAAATGTGAGGAAGTTAAGAGTCATACAAAGTTTTATATACACAAACGTATATATATCAACGTGAAAACATCAGATATTTTCAAGGAAATAATTTAGAGATGAAACCTTTTTTCTTTTTTTAACGGCAAGATATTCAGTTTGTAAATGAATTAAAATTGAACAATATTAATTGGGGAAAAATGGATGCGTCGGCCGGGAGTCGAACCCGGATCGACTGCTTGGAAGGCAACCATGCTAACCGTTACACCACCGACGCTCGTCGCATGCTTTTAAAAAATATTTCTATATAAACTAATATCGGATCAAATGTCTGCAAGTTTTTCTATATGCTGATGTGGACTTTTACAAAATCAGAAATAAAAATGTTTACGACAAACATGCTAACCGTTACACCACCGACGCTTGACGAAATCAAATGTTAAAAGTTGACTATATAAGCTTAAATCGAATATATGGTTCTGCCTGTTCCCAGGTATGCTTTTTAGAAAATGGAAAATAAAAATGATACGGCAACATTTTACGACCAAAAGCAAGCTACAATATGTCTATTAGTAACTTATTTTTATTTTTTCATCATACAACGTGTATTACATTGTACATTCATCACTTTTTTAGTACAGTTTGTGATTTTGTAAAAAATGTTTACTTTCGCCAGTGGGTGTCATGATGCACTTACAGTAACTATTTCTTGATGCTACGTAATCACACAGGAATGGTGGGTCCGCCCGCATGTCTTTCATGCTGAAGACTTTTCGCTTACGCCAAAATCCAACCTGTTGTATATTGCGCCGTTGTCTGAAGACGATTTCTGTCAACTTACAAACTGCGGCATGTAATTCGTATTTATAACAGAAAGTAAATGGTCATAGAAAATGGTGTCAAAGAATATCACACCATTTTATTTCCAGAAGACAGTCAGTTCTATGAGGAGAACACATTCTTTGAATCGGACTATTCTACAATGTCTTGCTGCTTTTCCGTATGAATAATGTGAACTGGAAATTGAAGAGATGTCTTGAGATCCGTGAAAATTTCCAGACACTAAATCCCTTCCGTCGCTTCATAGTGGGATTTTTTTTTTCCCTGTATATTCACGTTCCTTTAGAAACTAAATTATGGGACCATTCTCTCTCACAGGTTACAGGTTTGCTGTCTCACATTGTGCTTTTAACAACTCTATGACTACCCTAACAACTTGTTATATCGCCATGTATACATCTGATGCGCTAGTCAACATGCTGATTGTACACGGCGCAGGCTAACACCGACCATCTTTCAACAGGAAGCGCAGGTTCGAATTTTAGGGTAGTTGTAACCTACAATGGTTGATAAGCCATAATAACCAAAAAAACAATTAATTGGTATTGTCAAGCTCTCACTTAATAAATATACATATTTCTTTATTTATATATATATATATATATATATATATATATATATATATATAGGTATGAATAGATAATATTTTCAACGAGAGAATTTGGACATGATACCTTCTTTCTTCTGTTGGCTTCAGATATTTAATTCGTAAAGGAATAAAACAATTTTAATAGGGACTAACACATGCGTTGGTCGGGAGTTTAGCCCGGATCGACTGCTTGGAAGGCAACCATGCTAACCGTTACACCACCGACGCGAAGACGGGATGATATCACCCGTGGTTCCATTGGAATAAAGGATTTTCACGGTAATTTAATTGGTTCGATATCATTCAATTTTATCTCAATTTATTTTATCTTAAGCTCAATCAAGAACTTTCACAAAATTCTCATTGGTTTGATATCATTCGATTTTGTCCAAGCACAAAGACAAACTATACTCATTCTAAACGGAAATGTTAAAAGCAGAATTATTTGACTATCTAAATAGCTTTAAATAGAATTTTTTTGACAATTTAACAGTGTACTTAAGCTAAAGTGAATTGTTTGATATAGAACTATGTTTTTGTATAAAATTTGATTTGGCATTAAATAACCGATAATGGTTGATAAGCCATAATACCCAAACAAACAATCGATTGGTATTCTCAAACTCTCTCTGAGTATATGTATATACTTCTCTCTCTCTCGATCTATATATATATATATATATATATAGGTATCAATAAATAATATCTTCGAGGAACATATTTGGAGATAAAATCTTCTTTTTTATATAATCTTCAGATGTTTAATTTGTAAAGGAATTAAGTTAAAATAATTTTAATAGGAAATAATACGTATGGGTCAACCAGGAATCGAACCCGAATCAACAGCTTGAAAGGCAACGATGCTACCTTGTTACACCACCTATGACCGACAGGCAGCAGTTATTAAATTTGTCTATAGTTGATTTTAATTATATATATATATATATATATATATATATATATATATATATATATATATATATATATATATATATATATATATATATATATATATATATATATATATATATATATATATATATATATATATATATATATATATATATATATATATATACGTTTGGTTTGGTTTGTGGGGGTTTATGGCTTATAAACCTTTGTCGGTTAGTTAACGCTAAATTCCTTTTTACGTAGATAATTAGTTCTACTTAAAACAATTCACTTTTAAATAAGTCCACTTTTTAAGTGTCCAAAACATTTCTATTTCACACTATTCAAGCAATTATATGTAATAATTCAGTCAAGTGTAAATACAGTTTTAATATCGAAAAACAGTTCTATTTGAAATAATTCAGTTAAGCATAAGCACGAGCTTTATATGTAAGTACGGTTTGTCAAAAGCATTTCTTTTTTAAACTATTCAGTTTACTCAAGCGATTCAGTTTAGCATAAGTATACTGTTAGTTGTATTAAAACCAATAGATAGAGCCCTATCAGGTGCTACCACTCCGGGCTAGAGTGGACCTGGGAGCGATGGCATTGAAGGGTTACTCCGCATTCCCCAGAGAACCAGTCTATGTATTCTACAGCCCCAGCTGTCTGGGCAATATATATATGAGAAAGAAAGTATTGCTGTAGCAAACATTTTCGACCAAAAGCAAAAAACAGTTTACTTATAAGTAACTTTGATGTGCTTAATTCAAGTCATCGTCTTTTCCGGCTTTATAGAGCAACACTCATGAAGTAAAGTTTACTGACAATAAATACCATTACCGATGAGTTTGATTCTTATTGGGTGCTTCTTTTTTTGGGGAGAGTTAAAGAGGTTTTAGAAGAAAATCAATGCTATGATTAGTGGAAAACAATTGATTGTTTTTTAGATTCAGTGTCTGGGATGATCCTCTTCTTCTTCTTCTTCTTCTTCTTCTTCTTCTTCTTCTTCTTCTTCTTCTTCTTCTTCGTGTTCGTCCTTAAATCGGTCGTCCTCGTGTTGTAATGCTTAAATCCATGGACGGCGGAATTGTAATGAACGACTTTGAACCCCAGTTGAGCTATTACGTTCACTTTCACATAAATCCTCTTGGGAAGTGTATGAACTCCCTTATCCTTCCGGCTGGGGATTAAATAATACCTCAACTCATCTTCTAAAAGGATGGCTTTTAGTATACAATAGCTTGTAAAGGTTGATATGCTATTAAACAAAGAAACCCTTTTCATAAAACAATGTGCAACGGAGATATATCCTGAAGGAGCACTTACAAAGTCTAGACTAATGTCTAATAATGTAGACAATAACACTTTTATCAGAAAATTCTTGGCAACGGTGAGTGTAGAAGATCAAGATTATATAACCGATAGACAGGGCTCTATAAGGTGCTACCATTTCGAGCCAGAGTGGGCCTGGGAGCAAAGGATATGAAGGGGTGCTCTAAATTCCCCAATGCGCCAGCATCACTAAAACCTCACCATCCGATTGTTTAGTGTCATATCGAGGACACTGATCGAGGGGGGGATTAGCCCTCTGAAGAGGTGGAGTCCGTGTATTCAACAGCACCAGCATAGTTTTTTTTATGATGTACTCCTTGTCCTAAAATATTACGCTAGTGTTGGATTTTTTAAAGTACTTCCCGTGAAGAGGATTGAGTATTTCTTCAAGTTGAAACCCCGAGTGTCACTTCCACAATATGCAAGACAATTTGTACAAAGAAGCAAACACGATAGGATATTGACAAAACAAGAATATAAAAAAAAAACATTTTTTACTTTATCTTAAGTGGATAAATAAAAATATAAAGATAGAAATGTTCATGAATTTTGCTATGCATAGTCGTGGGTGTATTTAAGTAAAAAAAAGTGTATATTTTGTCAGAAATAACAAAGACAGAGAGAGAGAGAGAGAGAGAGAGTTCAACTTATACTTATATACATTTGTATGTTTGCAGGTATGTGTGAGTTCTGCTATGTCTAAGTCATTTAATCTATTGGTAAATCAAGACCATTGTTTTTGTGTAAATGTATTTGAGTTCGTCTGACTTTTTGTTCAACATGTATCTCCTCCAATTCAATTGTATGACACCTTTTGAATTAAATGAGTCATATGAATCATAAAAAGTTTTATATATATATATATATGTATCGTGGTAATATAAGATATTTTCAAGAAGAAGTTTAGGGATGAAACTTTTTTCTTATTTTAGCGGCGGATAATCTGTTGGTAAAGGAATTAAGAACCAACCCAACAAAATAGGGGAAAAATGGATGCGTCGGCCGAGAGTCGATCCAGGATCGACTGCTTGGAAGGCAACCATGCTAACCGTTACACCACCGATGCTTGAGAAACCGCTTACGTGGACTTTTTAGAAAATGAAAAATAAAAATGTTATTGCAACATTTTACGACCAAAAGCAAGAAACGCTGTGTTTATAAGTAACTGGTTTTATATTTTCATCATACAACGTGCGAAAGCAATGCGATACCTTTCACTCAGTGGCCGCCAACCAGGTGAGATGACACAGTTTCGGTAGCTCAAGGCGTTATTGCCACGGTCGCACTAACAAGCAGCTTTTGCAAACGGACGCCAGATCATCTGAAAGCAGAGATTACATTGTACGTTCATCTTCATTTTCAGTGCAGTTTATGATTTTTAAAATGCGATAACTTTCGCCAGTTGCTGTCATTATGCACTTACAGTAACCATTTTTTGATGCTACGTAATCACACAGGAATGGTGGTTCCACCAGCATCTCTTTCTTGCTGAAGACATTTCCCTTTCGACCAAATCGAGCCTGATGTATATTGCGCCATTGTTTAAAGACGATTTCAGGCAACTTACAGACTACAGCATGTGATTCCTATTTTTAACAGAAAGAAATTGACTTAGTGTCAAAGAAAACCACACCAAGCAACCTCAAAGGGAATCACATGGCACATCCCACACTTTTCAACGCAGTCGGCACGCAGTGTCTCGTATCAGTTTTTCTTTCGCTCGTATGCCTCCTCCCGATTTTATTCCCAGGAGACAGTCAGTTCTATGAGAAGAACACACTTCTTTCAATAAGACTATGCAACAATGTCCTTTCGCTTTTCCGTATGAATAATGTGAACTGGAAATTGAAGATATGTCTTGAGATCAGTGAAACTTTCCAGTCTCTTGCTCCATTCCGTAGCTTCATAATGGGATGTTTTTGTTTTCCTCACAGGACAGTCACGATCCTTTAGAAACTGAATTATGTTCTCCTTGTCTCTTACAGGTTGCTGGTTTTCTGTCTGCTTTTAACAACTCTATGACCACCTCTAACACCTTGTTATGTCACCACATGTACAACAGATGTGGTAGTGAACATGCAGATAGTACATGGCGCAAGGTACCCCTGATCACATTTAAAAGACAAGTACAGGTTCGAATCAACATATGCCCAAGATTTCAGCTTAGTTGCATTTGGTAAGAGACATTATGTAGAGTGAAGAAGGAATAATATCGCTAGTGATTCCATTGCAATAAGGATTTTCACGAAAACTTCATTGGTTCGATATCATTCAATTTTGTCAAAGCACAAAGACAAACTTTACACATTCTAAACGGAAGTGTTAAAAGCAAAACTATCTGACTAAACTGAATAGCGTTAAATAGAAATTTTTTTGCCAATTAAACTGTGTACTTTAGCTAAAGTGAATTGTTTGAAATAGAACCATTTTTTTGTATAAAAGTCGATTTGGCATTAAATAAGCTACAATGGTTTTTAAGCCATTATACTCAAACAATCGATTGGTATTCTCAAACTCACACTGAATATATATTCATATATATATATACATATCTATATATAGGTGTGTGTGTATAAAGACAGAAATATATATATATATATATATTGGTATGAATAAATTATATTTTCAAGGAGAGAATAGAAGATGAAATATTCTTTCTTCCGTTAGCATCAGATATTATATTTGTCAAGAAATTCAGATAAAACAATTTTAATACGGATTAATACGAATGCGTCAGCCGGGAGTTGAACCCAGATCGACTGCTAGGAAGGCAACCATGCTAACAGTTAAACCACCGACACCAGACACCGGAAATTTAAATTTGTGTATATTCAATTTTAATAATTTTCGTATATATATATGTGTGTGTGTGTGTGTTTGTGTGTATATATATATATATATATATATGTGTGTGTGTGTGTGTGTGTGTGTGTGCGAATATATATATATATATATATATATATATATATGTATGTATATACCAGGGGCGGAGGTGGGACTAGTGCTACTCGTACCCGGCATGACCAATAACTCAGTCAATGTTATATATATATATATATATATATATATATATATATCTGGGAATAATACAACGCTGATGTTTTGAACGGATGGTCTTTGTCCGGCCACAGTCAGATCCATTGAACATCCCATAAAGTCGGCTATAATGTTGAACACGCGTAATTCGTGCCAAGCATAAGACCCTTATAATAACAGTAACGTTTGAGAAATCCGCTTTTGGCTGTAGCCAATAGCAAAAGCAACTCAAAATACCGTGCTAAAAAAAATTAGCACAATGTGACTGCTGACAGCTGTCTTGGGAAGAGGGAGAGGGACCGAGAGAGAGAGAGAGAGAGAGTGAGAGAGAGAGGTGGGGATAGCAGATTATAGCCGTCACCGACGTCATCATCATCCCTATGGTAAATGTTGGTTAAACTGCGTGTTTTAATTCGTTTATTAACTAACAGATCTTGATTTCTTTAATGAATGTTGCATATATTACATTCTGTAACTAAAATTTGTTTATTTGAATACATTTTCAATAAATAATCTTTGTCATCAGTTTCTTTATTCTAATAAACATATTTTTCTCGTCATAGTAATGAACATCTTCTCTTTTCTTCTATACTTTTTAAAGGAAAAAAAATATCTTATCTACTGTATTAACAAGACTACAAATTATATAGTATCTTGATTGTTTACAAAAAAACCACCATGCAAGGTACGTTAGTCAATCTGTGCTATACAATGGAGAATCACGCAATAGTAACTATGATGACTTATTTTAGGTCCACGGACCACTGGTTGGGAACTGAAGTTGACAGAGGATGGTGGGGCACGAGTAGTAAAAATAGGCGAGAGTCACCACTGGTATATACACATATATATATATCGGTTTAGTTTGCTTTATATTTTAAGCCATAAAGGCTTATCAACCATTTTAGGTTATTTAACGCCAAATCCATTTTTATGTAAATAATCTGTTCTATTGATAATAGTTCAGTTTAGCATAAGTCGAGAGTTTAATTGTCAAAAACTTTTCCATTTCAAACTATTCAAGCAGTTATACGTAACAATTCAGTTAAGTGTAAACACAGTTTTAATGTAGAAAAACAGTTCAATTTCAAATAATTCAGTGAAGCATAAGCAAGCACTTTAAATGTAAATACGGTTCAATCGTCAAAAGCATTTCTATTTCAAGCTATTCAGTTTACTCAAATAATTCAGTTTAGCATAAGTATGCTGTTAGTTCTATTTAACCAATAGATAGGGTCCTAGCAGGGGCTACCACTCCTGGACTGAGTAGACCTAGGAGCGATGGTAATGAAAAGGTACTCTGCATTCCCCAAAGCTCAAGTATTGCTGGAACCTCACCATCAGATTGTTTAGTGTCATATCGAGGACACTCGTTGTGGGTGGGCTTAGCCCTCTGCAGAGTTACAATCAGTGTATTCTGGGTTATAGACAGAGTTAAATGTCAAACAGTTTTATTTCAGATAATTCAGTTCAGCATAAGCACAGAGTTTAGACGTCAAAACATTTCCCTTCTGAGCAATTCAGTTCAGCACTAGTATGTAGGTCTAATGTCGAAACAGTTCTATTCTAAACAATTCAGTTTAGGGTGAATATACAGTTTAAATGCAAAAATCAATAGTGTGAAAGAAGCACGGTTTGGTTCTTTTTAACCCATAGATAGGAACCTTAGTAGGTGCAACCACTCCGGCCAGAGTTGACCTGGGAGCAATGGCAATGAAGGGGTACTCTGCATTCCCCAAAGCTCCAGCATTGCTGGAAACTCACCATCAGATTGTTTAATCTCATATCCAGGACACTCGTTTTTCTGCCAGCTACCAGATATGCATTCGGGTACTTTTCACAAAATGGGAAATAAAAAATTGCTTTTGCAAATATTTTCGACCAAAAGCAAGAAACAGTTTACTTGTAAGTAACTTAGATGTTCTTAATTCTAGTCATCGACTTTTTCGGCTTCATTGAGCAACATGCATAATGTATAGTTTACTGATAGTAAAAGACCATTACCGATGTGTTCGATTCTTATTGGGTGATTCATAATTTGGGGAGAGTTGAAGAGTTTTTAGAAGAAAATCAATGCTATGATTCGTGCAAAACAATTAATTCTTTTTTAGATTCAGTGTCTGTGATGATCTTCTTCTTCTTCTTCTTCTTCTTCTTCTTCTTCTTCTTCTTTTTTTTTTCTTCTTCTTCTTCTTCTTTAAACCGGTCGTCCTCCTGTTGTAATGCTTAAAGCCATGGACGGCAGAATTGTAATGAACGACTTCGAACTCCATTTGCGCTATTACGTTCACTTTCACATAAATCCCCTGGGGAAGTGTATGAACCTCCTTATTCTTCCAGCTGGGGATTAAATAATACCACAACACTTCTTCTAGAAGGATGGCTTTTGGTATACAATAGCTTATAAAGGTTGATATGCCATTAAACAAAGAAGCCACCCGAGCTTTTTTCATAAAGCAATGTGCAACGGAGATATATCAAGAAGGAGCGCTTACAAAGACTAGACTAATGTCTAATAATGTAGACTATAACACTGTTATCAAATAATTCTTGGCGACAGTGAGTGTAGAAGATCAAGATCAAGTCTTTATACTCTAGGCTGGTTGTAGGTGGAGTTACATGGCCAGGTATGTGGAAACGATCAGAGATTCAGATGTATCGGGTTATGGAAGCAAGCTGATCGATGTCCAGGTTTTTTAAGTCACTGGTTACCGCGGGTGTAGTTAATAAGATCTTCAAAGAGTCGCCAATAGTATCATTTGTGTGAGGGCTGGTAATTAGTTTCAACTGCTGGTGTTCTCTGACTGTTTTCTCTCTGATGGTACGTGCAGAAGATCCTTTAAAAGGATTGACGAAGAGAAGCAAGGTTATTAATATGAAAGGGAATGTTCGAGACGGCGAGTATGTTCTTTGCCTCTTCTGATTGGTTTGATCTTGGGTCTTTGGCCACAGCCGAAGAGGAGCGTCTGAAAGTGGCTTACTTGTAACAGTGAAAGGAGCTCAAATTATTCCCTTCAATTTCCGGCAGAAGCCCGGTGTCGTTTGAGCCTCTTTCTCAGTAACTGCATTTATAGAGAATTGCGTGTCTACTTGCTTCGCATTTGTTCGACCACAAACAGGAAACCTCTCTTTAATTGTGAGTAATAATGAAATAAATCATTATTCTGCTAAGAGAATTTTACACATGCAACCTGTTCTGCTCAATAGTTAGAAAGTACATTCTCAGAAATAGTCTGAGTTGGTTAGGGAAAACCCCACTCACTGTCGAAGCTGGTGATGTTACCTTTGCTGATATCTGCGTTTGTGTTCAGTAGCAATTAAAAGTTCCGTTAGATTACAACATTAATGAGTGGGTGTTTTAGATTTTCGTATCTGATGGGCTACGATATATCTCTGAAAATAATGAGACATCAGCGGGATGAAGCTACCGTTACCGCTTTCAAGACTTCACTTACAGACCACTGGTGAGTGTTTAAGATGAGGGCTGTATTTATGTCGCACCCTGTCAAAGTTTATCACTAAATAAGGTAAATATATCGTCCGGTCCCCTCGAAACATCAGTAGATAGTTTTCAATCTTTATTCCAAGTCTTACAAACAACGATTTTACTTATATATATTTATACATATATAAAGGTTAGACTATCTCATATTTTAAAGGAATAAACAAAGAAAGGAAGCATTTCTTTTTTGTTTTTTTGCCCCAACAACTCAATTTATAAAGTAATTGAGATACAACAAAATGAGCTGATGACGTGGATGAATCGTTGTTATTTCAACAGGGATTTAAGTTTTGAGTAGCCAATGGGTTACGATATATTTATGGATATAATGAGATATTAACTCGATGAAGTTATCATTTACACTTTTCAAAGGTCACTTGCAGTTCAGAGGTGATTGTTTAAAATGTACCAGGTATTTCTATCACAGAATGTATAAGTTAATTACTAAATAAACTTGATATATGTTCCTTTCCACAGGAAACAATCAGCGGATATCCTTTCGAACGCTATTAAAGGGCATCGTAACTTCAAATGTACTTTTCTCTCCCTCTCATAATATATATATATATATATATATGGGGGAGAACATGTAATACATTCAGACGAAAACTAAGAGATGAAACCATTTCTTTGGGATTAGATGCTTCCTTTAAAATGGAATTAGGATGGAACAAAATTATAAAAGGTAAAAGTTGTATGCATCAGCCGGGAATCGAACCCGGATCGACTGCTTGGAAGGCAACCATGCTAACCGACGCTGGATACGACTGAAAATAAAATTTTAGAGTAAATTGTAAAATAATATTTTGCATGTTCCCAGAGTTTCGAACGTGTACGTCACACAAGAGCCTATAAAAAGAATTGCTACAGGAAGCATTTTATTACAAAAAATAAGAAAAAATTTGCTTATAAAAACCTCAGATCTTATTACATATTGTGAGGGAATTTTCCGGTTTCTTAATGAAACATGCATCGCATAATGGTCTAGAATAATAGACCATTACTGGTGAGTGCGTTTTTCACTGAGTGATCAATATATCTGGCATTGCGTAGAGTTGAAGAAGATGCTGTTTAATTATTTAGAAGAAAATGAATATTATGATTTGTTCAGAACAACTAATTTTGGTTTATTTGTTATTCTATAATTGCCCATCTCAAATGTAATTGGAATGATGAAAAATGACATTCAGTGTAAATGGTTAGCCTCCTAGTCGAATAGTTAATTACAATTCGACTGGAGATTATTTTATATAGAACACTCTAAGTGCAATGTTTCACTCTCAGACGTAGTTGTGAATAGGTCATATGAAATAACACGTTTTCTGACCAGACACTACTTTAACACAGCTTCCCACAAATACAGTTTTTCTTTCGCTCGTGTGCCTCCTTCATTGGTTCGATATCATTCAATTTTGTCCAAGCACAAAGACAAACTATACACATTCTAAACGGAAGTGCTAAAAGCAAAACTATTTGACTAAACTGAATAGCTTTAAACAGAAATTTTTTTGCCAATTAAACTGTGTACTTTAGCTAAAGTGAATTGTTTGAAATAGAACCATTTTTTTGTATAAAAGTTGATTTGGCATTAAATTACCTACAATGCTCGATAAGCCATAATAAACAAACAATCGATTGGTATTGTCAAACTCTCACTGAATATATATAAGTATATATATATATATATTTTTTCTTTTATATATATATATATATACATATCTGGTATGAATAAATAATATATTAACGGAGAGAATTTCGGGATGAAAGCTTCTTTTTTCTTTTAGCTACGGATATTTAATTTGTAAAGGAATTAAGAAAAAACACTTTTAATCGGGAATAACACAGATGCGTCGGCCGGGAGTTGAACCAGGATCGACTGCTTGAAAGGTAACCATTCTAACTGTTACACCACCGACGCTGGACACAACTTGTTAACAATTTTGTTTGATTGTTATTTTATAATTGCCCATCTCAAAAGTAATTTGAATGGTGAAAAATGTCATTCGGTGTGAATAGTTACCCTCCTTAATTACAATTCGACTGGAGATTGTTTTATTTAGAAATCTTTAAGTGCATTGTTTCACTCTCAGACGTAGTCGTGAATAGGTCATGTGATATAACAAGCTTTCCGACCAGACATTATTTTCACCCTGCTTTCCCAAAAAAACAACCAATGCATACACTCTTAATTAATTTCTCGATTTTTTTATTTGGTTGTTTGCTGGTTGTTTGAGTTTTATGGCATACCAAGGTTTGTTGGATATTTCACGTCAAATCCATTTTTAAACAAATAGTCAGTTCTATTACAATTAATTTATCTGATCATGATTACACAGTTAATTTCTCAGATACATTTTCATTTCAAACTGTTCAGTTAAGTCAAAACAGTGCTAATTCAGTTTAGTATTAGTACAGATTTTGTTTACGCACTGTTAAATGTCAAAACAGTTCAATATGAATCATTTCAGTTTCTTGTAAGTACACTTCCACTGTCAAAAACAGTTCCATTTCAAACAATTTAGTTTAGCATAAGGAAGTAGTTAAAAGTACAGTTTAATGATCAAAAACATTTCTATTTCAAACTATTCATTTTAGTTAATGAGTTCTTATTCAGACAATTCGAAACTCTCACTGAATATATATATATATATATATATATATATATATATATATATATATATATATATATATATATACTCAGTTTAGCATGGGAATCACATAGTACATCTAACCCTTTTCCACGCAGTCGGCACGCAATGTCTCGCATTGGTTTTTTTTTCGCTCGTGGGCCTCCTCCCGGTTTTATTCCCAGGAGACAGTCAGTTCTATGAGGAGAACACATTTCTTAATCGGACTATGCTACAATGTCTGTCCGCTTTTCCGTATGAATAAGATGAACTGGAAATTGAAGAGATGTCTTGAGATCCGTGAAACTTTCCAGTCTCTAGCTCCGTTCCATAGCTTCATAGTGGGATTTTTTGGTATCCTCACAGGACATTCACGTTCCTTGAGAAACTGAATTATGTTCTCCTTGGCTCTAACAGGGTGCTGGTTTGCTGTCTCACATTGTGTTCTTAACACCTCTATGACCACCTCTAACACCTTGTTATGTCGCCATGTGTACACCTGAAGCACTAGTGAACATGCAAATAGTACATGGCGCACAGGTTTGAATCAATATATGCCTATGATTTCAGGTTAGTTGCAGTTGGTAAGAGATCATATGTAGAGTGAAGAAGGAATAATATCGCTAGTGATTCCATTGCAAGAAAGAATTTTCAACAAAGGTTCCTTGGTTCGATATCATTCCATTTTGTCCAAGAGCAAAGAAAAACTATACTCATTCTAAAAGGAAATGTTAAAAGCAAAACTATTTGACCAAACTGAATAGCTTTAAATAGAAATTTTTTTTGCCAATTAAACTGTGTACTTAAGCTAAAGTGAATTATTTGAGATTGAACTATTTTTTGTATAAAAGTTAATTTGGCATTAAATAACCGACAATGGTTGATAAGCCATCATACCCAAACAAACAATCGATTGCTATTCTTAAACTCACTCAGAATATATACATATCTTTTTTATGTATATATATATCAGGGTATGAATAAATAATATTATCACCGAGAGAACTTCTAGATGAAATGTTCTTTCTTCTTTTCGCTTCGGATATTTAATTTGTAAATGAATTAAGAAAAAACACTTTTAATCGGGAAAAACACAAATGCGTCAGCCGAACGCGGATCGACCGTTTGGAAGGCAACCATGCTAACCGTTACACCACCGACGCTGGACAGAAAATGATAACAATTTTCTTTAATTGTTATATTATAATTGCCCCTCTCAATGACATTCAGTGTGAATGGTTACCCTCCTTAATTACAATTCGACTGGAGATTGTTTTATTTAGAACACTTTAAGTGTATTGTTTAACTCTCAGACGTAGTCGTGAAAAGGCCATGTGAAATAACAAGCTTTCCGACCAGACACTACTTTCACCCTGCTTCCCATAAATACAACCGTTACAGACACTCTTAATTAATTTCTGGATTTTTTTATTTGGTTGTTTGTTGGTTGTTTGAGTTTTATGGCATGCCAAAGTTTGTAGGTTATATCACGTCAAATCCAGTATTAAGCAAATAGTCAGTTCTATTTCAATTAATTTATCTTACCATGATTACACAGTTTAATTGTCATGTAGCACTATGTGGGTAGGCCGCCAAAGCAGACGAGTCTGTTTTGGCGCGAAACCAGACAAAGGATTCTTGGACATGAAATCTCGCCGTATCCGGAAGTGGTAAGGGGACGCGAATGAGAGTTGACGACGCGACCCAGCAGAGGTGAGTTGGCGGCAGGAGAGCAGAGAGGGCAGTTGCGGCTGGACAGGAGAGAGGCGAACAGCAGAAGTTGGCGTGGAAGAGCGGAGGGGCAGTCAACACCAGACACCGGAGCAGAGAAACGAGGCAGCATGGGATAGGGTCCAGCGAGAGTGAGTCAAGATGAGTCTGATTCCAGTAGCATTGTGGAATTTTCGCTAGTAACCCACGCTAGCGTTAGTCCATATCTGCTATCGGGAATGCATGTAGTGTGGCATACCTTCCTCTGCTCTTGGTTAACCCCAAGCTTGTTCGTGTTTGTTCGTTTGTCCTTCTGTTTTCTCCGTTCCCTCGATCGTATTCTTGTGTGGTGGCAAGAAATGTGCGTTGCCCCCTCGAACCACTAGTTGATCACCGGCCGGCTAAGAAGACATGGTTAGAAGACAGAGATAATGAGGTGGGGTGAGGGGGTAACGTTTACAGTCAAACGTATTTTCTTTTCAAACTGTTCAGTTAAGTTAAATCAGACCTAATTCAGTTTAGTATAAGTACAGATTTTATTTACGCTCAGTTAAATGGTAAAACAGTTCAATATTAATCATTTCAGTTTCTTGGAAGTACACTTTCAATGTCAAAAACAGTTCCATTTTAAACAACGCAGTTTAGTATAAGCAAGTAGTGAAAATGTAAGTTCAGTTTCATAATCAAAAACATTTCTATTTATAACTATTCATTTTAGTCAAAGAGTTCTATTTCAAACAATTTCGTTTTGCATAAGTATGCAGTAATATCTATTTAACCCATAGATATGGCCTTATAAGGTGCTACCATTCCGGGCAAGAGTGGACCTGGGAACAATGGCAATGAAGTGGGGCTATATATTCCCCAATGCTCCAGCATCACTAAAACCCCACCATCCGACTGTTTATTGTCATATCGTGGGCATTCATGGAGTGGGGTTTTACCCTTCCGCAGAGGTACAGTCGGTGTATTCTACAGCCCCAGCCGATTGGGCATTTTTATATGGCCTGAAGCTAGGCCGTGATAGGTTTTTAATGATGTACTCCTCGTCTTCTAATCATACGCTAGAGATGGATTTTGTTAAAGTACTTCCCGTGAAGAGGATTGAGTATTTCTTTAAGTTGTAACCCCGAGTGTCACTTCCACAATATGTCAGATAATTTGTACAAAGAAGCGTAGACGAAAGAATAGTGAAAAAACAAGAATATTAAAAAACAAATAAGGAAAATACAAAGAGAGTAATGTTCATAAATTTTGCTTTGTATAGTGGTGTGTGTATTTATGTAAAAACAAGTGTATTTTTAGTCAGGAATAATGGAGAGAAAGAGAGAGGTCATCTTGAACTTACATACATGGGATTGTGTGTAGGTATGTGTGAGTTCTGGTATGTCAAAGTCATTGAATCTATTGGTAATTTAAGCCCACTGTTTTCGTGTTAATGTATTTGAGTGCGTCTGACGTTTTTGATCAGCATGTATCGTCTCTGTGTGGATTGTGTTCCACCTTTTGAATTAAAAAAAGTTGGGTTCTTTTACTCTTTGTGTGATCGAATTTTTCAGTTTAGTTGGGTATATTTTATTCCAGGTCAACTAAAGTTCAAATGTGCAGACGTAAGAGTCATCAGAAGTTTATATATATATATATATATATGCCGCTAAAAGAAGAAAAAAGGTTTCATCTCTAAATTCTTTCCTTGAAAAGATCTTATATTCTCACGCTCATATATATGTATATATACATATGAGCGTGAGAATATAGGATATTTTCAAGGAGCGTGAGAATATAAGATATTTTCAAGGAAAGAATTTAGAGATGAAACTTTTTTCTTATTTTAGCGGCAGAAATTCCGTTTGTAAAGGAATGAAGATACAACAATGTTAATTGGGGAAAAATGCATGCGTCGGCCGGGAGTCGAACCCGGATCGACTGCTTGGAAGGCAACCATGCTAACCGTTACACCACCGACGCTTGTCGAAACATATCACAAAAGTTGACAATATAAACTAAAATCAATTATAATGTTCTACCAGTTACCAGATATGCTGACGTGGACTTTTTAGAAAATGAAAAATAACAATGTTACGGCAGCATTTTAGTACCAAAAGCAAGAAACAATGTGTTTATTAGTAACTAGTTTTATATTTTCATCATACAACGTGTGAAAGCAAGAGCCATACCTGTCACTCAGCAACCGCCAACCAGGTGTGATGACATAGTTTCGCTAGCTCAAGGCCTTATTGCCACGGTCGCAATGCCAAGCAGCTTTTGCCAACGGACATGGTACCTAAAAGAATTATATATATATATATATATATATATATATATATATATATATATATATATGTAAACGCCAGATCAACTTAAAGCAATAAGACAATAAGACTTCAATCAAATAGTTCTTAGCGATAGCGTGTCTAGAAGATCAAGCTCAAGGCTTGATGTTCTGGGCAAGTCATAGGTGTAGCTGCGTAGCCAGATATCTGGAAACGGTCGGAGAATTCGACTTGTCGGAATTGCAATCGATGGTGTCTTCAAAGGTTCGACGATAGTCCGAGCAGTGTCATTTGCTCGTGGACGTTGCAGCACAACCAGACGCCACGGACCTTCGGATATTTCTTCTAAATAACCAGTCAACAAGCAAATGATACTACACGGACTATCGTCGACTCTTCAAGACCACCGTCGAGTATAAACCCAATAACCAGTGACTTAATAAAACTGCACATCGATCAACCGGCTTCCACGATATGACACTTGTACTAGAAGAAGAAGAAGAAGAAGAAGAAGAAGAAGAAGAAGAAGAAGAAGAAGAAGAAGAAGAAGAAGAAACATAAAAAGATAAAAGATGATCACAGATGACGAATTTAAAGAAAAATAAGTTGTTTTGATCGAATCATAACATTGATTTTCTTCTAAATAACCTCTTCAACTCTACCCAAAATATGAATCACCCAGTGAGAATCGAACTCATCGGTAATGGTATATTAGTCTAGCTCACGAAGCTCTACTTTATAAGTGTTGCTCTATCATGCCGGAAAAGTCAATCACAAAAATTAATAATATCTAAGTTATTTTTAAATAAACTGTTTGTTGCTTTTGGTCGTAAAATGTTTGCAATTTTTATTTCTGATTTTGTAAAAAGTGTCCGTGAGCATATCTGTTAACTGGCAAGAACTTTAGTTCTGATATTAGTTTATGTAATCAAATTTTACGTTTTGTATTCGGTCAAGCGTCGGTGGTGTAACGGTTAGCATGGTTGCCTTCCAAGCAGTCGATCCGGGTTCGACTCCCGGCCGACGCACGTCGTTTTTTCCTTAAGAAAATTATTTTATCCTAATTCCTTTACAAATTAAACATCTGAAGCTAAAAGAAGGAAAATGCTTTCGTCACCAATTTCTCTCCTTGAATATATTATATATTCTTAACCTGATATATATATATATATATATATATATATATATATTCAGATAAAGGGAAAAGAGCTATCGATTGTTTGTTTAGGTTTTATGACATATCAACCTTAATAGGTTATTTAATGCGAAATCCATTTTTATACAAATGAACAGATCTATTTCAAACAATTCAGTTTAGCTTAAATACATAGTTTAATTATCAAAAACATTTCTATTTCAAACAATTCAGTTTAGTCAAATAGTTCTATTTTTAACAATTCAGTTTAGTATAAGAATAGTTTTTGTTTCCACACGGTTAAATGTCAAAACATTTCCATTTCAAACAATTTAGTTTAGCGTAAGTAGAGTTACAATGTCAAAAACAGTTCTATTTAAAGCAATTCAGTTTAGCATAAGTACGCAGTTTAGTTCTGTTTGATTCATTGATATGAGATTATGCGTATGAGTACTTAGGAGAACGTCGCTTACGAGTTGATCCTTACTTTTGAAAGCGCTGCCCGGCATATCTTGTGCATCATTCTTGGATGGATTGTGTGAGGGGAGATGAAGGGGTTAGGTGGGCACTGATGAGATCACAAATATTCGTTTGTAGGAATTAATTTTTATTTATTGCGGACTTTTTGTCCTCATCTTGGTAGTTTTTTTTTTGTTTGTTTGTTTCTTCTTTCACTACGTTTCGGCCAAATTTCACCTCTGGCCTTCTTCAGGTGATTTACCGTGACCTCGGATAGGATCACCTGAAGAAGACAGAGTTAAAATTTGGCCGAAACGTAGTAAAAAAACAAAACAAAAACAAACTACCAAGATGAGGACAAAAAGTCTGCAATAAGTAAAAATTAATTCTCAGATTAAGAAGCCTCATCTCAAAATGATTCCAATTAAAGATTCGATTGTAGGTTAGTGACTTTGTGCTGCTCTATACAATTCATCCTTTGATTTTGAATATTAAAAAAAATTCTTGTCATTAATTAAGAAGGTTAAAGATAATTATTAGAAAAAAATGATTACCAGAAAAAAAATTAATAAAAAATTAACTCTTAAAAAGTTTTTAATTTGATCAATTAAACCAGACATAGAAGTCAAGTTTACTTCTCTTCCTGATCTTACATAAATAGGAACAGTTATTTTTTCGATGAAACCAGTTTTTTAAGTCGTATATTTTTGCATACGTTTTGTTTTATAAAAAGAAAAGAAAAGAAAAGAAACGAAACACTCACAAAGAAATCTTTTTAAAAATCCTCACAGATCACTAGTTTAAACAAAAGTAAGTTTTTTTTAACTTACATTAATATTTATTTTCTTGTAAATAATTATAGACTACCTTCTTCAATTCTACCCAACGTCAGACGTATAGACCACCCAGTGAGAATTGAACTCATTAGCAACAGTCTGTTAACGTAGCCCGCTAACCATTACTCTATGCAAGCTGTCAGTCAAAAGCCGGAAAAGTCGGTCACTAGGATTAATAACATCTAAGTTACTTATAACTAAACTGTTTCTCGCTTGTTGTAAAATGCTTGCCGTGACAATTTTTTATTCCTCATGTTGGGAAAAGTCAACGTCAACATTTCTGGAAGCTGCCGAACATAATTTCAAAAGTCAGTTAATATAATTAAATTTACATAGTGCTAAACGTCAGGCGTCGGTGGTGTAACGGTTAGCATGGTTGCCTTCCAAGCAGCCGATCCGGGTTCGACTCCCGGCCGACGCATGAAATTTTTTCCTAATTATTTTGTTTTATGTTATATCCGTTATTAGTTGATTGCATTACGCAATAAAAAAAAATATATATAAATAAATAAAATGGTATCATTTCTAAGTTTTCTCCTTGACAAAAAGAGATACTCTTACCTTTATATATTCTACTTGAGTTTGAAACCTCATCTTGTTTGAATATCGAAAATTTAAAATCCAGTATTTAGTCGATTTTGATAGAATTATTCTATCAAAATCGACTAAATACTGGATTTTAAACGGCGCTTTGATGCTTTGTTTTTTTTGTTTTTTTTTAGTTTGATTGGTTTGGTTTGGTGGGTTTTATGGCATATCAACCTTTGTAGGTTATTTAACGCCAAATCCATTTTTATGTAAGTAATCTGTTCTATTTAAAACAATTCACTTTAGCGTAAGTACACTGTTTAATTATCAAAATCATTTCTATTTCAAACAATTCAATCAGTTATATGTAACAATTCAGTTAAGTGTAAATGTCGAAAAACAGTTCTATATCAAAAAATTCAGTTGAGCATAAGCACGCACTTTAAATGTAAGTATGGTTTAATTGTCAAAAGCATTTCTATTTCAAGCTATTCAGTTTACTCAAACCATTCAGTTTAGCATAAGTATGCTGATAGTTCTATTTAACCCATAGGTAGGGCCCTATCAGGTGCTACCACTCCGGGCCAGAGTGGACCTGGGAGCGATGGCAATGAAGGGGTACTCTGCATTCCTCAAAGCTCCAGCATTGCTGGAACCTCACCATCGGATTGTTTAGTATCATATCAGGACACTCGTTGATGTGGGGTCAGTGTATTTTACAGCCTATAGGATACACATTTTTTCTAGTCTTAAAATAAGCAATAAAAACATACTTAAGAACATTCTAGAAATTTAGGATCAAAACCGCATTAGCATTTAAATTACATTTTTATATTTTTCAACGAATCAGCTAAAAACATAGAATAGAACATTCTAGAAAATTAGGATCGGAAGTGACCAAACAGAAAATATTTACGCTCGAAAATAAAATAGTAAAATACAAATCTGATTGGTCAATAAATGTCTACGCGGAACTAAATGAATCTCTAACCAAAGCGACCAAATTACTCCGCATGATTCTGACCATACTTGCCACACCTACTTCCGGGGTGTAGTCATATTCCTTACTAAAGTGGTATTTGTCGACCGTCCCACCAACCGACCGAGTGAGGCACAAGGCCTTTATTTAAGGTGGGTCCGGACGCAAGGCCGTAGCCCAAACGCACCTGGCATTCCTGAAAATTCCTTGGGCTCCGTTGGCATTCCCCTAAAAAAGGGGTGCTTCAGGCGCCTGGCGATTTACCTAAACCCTCCAAGGAAGGTTAAAGCCTGGGGTATGGCCCCCTGAGGCTCGAGGTATGTCCAGTGACGATAGACACCCGACCAGATTTGTGCCACTGACACCACGAACGGCCGAAGAGTGTCCTACCAACTGGATTTACTCAAGCGAGTAAATAATTATATGAGGTATTTTGAAAGGGAATTGCTCAGTCGACTGGGGCTGCAGAATACATTGACTGCTTCTCTGCATAGGGGTAAGAGCTCTCCCCAACGAGTATTCTGTGGCCCTATCGGCTGGGGCTGTAGAATACACCGACCAATTCTCTGGAGAGAAGTAAGACTCTCCCAACGAGTGTCCAATGGCCCAGTCGGCTGGAGCTGCAGAATACACCGATGGCTTCTCTGCACAGGGGTAAGACCTCCCCAACGAGTGTCCTGGTACGACACTAAACAATCTGATAGTGAGGTTCCAGTGATGCTGAAGGGTTAGGGAAGGCAGAGTACCCCTTCATTGCCATTGCACCCAGGTGCAGTGGGAGAAAATGATAGGGTCCTACCTATGGGTCAAATAGAACTAAACTGTGTACTTATGCAAGCCTGAATTGCTTGAAATAGAACTGTTTTTGACATTGAAACTGAGTAGTTATGCTAAACTTAACTGTTTGAAATAGAACTGTTTTTAAATAGAACTAAACTGTGCACTTATGCTAAGCTGAATTGTTTGAAATTGAACTGTTTTTTGACATTGAAACTATGTACTTAGGCAAAACGGAGTTGTTTGAAATAGAACTGTTTTTACATTGAACTTTTTTCCCCAAATTTTTTATCTTTGTATATTTATACATATCTATGTATATATATATGTATATATATATGTGTGTGTGTGTGTGTGTGTGTGTGTGTGTTTCTAGTTTGATGCTTTCGTCAGAGAACATGTTTGGCACAAGGTCTAGTGAATGGGGTATTCAATAAAACTTGAACTTATTCGTGTTTATAGTTTGAATGGTCTTTACTTATGGTTTTTTTTAATGAATTCTGGTCCCTCCTTTTCCTTAGAGTGTGTTTCTCTTAGCCTACTTTATCACTCATTTTTTTTTATATTTGTTTTGTTACGTGGAGTAGAAAAATAGAAGAAATATACTTTCTATGTACATTACAAGGTGTGTTTCATTCACCCGTATTATTCCGAGACGAAGAATAAAATTGGAAAAGGAGGCGCCAAATGAACCTTTTCTAATCACGCATGATTCGAGACTAAAGGAGGAGGAGAAAAAAAAAAATACGACGATAAGAAGTGGAATTGCAAGTCAACCCCTTTCCACTTTTTACCCATCTTAGCTAGCCTTGAACTCTTGGAGTGAACTTTGGGTGACCTTATCATCCACGTGTTCGGCCCTAAGAGTCAAGGAAGGACTTTTGGTTTCTGACTGGCAAAAATGAATATATAGCAGTAGCGGTTTTGACTTCAAGGCGTCGACATTCATCCCTGGGTTATGTTTCATTACACCCGAAATGTGACTAAGAAAAAGGATAGCAGAAAACTAACTCCTTGTGGCAAGCTTCTTCGAGAAAAAGGAAAGAAAGAAAAAAAGAGAGAACGAAAGAGAAAAACAACGAAAGAAAGAAAAAAAAAGAGATTATTAACCAGTTCTAAACCCTCAGTGAGTTCCGTATTTCTTTTGCCTCTATGTGTCTATCATGCAAATCTGTTTGAGTTAAGATTCGTCTCGGACTTCTATATATACATAGTAACAATAGTGTTCCATCCCCTTTTGTTCTTAAAGCCTTTTTTTTTTATATATATTCTTATTCTTCCCTAAATACGTTGTTATTGTTGTAATAAAATTTTGTTGTTAAATCTTCAAATTTGGTTGTGTTGGTTTTGTGAGTGTTTGTCGCTTATTCTGCTGTGATTTACCGTGAGTCTTATATTGGAGAAATTCCCTTCCCATAGTTCACCCTTTTTTTTTTCGAACCTTGGGACATTCTCACAATTTTATATATATTTTTTTATTATTCTCGTTACGTGCCTGTTTTCGCAGTCCCAGTGAAAGTCGGTTTGTAACAGTGTGTGTGTGTGTGTGCGTGTGTATATGTGTGTGTGTGTGTGTGTGTGTGTGCGTATGTATATGTACATATATATATGTATGTTTATTTCCATTTGTGTGCGTGTACGATTCATGTTATATTCAACTTTGATTTAAATTTTTATATAAAGTTCTTTTCCTTTATTTGAAGTATCGTGTAGTCGTTGGTTTGATATAATTGCATTATTTTAAATTTTAGGAGATGCCCGTGGTGTAATGGTTATCGTCGTAGGAAATGGACACGACGACACGAGTTCAAATCCTGCACGAGACTGATTGCATTTCACATAGCACTAATGCCCTTGGGAAAGGTATGAATCCAATTATTCACTCTCCAGCTATAGATAAATAGTAGGGCAGACTAGGTTCGTCAGCCTTGGTGAGGCAACTAGTCTAGGAGAAGGAAAACTCTGAATTCAAACCTGTTAAACTTCGCTTAAAAAATGACTTTGTGTCATATCCTGCCCGAGCGGAGGGGTTGGTAATTATGATTATTTTAAATTTTCCTCCACTACTTTGGTTTAAGTGTTTCGAAACATTTAATTTTTTTTCTTCAATTTTGATATTACTCCTATGAAGTGATGTCCTTGTATTAAGGTTCTGTGTTGACCCTGAGTATATTTCTTTGCATTCACTACATTCAATTATTTAGACTACGTTATTTTGAGTTTCAGCTCGAGATTTTGTTTATTTTGAATTTGGTTTCCGTGTTTTTAAACGTATTGGATTTACCTTCTATAATCATATCACATATTTTACATCGTTTATCATATTTACCTGACCACTCCGCTCGGGCAGGATATGACGCAAGGTCCATTTTTTAAGAAGAGTTTAATAGCTTTGAATTTAGAGTTTTCCTTCGCCTAGACTACTTGCCCCACCAAGGCTGAAGAACCTAGTCTGTCCTACTATTTACCCATAGCTGAAGGGAGAATAATTGGATTCATACCTTTCCCAAGGGTATTAGTGCTATGTGAAATGCAATCGGTCTCGTCCAGGATTTGAACTCGTGTCGCCGTGTCCATTTCCTACGACGATAACCATTACACCACGGGCACCTCCAATTTTACATCGTTTATTATTACATTTCGTAGCTCCTTGTGCAGTGTTTTCTTCGAATGTAGAAGAGGTGAGTATTCTTTTAAGATTTTTGGGTTTAATGTAAAACAACCGAAACGTTTAACGTCGGCAAATAGATAAACTTTAAATCAAATCATCCTCTAAAGGCGTTGTGTTTTTTTTTATATTCGTACATTTTTTTACACACACACACACACACACACATACGCACCCCCCCACACACATATATATATATATATATATATATAGAGAGAGAGAGAGAGAGAGAGAGAAAGAGAGATAATCCAACTAACTTTTTTTATAAAGTAATCTTTGATCTTGAATATGATAGCTGAAAATGTAGATATTTGTTGGCAGAAGTGGCATGTTGAACATTTAATCACCTTCGAAACCAGAGAAACAAGTATCCTCAAAGATAGTATAATGTCATTTTATGTACCAGGGTATGTTATATGATAAGTTCGTCCCGGAGAAGAAAAAAATATTTTATATTTTTTTAAATTTAATTTTCAAGAGCCAGGATCTCAAACTCAAGGGGAAAAAAAAAAGTCATTATGTTCAAGGGAAGGGCACAATAGGCCAAATGGGTGTGAGGAAGGGGACCAGGTTTCTACCATTTATAATGCTAATCTCCAAGACAGTTGATCAGCTGCTTCGTTTTTTTTTCTTTAAAATGAATACGTATACGATTGTAAGCGGGATGTTGAAATTATTGCAAAATGTAGGGCGTAAAGTTTTCTGTTTTAAATTTGGTTTAGTTACATTGTTTAATGGTATATCAACCTTCGTAGGTTATTTAATACCAAAATCAATCTTGTAAAAGAACAGTAGGGGTACTACTTAACTCATAGCTGGGATGAAGATAAGGAGTCTCATACTTTTTCCAGTGATCCAAGTCAGAAAGTAAACGAGATAATGTCATATGATAGTTAATAGTTTGGGTTTTATGGCATATCAACCTTTGTAGGTTATTTAACGCCAAATCCATTTTTATTCACCATTCAGTTTAGCATGGGTACACAGTTTAATTTCTATTTCAAGCTATTCAGTTTATTCAAATAGTTCTAATTCACTTAATTCAGTTTAGTATAAGCTCATATTTTGTTTACTCATAGTTAAATATCAAAACAGTTCTATGTATAATAATTCATTTTAGTGTAAGTTCAGTTTCAATGTCAAAAACAGTTCCATTTCAAATAATCCAGTTCAGCATAAGTACGTAGTTTAATGTAAGTACGGTTTAATTGTCAAAAACATTTTTATTTCAAGCAATTCAATTTAGTTAAACACTTCATATTAGCATAAGTATGCCGTTAGTTCTATTTAACCCATAGATAGGCCCTATCAGGTACTACCACTCCAGGTCAGAGTGGACATGGGAGCAATGGCAACGAAGGGGTGCTCTGCATTCCCCAAAGCCCAAGAATCACTGGAACCTCACCATCAGATTATTTAGTGTGATATCCAGGACACTCATTGGGTGGGTCTTAACCCCTCTGCAGAGGTGCAGTCAGTGTATTCTACAGCCCCAGCCGACTGGGCAATACACAGAGTTATATATCAAACAGTTTTATTTCTGATAATTCAGTTTAGCCTGGGTACACAGTCTTGGCGTTAAAACAGTTCTATTTTGAGCAATTCAATTTAGACGACATCTCCACACTAAAGGTTGGGCATTTGAAACTAGTAGACAAGTTCATCTACCAAGGAAGCAGTGTCTTATCAACCGAGAAAGAAGTCAACACGTGACAAGCAAAGGCATGGACAGTTACCGATAGCCTATCGGTAATATGGAAGTCAGAGCTGACCGATAAAATAAAACGCATTTTTTTCAAGTAGCGATCGTGTTGATACTGCTATATGGATGCACTATATGGACGCCACCTAAAAGTATGGAGATAAAGCTTGACGTCAATTACACAAGAATACTGTGAGCAATACTGTACGCGTCCTAGAGGCAGTAACCTACAAAACAGCGGCTGTACAGCCACCTACCATCCATCACAAAAACTATCAAAGTTAGACGAACCAGACATGCGAGACACTGCTGGAGAAATAAGGACGAACTCATGAGCGATGAACTCGTGTGGACCCCTTCAAATGGACGCGCAAAGGCAGAACGTCCAGCTAGAACCTACATACAGCAGCTCTGTGCCGATACAAGATATAGCCTTGAAGACCTCCAGGGAGCGATGGACGGTAGAGACGGGTGGTGAGAAAAGGCCTGGGAGATCCGTGCTGGCAGCGTGGCATGATAATGATGATGATGACATATAAATATGAGATATGAACACGTTTTATGATTTTAAAATGAATTTTGAACAGAGATTATATCACAGTTTTTAAACAGAAAACTGCTATCGGAAATAGAATATTTAAAATCATTTTGTCTTGATCTACCTAAAGAATTTCGATAAATTGGTACTAATCTTATACGTCTGAAACTATATTCATAATTTTAAAATCATTTTTATATACCTTTATTTTTGGCTCTGCTCTGTATTGATACTTTTTTTCGTTTAACTTAGCCCTCTGTCAGAGTTTTTTTTTTTCTTTTGGCTAGACATGACGATGAAAACCCCCATAATAAGCTCTTTCAAATACAACTCATTTTAAAAGAAAGGAAGCTGGATCCTAATAAAACCAGAAGAGAAGAAACTACCCTTACTCGACTACGCATTGCACACACTCGACTGACTCACTGCTTCATTCTTAAAGAAGAAACACCCCCCTAAATATCCATGTGGAAATCAATACTCAATCAAGCACATTTTGACAGAATGCACAAAACTTACCCACACCAGGAAAAAAGTTTTATAATGGCGAACAGCATGAAGGAACTATTTTTTAAAATAGCTCTCAAAAACATATCTTCTTAAAATCAATTGGCCTCCTACTAAAGATATAGGCGGTGTTACCAACACCTTCGACCATCAAGTGTATATAAACAAAAAGCTTTGACCTATTTCAAAATACTAATTCCGGACTATTTATTTACAATTAATATTCATTTATATATATATATATATATAAGAATTTGACACTCAATGACCCTTAAGAGGTTAAGGTTAATTTGCCATTAAAACCCAACCATCACAAACCTAAAAGTATGCGTTTACAAATCATACATAATATACTTGTAAAAAGGCTCTGGCATTAAATAATCTATAGGGGTTGATATGCCATTAAATCCAACCAACCAACTTACGATATTGGTTGAGTTTTTTTTGAGACAATACGAAAGTTTTTAGACTTTTATTTTTTTATGGATTTTTTTCCCAAATATCAATTTGTGTATTTGCTTATCCACAAGTTGGATCATTTTTTTTTATTCTGCCATAGCTAAAGATCAGGATTAACCTAAAATGAGAATAAATTATATATATATATATATATATATGTATGAGGTCCTTCGTTAAAAAACTACAAACAATTTTTTTTTATTGTAGGGACACTTTGTTATAAATGGAGTCTTTTCGTTATGTAATATAATGGCCGAAGGATTTCGTTTTATGCCTTTGGGTTTAGTTAGGCTGAGAACCTTTCGGCTCAGTGTATAGGTTACTCAGGTGCAACATTAACACAGGTGTTCGCGCGCGCGTGCTCGGAGCGGACGTGTCACTCAGAGATGTCACTATAGCAACTCGAGTTGGGAAACGGGGCTAGGGAGTGCGAATGATGTCACGCACCGGAAGCGCGCGAAGGATTTTGGGAGATTTGAAAAAGTCAGTCAATTAGTTGAGTAGAGTCCTGCCTCGGGAGAAGACGGTTGACTTTCGCTTGTTCGCGGAGGCCTTGCGACGGGTGCGCACGAGATGGGGGTGGGGTAGATGGAAAAGCCAGAATAGAAAGAATGTGTATCTCTCTCCTTATATCGAAGAACCTTTAAATTCAAAGGTAATAAAAAGTTTCGTACCTGAACTAAGAAGTCGTACGTGTTTTCGTGTTTCGAGATTCCTATGTTCTCTGTTATATATGTTACGAACATTATATGTACGTTTCACATATCCGAATCATGGCTATGGTACAGTTATTTGATCCTCACCTAGGAGTCGAGATGGCACTGGTGCGATGCATAATGGTCAATTTACGTTGACGCAGGTTTTAACGGTTAAAAGAAACCACCCGGTGATAATAAGCATAAGGCTACCCCCGGAAAAGAGAACAAAAAACAGGTACTTCCTGTTTCTCGAAGGTTGTTCAATTGTCTAGAAGTTGCTAGAGAATTCTATCAGTGTTGTATATTGATCTCCGTCAAAAGAAGAAATGCACCTGTGTAAATAACTGGTGCATCCGGTCGAATATATCAGGAGATCAGGGGCGACCTTGACTGTCGAGGGGTTGAATTGAGTGCGAAATTGTGACGCTCGCAGAAAGTAGGTGGGTGTCAAATCATTATATAACCCCAGCGAAAGGAAGTTCAGATCAGTCGGAGAGAAGATGCTGGAATGAGAACTATATCCTAGCAGAGGTTGGGCCCCCAGGCCCCCGGTTGAGCAGCAAATGAGAACGGGAAAGAAAGGCTGTGATAGCCAGAAGAGTGGGGGTCAATATGTTAAAGTTCTGTCAGTCTTCAACTCACCTCTCACACAATAATACCCTTCGTAACCCTTTCGAACCCTTCCAATAAAGTGAGAGGTATATTTTTCTTAAGAACTGTGTCCGCTCGTCTTTATTGTGTTGAATATGCAAACTGCATGTATATGCGTATGTATAGTAGTTGTGACTATACAACATCAGCCTGGCGATGGATTTAAAAGTCGGTCCCGTCCCAGAAAGAGGAGAGGGTAGGTTCCGGGCCACATAGCAGAACAATTCTCAGCCAAAGGGTCGGAGTCGGGATTTTTACCGCTGGATTCGAAAAGAGACGACCCGTTGAAAAGAAGAATACAAGGGATATCTCCTCGCCGCCCTGAAATTTTTCAGCAACCACCTAAATAGCCGTAACGTCTCTAGTTATGAAACAAAAAATCCTTATGTTCGGAATGGTTAGTTGGTGTTTAATGGCATATAAACTCTTGTGGGTTATTTATTAGCCAACATTATTTTCTTTATAAATATAATCAATAAACGAATAGTTTATAGGTAAATATTTTCTTTTGAAACGAATTGTGGGAGGGTGAATCACAGTTTAAGAAACAATTTTGTTTCACTGGCGTAGTTTTTTGTAGATGGTCTTATTTCTTGCACACTGTTGTATAGTTTCAAGTATTCCTATAAATTACTAAGGATTTTCACACAGTTATATGGTATCTAGTACTTCTGTCTAATACAAATAAATTGCACATATTTCTAAAGTTTCTTCCTATGTAATATGAATAATTTGCGCACAGTTATCAAGTATTTCTGTCTAATACAAATAAACTGCACATGGTTCTAAAGTTTCAAGTATCCCTATCAAATGAGAATAATTTGCACACAATTATTTGTTATCCCGGTCAGCTGCAGCTTACGGCGACTACCTCTACAGAAAAGTAACTCCACCCTAACAAGTGTCCTAGATATGGCACTAAACCATCTGGTGATGATGTTTTGGTCTTGGAGCTTTGGGCAATGTCAAGTACCCATTTACTGCCAACAAACTATTTATTCACAAGTCATATATTTTTAATACTTATGTATAAATAGGATTTGGCACTAATTAATACACAAGGATTGGTATGCCGTAAAACACAGCCAACCGACCAGTTATATGGTTGCAAGTATTCCTATCTTATACAAATAATTTGCTGACTGAGCTTCTGCAGAGAAGAAAGATCCTACTCTACTGACGAGGCTACCTATTAGCCAAATCTGGCAACCCATAATCCATGACGACGTTAACCTGGTGGCTGAACAGTTCTTGACGCGGTACGTGACTTACAACTCTCCACTTTGGCCCTTATTGGACTAAAAAAGAGGTTGGAAAAACCCAATCTGATAAATTCGCTGGTCATTTCAAGATGTGGCACCAATTCGATGCATTCGATCGTATTCTTCAAATAAGAATAAATACAAACTGGATAATTATATATATATATATATATAGTCATCCACAGACAGACCTGTTTTGTTCTATCAGAACCCTTCAGTGTGGCTAGACAGGATAGATTCCCGAAGCTGGGATCGAAGCCGGGTTGACTGAAACGTCAATCTAAGATTCTACCACTCAGCCACGAGGAAACCAGCGCAAGCAAAGGAAATCTAAACGCTTATGTATCACATTCGTTTTTTTTTTTTTTTTTGTTTACATATATCTGCTTCATGGCTACCGAGAGCTCGATTCATTTGAAGACCCTTGCATTACACCAGTGGCTACCATTTACTTCCCTCTTGTGTGTGTGGGTGATCATGATTTGGCATTAAAAACCCACGAGGGTTTGATATGCCATAAAGCACAACCAAACCCAACTCATTGATGAAGCGGAGAGAATTTATAAAGTTGAACCCTTAAATAAAGAACAAGAACACTCCCATAACATTTGACTCTAAAACCTTTGCTAAAATTTACAATGATGGGAGTGGAAAAGGTCGAACCCCCAGATTTTTCGTTAAACGCCGGTGATATATTTCATGTTGTATCGCGTTGTGATGTATATTTCTGAAAAAATTAACGCCGACGAAATTTTTCTTTTTATTGACAGTTTTTGTCGTTATTAATTTTTTTTAAATTTCATATTAGAAACCCGATTTCAGATTTATTATTTATATTCTAATGCCATTATAACACGAGGGCAGATGATGTTGCCATTTATACAAAATGGCAGTTGAAGTTGTAGAGTTCTTTTGCCTCTTATAATATTAAAAAGAACTAATGAGTTGACGAAGATATTGATAGTTTTCAATTTGGAAGTTTTAATAACAGCTTGAGACAAGTCACAGGTGGAGAAGAAACGGTTGTAAATGATGGAGCCGGTATTAAGACACTGTCGTCAGGACAGGAATCAAAATGCTGAAGTCAAAGCAGGAGTTGAAAATATCCAATTTGTTTCTCCAAGGATCCGTTGGTTTAGAAAGAAAGATGAATGATGAAAGAATGATTTTCCAGGCACCAATGGCTCATAAATTGGATGTGCTCTCCTCATAATGCTTTGTGGACTCTCTGTGGTGTGAGAGGAAAAGGATGGTCTGTCCTGCTGCTAGCAAGTGAGGAAGCGAAGAGAGAGAATGTGCTTTCTCACGTGTGCTGGTCTCTCCTCCTGCTAGCCAGTGAGGAAGCAAAAAAAAAAGAAAAAAAAAAAGAGGGTGAGAAATGGTTAGCGCGGCCGTTTATTTTGTCCCGGACAGGTGACCCGGGCAAAATGGCATCAGTCATTTTCATTGGGCGAAATATATAAATTCGAACTCTAATGGCCAAAGCAATTCCGGCACAAAATGATAATTTCAAATTCTTTTTGCAACATCATTTATGATTTTAGTTTTTACAATTTCAAATAAATGTTTTTTTGAAATATATTTATAATTTTTCAAGCGTATTCAATGATTATTTGTTTCAAAGAACTACTCATTTCTCTTTATAATCAGATTTAAACTTTAGTGGTATTGAGGCTCTTTTCAACGTTTTTTATCATTTGTTTTTTGCTCGGTATATAAAAACTGTTTTTTTTTATTCTTATTAATTTCAATCCTTTTGATTTTATCAATAAAAGAAAGAAGTTTTTAATTATATTATCATAAGGACTCATTATCTATATCTATATTGTGGAGGTTCCCGTGATGGTTATCGTCGTAGGAAATGGACACGGCGATACGAGTTCAAATCCTAGCCGAGACTGATTGCATTTCACATAGCACTAATACCCTTGGGAAAGGTATGAATCCAATAATTCTTCCTCCAGCTATGGGTAAATTGTAGGACAGACTAAGTTCTTCAGCCATTGTGAGGCAATTAGTCTAGGAGAAGAAAAACTCTGAATTTAAACCTGTTAAACTCCGCTTAAAAACTGACTTTGTGTCATATCCTGCCCGAGCGGAGGGGTTGGTAAATAGGATATCTATATGATAAAAATCATTATAAATTGCTTAAACGTGATTTGAGTATAAAAATTATTTGATATCATATTAGGTATTTATTCTTATGACTTCATTTAGCAATAAATTCTTTCCCTTCATTCAATAAATTTATAGTATCTTTATATTTTTAATGCAAATTTTTTCATCTCTCTCTCTCAATCTGTCTCTGTCTGTCTGTCTCTCTATGATTACATATATACATGTGTATGTTCGCCAATGGTCCAGGAGATCTGGGTTCGATCCCAGGTCATAGCAAAAACTTTAAAAATGGTTCTTGATACATCCTTGCTTAACACTCAGCAATTTAAGGTACGTATCAAGGGCAAAGTGGAGCAATCCAGGGAAAGGAGTACCGCCCTCTCCTACACCTCGGTATAGTAGCTATTGAAAAGGGAGCCTTCTGGTCGCCGTCGACTTCGGTTGCCAACGCTGCTTTGTATGTATGTATGTATGTATGTATGTATTTGGGCGAGAGCCTTTGAAGAAAGGAAGACGAACGACTTATACGTGCAACAAAATTTATATACAACAATAAACAGGGTTTTACACCAAATGGAATAAACAATGAATTGAAAGAGTTCACAAAAGAGAGTTCAAGAAAGAGTTCAAGGTGCAAGATAAAGTAAGGGTAGGTTTGTTGAAGGTTGTAAGGTTTAAGGTAAAGTGAAAATTTGTGAAAACAAAGAACTAACGTTAAATTAAATTGTTAGTGATACATAGCATTAGTTGAAACCATTCAAAAAAGAATTAGCAATTCTATGTAGAATTATTCGTGTTAGACAGGAGTACAAGCACT
>OY757934.1:18166251-18206251 GCA_963585895.1 Sepioteuthis lessoniana | reverse complement strand
GTGATCGTTTATCAGTTGGATTAGCTGGGAGATTGGTTATAAATTGAAGTGGCTGGGTGATTGTTTATCAGTTGGAGTAGCTGGGAGATTGGTTATAATTTGGAGTAGCTGGGAGATTCGTCATCAATTGGAGTAGCTGGAAGATCAGTTATCATTTGGAGTAGCTGGGAGATTGGTTATCAATTAGAGTTGCTGGAAGAATGGTTATCAGTTGATGGGGGATTGGTTATTAATGGGAGTAGCTGGAAGATTGGTTATCATTTGGAGTAGCTGGAAGATTGGTTATCAGTTGGAGTAGCTGGAAGATTGGTTATCAGTTGGAGTAGCTGGAATATCCGTAATCATTAGGATTAGCTGGGAGATTGGTTATCAATTGGATTAGCTGGAAGATTGGTTATAAATTTCAGAGTAAAATTAGCCTATTTTCATTCTTTTTTTTTTGTTTGACCCGATTCAGGAAGGCATCGTGCATATTGTCTTTCTACTCATCCCAGTGAAGGTGAGGTTTATTAATCTCACATGCAGTGAACATCATTGCAAACAATCATCTTCTTTGATTGGCTATTCGGCGGTACATATACTAAAAAGTACCAAAGATTCTCAAATGATATTGTTCTTAGAATATTGGGGATAGTTGAATGTTGGTAAAGACACTCCCAGGGGATAATATAAACACAAATCGTATCTTGACTTTACATTTTTTAATAGTTTTTGCTGACTCCTGGTATTGTAGCGTGGAAACTGTGTAATACTAAGGCACCAATTATGAAAGCTAACACGCACACAAAATACAAACGGGTTTAGTTATTTTATGATACGAAAAGTTTATTGCTACTAATTTATTTTCATCGCAGCCACAAAACGAGAGATATAGAGTATAAGGAATTACTTTAACTCGTGGCAGACGAGACGACAGCCACTGACTTCATCCCTTCTTCACCTCGACTAAGCCTCATCCCAAAGAGAACCCTTGTCCAAAAGCCCAAATTCGACAGGAATACCAACTGGAACTGACCTACTCCCACTTACCGACGGACCATGCGTCTCAGGACTCTTCTTTATATATATTGTTCTAATTATTCTTTTAACTAATTTCATAATAACACGTATCAATTAAAATCTTCTTTGCCACGTCATTCTAAAATCAGCTGACAACCCTCTAAGTGTTTATTTTAATTAGCCAATCTCAGAAAATGAACCATCAACTTTATTTTCATATCCGTATGACATTTGCACGCTTTTAACTTTTCTAACTCGAAACCAATTCAAAGTTTTTAACTAGCACACAATCATATTACACCTGTGCAAACATGAGAGATCAAGCAAAAACATTCTCTTAACAGTTTGAAAAGGCAGTTAGGTTAGTCTAAGGTGGTGTATGAGCCAAATGATGAATTACATCTTCAATGAAGTCTACTCTCTCACTCTTCTCTGGATGGACTGCTAGGTTTACAACAATTGGATATTGTTCGTGGATGTCAAATCCGTAGATCTTCCTGATAGATTCATTACTCAAAATATAACGGCCTATCTGATAAGGTTTGAATTCATCTTGCTCACCTGCATCGCCAATAGCCTCAGTGCTCATGACACTACTCTTTACGGATCTAATGGCTTTCACTGAGCTGTAAGTAAAGTTGGCGACCCGAAGGCTCCTTTTCAATAGCTACTACACTGTGGTGTTGGGGAGGACACTACTCCGTTCACTGGATTGCTCTACTTTACCCTTGATCCATACCTAATAATGCTGAGTGTTAAGAAAGGCAGCATCACGTACCATTATTTTAGTCTTTGGCATGACTCAACCTGGGATTGAACCCCGGTCTCCCGAACCATTGGTGAATACTCTACTCATTGCGTCTTTAGGATTTCACATGATATATATTGCACAACCCATTGATTAATCATTATCATTTCTTCTCGAACAGTGGTGTCCTTGTGGCGTAATGGTCAAAGTGCTGAACTGCGGATTCGTTGTAAGCGAGTTCGAACTTCAGTCGCGCTATTACTTATATTTACCCAACCCCTCCTCTCTGGCAGGATATGACACAAGGTCAATTTTTAAACGGCATTTAACAGGTTTAAATTCAGAGTTTTCCTTCTGCTAGACTAGTTGCCTCACCAAGGCTGAAGAACCTAGTCTGTCCTACTATTTACCCATAGGTAGAGGGAGAATAATTGGATTCCTACCTTTCCCAAGGGTATTAGTGCTATCTGAAATGCAATCAGTCTCATCTAGGATTTGAAATCGTGTTGCCGTGTCGATTTCCTACAACGATAACCATTACACCACGGGCACCTCCAGTCGCGCTATTACGTTCACTTTCCGACAAATACTCTTGGGAAAGGTATGAAGCCCTTTATCCTCCCAGCTATGGGTTAAATAGTACTACTACTGTTCTTCTAAAAAAAAGACAGATCTAGCATTAAATAACCCAAGAAAGTTGATATGATAATAAACAATTCTTCTCGAAAGATCAAATTTTTTGGCTTGTCTCTATCTTTTGGCTTACGACTGTGGTAAAGGGGATTTCTATTATTGTCAATTTGAGTTTCCAGGATTATAAGCCTTTGGATGTTTTTTATGCATTTTTTTTATCTTGCACTTTGGGTGACTCTAGATTCATGAGTCCACATGGATTATGGATGAGTTAAGTCTTGAAGCTTTCGAAGAGCTCTGGATCCTCATCGGTATCACAAAGCTCCGCTGAAATAATAGAACATCACAACATGGACGCTCGCTAACTAAACGTATGGAGAAAAAGCTTGACGGCAAGCATACAAGAATGCTGCCAGCAATATTAAACAAGTTCTTGAGGCTGCTTCCCGACAAAGCAGCAGCTGTACGGCCACTTACCACCCATCATGTAAACTATCCAAGTTAGACGAACCAGACATGCGGGACACTGCAGGAGAAGTAGGGACGAACTTATAAGTGACGTACTCCTGTGGACCCTTTCACATGGACGAGCAAAGGCAGGACGACCAGTTAGAACCTACATACAACAGCTCTGTGCCGATACAGGATGTAGCCTTGAAGACCTATTGCAAGCGATGGACGATAGAGATGGGTGGAGGGAGAGAGGTAGGGAGACCGGCGTTAGCGGCGCAACATGATGATGATGATGATGATAGAATCCTCGATCAACATAATCTATTATTTTTACTATGCACTAGATTCTTCGTAGTAAGCGAGTTCGTACTCCAGTCGCGCTATTACGTTCACTTTCGGGCAAATATCTTTGGGAAAGGTATGAACCTCCTTATCCTTCCAGCTATGGGTTAAATAGTACCGCTACTGTTCTTCTAGGAGAATAGATTTGGCATTAAATAACCTACAAAGGTTGATATACCATTAAACAAAGAAACCAAACCAATCACTCTTTGTGATGCCAGGTAGGTTTCTTTGGCTTTCTATGGATCAATCGAGCAATTTTATCATGGAAATCCTTTGATTTTTTTAAGATGTTTTCAAAGTTCATTAGGGATTTCATGCCATTTTGAATTATAGATGAATGTAATAAAAATGTCTGCTCGTCCAAATTTCCCATTAAAGCCATAGCATTTAGAGTCCGTTCGTGCATATAAAGATCCCCACCATATTGCTTCTAGGAAACGTGATTGGCTGCCCAATAGTCCTGAGATCTCCATCAACATTTATGTCATCTTAAAGGTGTCTGTAGTGTTCTACTCTTAATTTATTTTGCTTTCTTCGGATGGAGCCCAAACTTTTCTTTTTGTTTTTTGCATACACGTCCAACATTAATTGGCTGGTCAATTCATGTCCACCATTAATTTGCTGGTAATTTCATTTCCACTATTAATTTGGCTGGTCACTGCTTTCAAATGTTTTAACTAGGTTAAAGGGATTCGGCAACATGAAACCATGGGAATAGAAATTTTTTTTCAGCTAACTGATCGACTAATATCTTATTCTGCTCCTGGCTGGAAATGATATCCATCTTGGCGATCCTAGAATATGAGCGGGTACTGTATATGTATCTGTATCTCCAACCAGACAGGATTGACACAAGGTCATTTTAAAGTGGGTTCCGGACACAGGGGCGTAGCCCCGACACGCCTAGTTATTTCAAAAATGTCTCAAACCCCGTCGGCATGTCCCTTAAAAGGGGTGCCTCAGGCCACAGGCCATAAATTTAGGGTTAAAGCCTGGAGGGACTACCCCTAGGAATATTTCAATCCAGGCTGCGTGAGGTGAACGTTTGGCCACCTGGGCACCCGCGTCAAGCAGCCTTGACTGACTACCGTGTCCAGACTCAACCGGATATGCGCAGTTGTACCACGACCGGCTGGAATATATCACACTCAATAGACAACTGAGTGGGTATTGGACAAAATTATATTCTCTGTCCATTGATAGAGTGTTCGTCAATGGCCTGGGAGACCGAGGTTTAATCCCAGGTCTAGTCATACTAAAAACACAAAAAAATGGTACTTGATACCTCCTTGTTGAATACTCTGCGTTGTAAGGTATGGATCAAGGATGAGTGGAGCAATACAGGGAAGGGAGTAGCGCCCTTCCAGACAAGTTGGTGTAGTAGCTATTAAAAATGAAGCCTTCGGGATGCCCTCGAGTAGGGTCGGCCAACTTATATACTCAGTAAGTTTCAGAAATACGCTGGAAATTTCAACTTCTAAATTGCAACATAATGATACACTGTTCGTGCTGTTTATCCACCCTTAAAATTTATATTTCATCTGTGACAGATGCATTGTATGTCCTTTCTTGTTCAGCTGATAAACTTTTCACTGCTCCCATAAATAGTTTTTGATTTGTTTGTTAGTTTGTTTGGGTTTTATGGCATATCGACCTTTATAAGTCATTTAATGCCAAATCCATTTTTATACAAATAAACAGTTCTATTTCAAACAATTCAATTTAGCATAATTATACAGTTTTATCTTTTTTAAAATTCTATTTCAAGATTTTCAGTTTAGTCAAACAGTTCTATTTCAAACAATTCAGTTTAGCAAAAGTACACAGTTTAGTTCAATTTTACCCATAGATTGGACCCTATCAAGTGCTACCACTCTGGGACAGAGTTGACCTGGAAGCGATGGCAATAAAGGGGTACACTGCATTTCCCAAAGCTCCAGCATAACTGGAACCTTACCAACAGATTAATTAGCGTCATAATCAGGACTCTCGTTGGGAGTGGGGGCTTTACCTCTCTACAGAAAAGTAGACGGTCTGTTCTACAGCCCCAGCTGACTAGGCAATACACAGAGTTAAATGTAAAAACAATTTTATTTCAAACAATTTAGTTCAGTATAAGTACGCAGTTTAAAGTCAAAGCAGTTCTTTTGCAAACAATTCAGTTTAGCATACGCACGCAGTTTAATTGTCAACACAGTTCTATCTTAAACAATTCATTTTAGCATAAATACGCATTTTAAATGTCAAAACTGTCCCATCTCAAAAGCACAGTTTCGTTCTATTTGACCCATAGATAGGACCCCATCAGATGCTAATACTTCGGGTCAGAGTGGACCGGGGAGTTATGGCAATGAAGGGGTACACCATATTCCCCAAAACTCCAGCATTACTGGAACCTCACCATCAGATTGTTAGTGTCATATCCAGTACACTCGTTGGTGAGTGGTCTTACCCATCTTCTGAGAAGCTGTCGGTGTATTCTACAGCCCCACCCGACTGGGCAATTGATTTTTTTTATCGGTTTTATATGTCCTAGTGCTTATTGCAATACACAGATATGTTTATGGTGGAGGTGAAGCATTTCTTGTAACCCCATGACTATTTTACTTCCAATTCTTTATGAACATTTGTATATCTTTGTTTTGATTCTGCTTGACTACCATCCATAAAATATTCCTGTCCAAATTTATGAGATTCTTTGGGAAGTGGAAGAAGGCCACTAATCAAATGATAACACAGTCTCTGGATTTAATATACTGTTAAGAATGCAATGTTTGTCACGTTCTTATGTGCTCTAAATGATATCATTTGAAAAGCCGAATTGAATTTCGGAATATTTCTTCTGAAGTGTTTTGTTGCTGGAGAAACCTGTGATTATGGATTCTTGAGCAATTCCGGAGGCTCTTGTATTGTCTCGCCCAGTCAGTTGGAGCTGTAGAACGTCGGCTGCACCTCATTAGAAGGATAAGAACCAACCAAGTATTGTCCTGGATATGTTGCCCAGTCGACTGCTTCTCTGCAGCGGGAAAAGTCCCCCGCCCTAGTTAAATACACCGACTGTACCTCAACGAAGAGGTGAGAACCCTCTCAGCAAACGAGTGTACAGGATATGACATTGATGGTGAGACTGCAATCCTGGAGCTTTGGAGAATGTGGAGTGCTCTTTCATTGCCATTGCTCCCCGGTCCACTCTTGCCCGGAGTGGCAATAACTATATAACAATAGGTCAAGTAAGACTGTTTAATCATTCACTACAATTGAAACCATTTATTTTTCTGCAAACAAATGATTAATATTAGATTGAGAAGTTAGTTTTACACAACAACACTTGAAACAGTTTAATTGTGTGCAAATAGTGCACCGTTGCTGTACTAAAGAAACTTTTGACCCCGTTGTGACCTCACCGCGGTAAAAGTGACGAACGCAATTATTTTTTAAACTACAAAAAGGTTTATTTACTACTAGGTAGTATATAGCCGCTGAGAGAAAGAAAGACAGTTTAGAAACTAAGACGACCGAGTCAACTAGACTAAGATAAGCAACATATCCCGGTGTAAAAATGTTGAGCAGACACAGACCTTGAAATTGTTCATGGTTCTAACATTCTTGCCCACAGGGTCGCGTCTACCCTAACGCTCCTTTTGGAACGCACCGCCAAAATTAGAGCTCATAAACTTTCGTCCCCTTACGTCTTCGCAGCTGGTGTTCAACTCCGTCTTTACCTTACAACGTCTGACCGTCAATTCTCCAAAGGACATAAATCATTCCTGTTGCATCTGTGGGTGTCGAAACACCATAACTAATAATGTCTTACAGATGATCTTTCTCTTAGACGAATATGGTGTGTGTGTGTGTGTGTGTGTGTAACACATCGATGACATAGTAGGAAAATGAATAGAGTACTCACAGTTGACTTGACTAGAATATTTATTTATAAGGACAAACACATTTTGGTGGTACGCAATACATTTATCAATATGGGTTGAGCTGTGTGTCACAGCTCCCTCGGGAAAAGATAAATTAATTCCACATTTGTTTTGAGGAATTTAAAGTCATCTCTCGTTTCGTGCTCCACACATAATCTCGTCCCGGTCTCGTGTGAATCCAAGAGAACTCAAAACAGTAGGGGTCAAAAGGGTGGAGGTAACTCCGCCTGAAACAGAAAAGAGTTTAGCTCCCTTTGACCATTAGATCGTCCTAACAATTCCCGAACTTCCTCCTGTCATATCCGGAGCAGAAACACCCACTTCCGCTTGCTCCGTTAATGCGCACAAGATTTTGAAACCCCAGGTTTTTTCTCGTCATTTTAAATTACTATGGGTGCTTTGGTCTGGCTATTTGAAGATTGTCTGCTTTATTTATTTATTCGATTTCAATTTTCTATGAGCCGTTCAATTACGTCACTCTAGAACAGTTACAGAGCAATATTTGAAACTATTTAACAGTGTGCAAACAAATGAGCTCTGAATCATTTACAAATCGTATATATCTATATGTCTTTAACAAGATTTCGTATTAAATAACCTACAAAGTTTGATAATATGTGTATATTTTAGAGATGCTGGCTTGTCTGTTCTTAAATGACGACCATTTTGATGTAGAAATAAGTAGTATACAGCTCAACAACCAGAGACATGTGTATACAAAATTATAGTCTGATATGTTTATTTGTCGACGGCGACGCTTGTGTGGAATAGTAGAGTGATCGAAAAGAGAGAGAGAGAGAGAGAGCACGGAGGGGCTGACAGGAGTCGGAACTGCCAACAAGATATGCTTCAGGTCAAAATTCTTGAACTTATATAGTCTTATAACTCCCACGTGACCACACGCAATGCTTGTCTCTAATTGATCACAGCCCACACCTATGCATCACTTGCCTTTCATTAATCTCGACCCACAACCACGCGATACCTTCCTTTCATTGGCCACAGCTCACACCCACGCAATGCTTGCCCTTCACTAGTCACACTTTACTTTCATGCTATGCTTGTTTCCAGAATTATTTTTATCTACGGCCAGATGTATCTTTTAGGAAATGGACACGGCAACACGAGATCAAATCCTAGACGAGACTAATTGCATTTCACATAGCACTAATACCCTTGGGAAAGGTACGAATCCAATTATTCTCCCTCCAGCTATGGGCAAATAGTAGGACAGACTGATTTCTTCAGCCGTGTTGAGGCAATTAGTCTAGGAGAAGGAAGACTCTGAATTAAAACCTGTTAAACTCCGCTTAAAAGTTGACCTCGTATCATATTCTGCCTGAGCGGAGGGGTTGGTAAATATGAATGTATCTATTAATAACATCCGCTGGGTTCAACGCAGATCAAGTTGATATATTACAAATGATTACAATAGAGGATATAAAAATCTTATAACTTACAACCAATTGGTGAAGCACCAATAAGTAAGTAACTTCCACACAAAAATTGGATCAGGATCACAAAAAAACAAAGACCTTATGTAAAATACAGTTTGGCTGACAATATGAGACAAGGTAAAAAAATCCCACCGTGCCGTCACAAAGTGGTGCACTGGAAGAGAGTGACCTGTGAACTGGATGACAGTTATTTCCGCTCGATGACGATTACACATGCCATTCCAAAGATGGCGGAAGTAACACATTCCAATGGCAAGTTATCGGAAGAGATCGCGTAGGTGAGCTTGGCTGACAATATAGGACAAGGTGAAGGTCGCAAGGTAAAAAAATCCCACCGTGCCGTCACAAAGTGATGCACCGGAAGAGAGTGACCAGTGAACTGCATGACAGTTATTTCCGCTCGATGACGATCACGCATGCCATTCCAAAGACGGCGGAAGTAATACATTCCGATAGCCAGATATCGGAAGAAATTGCGGGGCCGTGGAGACATGTCCATATCTCCGCGTGTGAGTTTGAAGGTAATATAAGGCTGACGAATTGAACGGAAGACAGTGAAAAATTCCGCTGTTCACGAAAGCTTGTCCCGTCGTTGCCCCGTGTGCATTTTCTCGGACATCGTCTACTTACATCGAAGAGTCCAAGCCTCATAGACGAACGATTCTCATTCCTCTCCTGATTGCTCCTACTTCAAACAAGCATCCATCGAAAAAATAAATATATATTGTTATATATATTACGTGTTGTCGTTTGTTTGGCCAGAGAGGAACGTAACACACAGTTGAATGATCAAACAGCTCTATTTTTTAAAAAAACTTATATTTTACAACTAATTGGTGAAGCACCAATAAGTAAGTAACGTCCACACAAAAATTGGATCCGGATCACAAAAAATAAAGATCTTAGTGCAAGTCAGTAAAATACATTAGGATCCAAAATAGAATGAGTAGTTTTTGGAATCTGATTGAACTGGAAAGTTGCGTGCTGTGCTTTTGCCCACGTCCCCAAAGTTAAACTCTAAATGAACTGGCCACGGGGACAATTTCCCACGTATGAATAAATAAATAAATAATTTTGTTTAAAGCTGGTCACGTGATCTGGATATCTATTTATTCAGGCCTTCGATGGCAACAGAAATACAGCAAACAACCGGACATGTGAGGGCTCGACAAGATTTCTCTCAAGTAACGACAACACACATTCGCAGCTATATCAACATGCTTACACTGAACTAAATTCCATTTCGTTACTATGATAACACACACCAGTCAACTGCGATTACACGCACCCAAAAAATAACATTCATAGATGTGCCAAAAGTAAATCTTAAAATCTATCTGTCTGTTTTTTTCTTATGGAACAATCTCAGACAGATTTTACATATCCACACATACAGAGTTAGCTGTCAAACATACACTCCACTAATATGCGCTTTCCCAGTCAGCTGGGGCTGTAGAATACACCGACTGCTTCTCTGCAGAGGGTTAAGACCTCCCCACAACAAGTATCCTGGTAATGACACTAAACAATCTGATGGTGAGGTTCCAGCAATGCTGGTGCTTTGGGGAATGCAGAGTACCCCTTCATTGCCATCGCTCCCAGGTCCATTCTTGCCCGGAGTGGTAGCACCTGATAGGGCCCTATCTATGGGTTAAATAGAACTAACAGCATACTTATGCTAAACTGAATTGTTCTAGTAAACTGAATAGCTTGAAATAGAAATGTTTTAGACAATAAAACTGCACTTACATTTAAACTGTGTGCTTATACTTAACTGGATTATTTGAAATTGAACTGTTTTTCGACATTAAAATGGTATTTACACTTAACTGAATTGATACATATAACTGCTTGAATAGTTTGGAATAGAAATGTTTTTGACAATTAAACTGTGTACTTATTTATGCTAAACTGAATTGTTTTAAATAGAACAGATTATTTACTTCAAAATGGATCTGGCGTTAAATAATCTACAAAGGTTGATATGTCATAAAACCCACCCAACCAACCAACCAACTAATCAACCAACCAACCAAACTGAATCATATATATTTGATATATATGTACAAAGAGGATTTGGCATTAAATAACCTACGATGGTTGATATGCCATAAAACCAAGCCAAACCAAATCATATATATTTAATATATAGGTATAAAGAGGATTTAGCATTAAATAACCTACAGTAGTTGATTTACCATAAAACCCGACAAAACCAAATCATGTATATCTAATATATATGTATGAAGAGGATTTGGCATTAAATAACCTACAAAGGTTGATATGCCATAAAAACCAACCAACCGGACCAAACCAAACCAAACTCATATGTGCTTCTATCTCTCGTGCATTTGCATACAAATTATATTAACTTCTTATTGATGAACTTTTGAACTTGTAGTTTCTCACGACCACAGCACAACAAAGCACAAAAAAAGTTAATAAAATACAAATGTTAATATGTATATAGGTGTTTAATCATTTCGACTAGTTTTTCTCTTGTCAAAAATAAATAGTTTTTCTCGTTGTTCTTATATTTTTTGATACTTGAGGAGAGGAAACTCGGATATAATTTTTCATTTTCAATCCGAGTCGACTGACTCCTCAACAACAAAAATTCTAAAAAGTTCAATTAATGTTACATACAGGGTGAAACGATAAAATTGTCGTCCGAAAGAAAACAACACTACAGCTTTTTTTAAAAAAAAGTTTATTGAAAAAATCAATTCAGGTAACTTGATTATGTTGTAGAGCTGACATCTATTCAATGTAGCCGCCTTCAGCCTCAATCACTGCCTCGATACGGATCCGGAACTGGGAGCATATCTTTTCCACAAACGCCGGCGGGAGCTCGGTGAATACTCGGTGGATGGCGGCGATCAGGCTGGCTTTGGTGTTGTGGGAGGTCATGTTGGTGATGTTCTCGACGTATGACCAAACGAAATAGTCCAGTGGGTTCAGGTTGTGGGAGGAGGGGGACCTGACGGACTTGATTACTCTGATATTCTTTGTCTTCTCAGTCAAGATCTAGCTTGTCTGGCGTCTGTAGGAACTACACTTCAAGTCGTCCTTCACATATGCATTCACAGTTGTGTGTGAGACGCCTAAATCTCTGACAATCTGCCTAATAGGCCGCTGGGGAGTTTCATCAATGATTGCCTGGACCTTCTCGATGAACTCTTTAGTCTGGGACTTCCTGGCGGTGTCCTTCCGCTCCACTACCTCCAAAGGGTCGTCCGATGCGTTGAGCTATGCCCTCACGCGTTGAACCGTCCGGATTTGCATTTTGAGGGTGCTGGCAATGGTCCTGTTTTCATAACTTGGATTGGTAGAGAGCATGGGTCGTACAGCGGTGAATCTCCGATCTCGCTCGTTGAACATTGTGTCACTTTCAGACATGATAGAAGGCTCCTATCGCTCTTGGGATTTGTACTCAACAGGCCAACTAGTAGATGGTCTGCAACAAAAAAAGAAAATCGGTTTTCATTAAACGGAAATGGAATCATGTCTTCTTTTCTAGGGCGACAATTTTATCGTTCCACCCTGTACTACTCGTTGCCATAATATCAATCACAAACGTAATACAATACACATATTAATATACAGTCAAATACACAACACAAATGCATGTACGAACGCAGGCGGACTCTTTTGTGCAGGTACGAACAGTCTTATTAACTACTGACTACAGTTCATCGACACGAGGAGAGACACAATTCTTACTCTGCTAACCCCATCCCAAAGCACGGCGCATCTTGTGGTGTTTAAGATCTCAATTCATCTCTGCCGGTAGAGATCCGAAAAATTCAACTCTTCGATTCAATGGCCGAATCCCCAACTCTTAACTCTATGCCCCCAGGGCAGAAACTTAACTGTCTGCTTCCATGGTCCAATCTCAACTTCTCAACTGACTCTTTTTCAAAATACTAAAAATCTTAGAATTCTGAAATTGATACATTAAATTAGAAGCCTAGGTCACTTTAGTTTATCATCTGATGTAAACATAACAGTAACGATTCGGCGGTTGGTGGGGCGGTTGGGTTTCGACGTAATCAATTTTTTTACGGCGTATACTTTTTTTGTTGCATACTGTTTTTTTGTACATTTTCTTTTTTAAGTAGAGGAATTAGATTGGGAATTGAATTACCTTGACCAGAAAATCTGGCGAACATTTGCGCGTGACGTTCGGAAACACTGGACTACGGATGTAACTTGCAAGACACATTCAGGTTAACTGGCCGCGCAATTACCATGACTAGTCATTGCTAGAGTTTCGGCTCTACATTCTGTGGTTGCTGGTTCGATCTCCAGTGGGAGAGATCACGGTATATACTGCAGGTGAGACCTAATAAGGTCAAAATAGCAGTCCAGTGTTTCCGTATGTCAGGCACAAGTATTCGCTAGATTTTCTGGTAATTCAATTCACAATGTTTTTTATTTTATTTTTTTAAATCACAACACATTAGCTTAAGAAAAATAATTTGTTTTGAATTAATTTCTACCTAAATGTAATATTTATTTTCTTCTTAATAATTTGAGACTACCTTCTTTAACATCAGCCTATATAATATTCTTTTGATTATTTTTCCTTGCCCAGTTGGCTGGGACTGTAGAATACACTGACTGCATCTCTGCAGAGGGTTAAGACCCCTACCCAATGAGTGTCCTGGATATGAGACTAAACAATCTGATGGTGACCTTCAGTAATACTGGAGTTTTGGGGAATGCATGCAACCCTTCATTGTCATCACTCCCAGATCCACTCTAGCACGGAATGGTAGCACCTGATAGGTTCCTATCTATGGATCAAATAGAACTAAATTGTGTACTTATGCTAACCTGAATTGCTGGAAATTGAACTGATTTTGTATGCTTAACTGAGTTGTTTGAAATGGAACCGTTTTTGACATTGAAATTGTACTTACTTAAACTGAATAACTTGATATTGAAATTAGAAAAAATAAATTAGAAATAGAAAAAAAAATGAAATAGAAATATTTTTGATGATTAAACTTATGCTTAACTGAATTGCTTGAAATAGAAGTGTTTCACATTTAAACTAGGACTTATGCGAAGCTTAATTGTTTGAAGTGGTACTGTTTTTGACATTGATACTGTACTTACACTAAAGTGAATTGTTTGAAATAAAACTTTTTTAACAAAAACTAAACTTATACTAAACTGAATTATTTTAATTAGATCTGTCTGACTAAACTGAATAGCTTAAAATAAAACTGTTTTTGACAAATAAACAGTGTACTTATGCTAAACTGAATCCTTTGAAATAAAACTGTTTATTTGTATAAAAATGAATTTGGGATTAAATACCCGACAAAGCTTGATATGCCATAAAACACAAACAACTAACCAAACAAATTTATTTAAAAAACAAGCAAATATATTTTTCTGTATTGCACAGAATGCTGTGTGTTGTCTTACCTCTTTTTGCGAAACTTCTTTACCCAATTCCAAATTAGTATATTCATTTTAAACAAAGTTTCATTTATAGGCTATTTTTTTCCGTTTGATGCTTTTAGATTCTAAGAGTGAACAACTTTTTTTTCTAAAGAAAATTACATTATATTTTCAAAGTAAAGACAATTTGTTCAAAGAATACAATTTGATGATGTCTTCGGTATTACTTTAACTTGTATATTTAAAGAATTATATGCAAGAACCTCGCGTCGTAGAGCGAAAGACAATGGTCGGTAAATTCCAAGGCAGAAATTCTTTGGTCGATGGCTCAAATTTAAAGATGGGACTTTAACAATGGTTTTTTTTTATTTCTCGGGGTGGATGGTCTTACCCCCTTGCTGAGGAATAGTAAACGTATCCTTGACCCCACTGAGTTTGTTTGTTTTGTTTTATTGGGTTTTATATACCAACCTTTGTAGGTTATTTTACGCCAAATCCATTTTTATGTAAATAATCAGTTCTATTTCAAACAATTCAGTTTAGCATGAGTACACAGTTTAATTATCAAAAACATTTCTATTTCAAACTATTCAAGCAGTTATATATAACAGTTCAGTTTAGTATAAGTACAGTTTCAATGTCAAAATAGTTCGATTTAAAACAATTCAGTTTAGCATAAGCATGCAGTTTAAATGTAAGTACAGTTTAATTGCAAAAAAAAACAACAATTCTATTTCAAGCTATTCAGTTTAGTCAAGCAATTCTACTTCAGCTAATTCAGTTTAGTAAAAGTACAGATTTTGTTTACACACAGTTACATGTCAGAACAGTTCTATATTAAACAATTTAGTTTATTGTAAATACAGTTTCAATGTCAAAAAACAGTTCTATTAGCTCAAGCACGCAATTCAAATGTAAGCACGGTTAAACGGTCAAAAACATTTCTATTTCAAGATATACAGTTTAGCATAAGTATGCCGTTAGTTCTATTTAACCCACAGATAGGGCCCAATCAGGTGCTACCATTCCGGGCCAGAGTGGACCTGGGAGCAATGGAAATGAAGGGGTGCTCCGTATTCACCAAGGCCCCAGCATTACTGGAACCTCACCATTAGACTGTTTAGTGTCATACCCAGGACAGAGGTGCAGTCAGTGTATTCTACATCCCCAGCCGACTGGGCAAAACACCACTGAGAGGTCGGGGCTTAAAACAATGGGATACAATCAACTCTTTGAATATAATGAAAGTCATGTAAATATATATGTATTTACAAACAGCTCCGTAAAGGTAAATTTTAAAGCGTTTAACATTTTCTTAGATTTGTTGCCTATCTAAGGCTAAAGAACCCAGTCTACCCTACCCTTAATCATCAGTTTAAGCTAAAATAAATTGTTTCAACGAAGTTTTAACTCACTACAACGTTCATTTTCCTCTAAATAATTTTAGACGTCTTTCTTCAAATCTACAATTATATACCAAGTCATGGGTAAAAAAAATGTGGAATCATCCCTATTTTTGATACACAAGGGACTCTTCCAATAAGGAGATAATATTTGAATGAAGGTAAAGCTGGTGACAGTAGTCGAGGGCTACCCGAAACATCCCTTTTCAATAGCTACAACACCGAAGTGTTGGGGAGGGCTCTACTCCTTTCCCTGGTTTGCTCCACTTTACCCTTGAAACGTACCTTATAATGCTGAGTGTTAAGCAAGGAGGTATCAAGGAGGTATGACTCGACCTGAGATTGAACTCCGGTCTCCCAGGTGATTGGCGAACACTCTACCAATAGTATTTGACTGTAATTCACCCCGGGAGTAGGTAGCAAGACCTTCACAAGCGACATTGTATTACTTGTTTTACTGTAATATATAACCTTTATTCTCCTCTCTTAATAAGTGTTTCTCTAACTTATTTTATGCCCTTTCCCGAGGACATAACAAATAGTATCACAGCTGTTCTTCTACAAGTATGGCTGTGGCATTAAATAACCCCCCCAATGAACGTAGATATGTCATTAGAAAAAAGAAATCAAGAAAGCAATCTACCATTATATTGGTATGTAAAAAAACTCACCTGTTACAGCGCTGTAAAAAGAAAATTCAACCACCAAATCGGCTAGTAAGTAAAGTAAAGTTGGCGACTGTAGTCGAGGGCAACCAAAAGGCTCCCTTTTCAATGGCTACTACACCGAGGTGTAAGGGAGGGTGCTATCCCTTTCTCTGGATTGCTCCGCTTTACCCTTGATACGTATCTTATATTGTTGGAGGTATCAAGTACCATTTTTGGTTTGGTTTTATGGCATATCAACCATTGTAGGTTATTTAATGCCAAATCCTCTTTATCCACACATATCAAATATATATGATTTGGTTGGGTTATGTTTTATGGCATATTAGCCTGTGTAGGTTATTTAATGCCAAATCCTCTTTACACACACACACACACACACACACACACACACACATATATATATATATATATATATATTAAATATGAATGATTTGGTTTGGTTTGGTTTTATGGCTTGTCAACCATTGTTGGTTATTTAATGCTAAATCAATTTTCATACATATAAACAGTTCTATTGAAAATAATTCAGTTTAGAATAAGTACAGTTTTTCTGTTTACACACTGTTAAATATAAAAACACTTCTTTTTCAAATAATTCAGTTTAGCATAAATAAACAGTTTAGTTCTATTTGACCCATTGAGAGGACCCTATCAGGTACTACCACTCCGTGTCAGAGTGGACCTGGTAGCGATGACAATAAAGGGGTACTCAGCATTTCCCAAAGCTCCAGCATTAATGGAACCTCATCATCAGATAGTTTAGTGTGATATCCAGGACACTCGTTTGTCATACCCCATCTGACTGGGCCACAGGACACTTGTTATGGAGGTGGGACTTTCCCCTTTTCAGAGATGCAGTCGGTGTATTCTACTGCCCCATCCGACTGGGCTACAGGACACTCGTTATGGGGGTGGGACTTACCCCTTTTCAGAGATGCAGTCGGCGTATTCTACTGCCCCATCCGACTGGGCTACAGGACACTCGTTGTGGGGGTGGAACTTACCCCTTTTCAGAGATGCAGTCGGTGTATTCTACTGTCCCATCCGACTGGGCTACAGGACACTCGTTGTGGGGGTGGGACTTAACCCCTTTCAGAGATGCAGTCGGTGTATTCTACTGCCCAATCCGACTGGGCTACAGGACACTCATTGTGGGGGTGGGACTTTCCCCTTTTCAGAGATGCAGTCGGTGTATTCTACTGCCCCATCCGACTGGGCTACAGGACACTCGTTGTGGGCGTGGGACTTACCCCTTTTCAGAGATGCAGTCGGTGTATTCTACAGCCCCAGACAATTGAGCCAAAATATTGCTCTGTATAACTAACAATTCTAGTGGACAGTCATATGTTTACACACAGTTAAATGATCAAACAGCTCTCTTTCTAACAATTTGATTGCAAACAGTTTAAATGTCAAACAGTAGTATTTGACCCATAGATAGGATCCTATCGGATGCTCCCACTTCGGTTCAGAGTGGACCCAAGAGCAGCAGCAATGAAGGAGAACTCCACATTCCCCAAAGCTCCCGGGATGGAACCTCATCATCAGATTGTTTAATGCCCTATCCTGAACACTCGTTGCGGGTGTCTTACTCCTCAGCAGAGATGCAGTCGGTGTCTTCTATAGCTGCAGATTACTGTACTGAAGACCATATAAGAATTAAGATATTCAGGGTAAGGTGATTTTTCTTATTTAAAAAACATTTCAAAATGATAAAAATTAAACGATGATAGGAGTTTGCAAACGATTATTTTCTTTAAGTGTTAAATTTCTTTAATAACTTCAAAGCACTTGCTTTCGATCATCATTGAAATACTTTCCGGGGAAATTCAAACCGTTTAATTTCATTTTTAACGGTTTAATATCCGAATGAAAAAATCGTTCTTTTTTTGTATTTCTTTTTTTTTCAAGATAATTCTCACTGTTTGATGTTCTTTGATCAAATGTAAACTTTCAGGAGAAAATATCTACTCGAAAAGAATAAGGCGATGAATTTTTCTTTCTCTCCCCTCCCCCCCCCAAAAAAAAACAAAACAAAATAAAAAAAAACAACCAACCAACCAACAAACAAACAAACATTGAAACACAAATTAATATTCTACTTTGATGATAGAAGGTGGAAAGGAAAGTTAGTTGCCTTCTTCTTTTTTTTTTAAATGAAGCAAAGTCTCTTACATTATCTGTGTTATTTCATATACTTTACCCCCCCCACTCTCACCCCCCACTCACTGTTATCGTAAGGGTTATCATCTCAGAAAATGAATTTGGTGACCCGTGTTCAAATCCAGGGCAAGGCCGTTTTTATTTCAATACATGCTAGATACATATCCAAAACATCACCAATTACGACTTGGCACAAGGTCATTTTTATGTGGTACTATTTACCAACCCCTCCGCCAGGGCAGGATATGACACAAGGTCAATTTTTAAGCGGAGTTTAACAGGTTTGAATTCAGAGTTTTCCTTCTCCTAGACTAGTTGCCTAACCAAGGCTGAAGAACCTAGTCTGTCCTACTATTTACCCATAGCTGGAGGGACAATAATTGGATTCATACCTTTCCCAAGGGTATTAGTGCAATGTGAAATGCAATCGGTCTCGTCCAGAATTTGAACTCGTATCCCCGCGTTTATTTCCTACGGCGATAACGACTACACCACGTGTGGTGAGCTATGGACAAATCGAGAGTCATGTGCCGTCACAAAAAATACTTGAACCCGTCGGCATTCCCTCATTGGGGTGCTTCAAACAACTAGCAATAAACTCTGCCCTGCAAAACAAGTATTGCCTGAGGGTATGACACCTGGGACCAGAGGAATCAGACGAAACGCTCAATACCACCCACCCGGGTCGCGCCTGGGAGGATGACGTATTGCTTCGATGGAATACATACTAACACTCTTCGTGAAAAGGTATGAATGCAACTATTCCCCTATCCCACCAGCTCTGGTGATATAGTAGTGCAGACTCTTGTACGAATTACGCCCCTTGCTTATCGCTGACTACTATTCTCTGGCGCTAGGTGACACAGAAGGGTCATTATCTCTCGTATCTACCAAAATAGTTCTGTTAATGATCACCAGGGGACGATGCCAAGGTAGTATAAATGAAGAAAGCGGGAAAAAAAAATTCTCTTTTTCCACCAGGATCAGTCCAAATGATTCGGGAGTGTCCTCGTGGTGTAATGGTTAAAGCGATGGACTGCGGAATCGTAGTACGCGAGTTCGTACTCCAGTCGCGCTATTACGTTCACTTTCGGGCAAATACCCTTAGGAAAGGTATGAACCCCCTTATCCTCCCAGCTATGGGTTAAATACTACCACTACTGTTCTTCTAGGAGAATGGCTTTGGCATTAAATAACCTAAAAAGAGTTGATATGCCATTAAACAAAGAAACCAACCAACCAACCAATCCAAAAGATTCGTGCCTTGACGACTTGCCAGATTCCAGGTCTCAATGGACACAAGGAGGTTGGTTAGATTAGGTTATTTGTTTTAATGGTATGTAAACCCTTGATGGTTACCTAAAGCAATATCCAGTTCATACATTTTTTAGTTTGAAGGTAACTTTTTAAAAACAAATCTGTGAACATTTGTTTATACACAGTTAAATGGTTTCAAGTAATGAAACGCAGTTTCTTCCAAGCAGCGATCGTGTCAATACAGCTATATGCATGCACCACCTGGACGCTAACTAAACGTATGGAGAAAAAGCTTGACGGCAACTACACAAAAATGCTGCGAGCAATATTGAACAAGTCATGAAGGAAACACCCCACAAAGCAGCAGTTATACAGCCACCTACCATCCATCACGAAAACTATCAAAGTTAGACGAACCAGACTGCTGGAGAAGTAGGGACGAGCTCATATGTGATGTACTCCTATGGACTCCTTCTCATGGCTGAGCAAATGCAGGGCGACCAACCCGAATCTATATACAGCAGCTCTGTGACGATACGGGGTGTATCCCAGAGGACATGCACGACAAGATCATGATGATGTTTGCTATATAACTCTAATAACTCAAACTGATCTTGCCCAGTCGGCTAGAGATGTGGAATACTCTGAGTGCTTCTCTGCAGTGGGGTAAAAAAAAACACCGACGATTGTCCTGGATATCACACTAAACAATCTTATGGTGAGGGCCCAGTAATCCAGGAACTTTGGGAACAGAGTACTCCTTCATTGCCATCGCCCCCAGTGTAATATACTTGCTTTGCTAGCGCACAGAATGTCGTGGATGAACTATTGGCGATATGACAAGAAATAACCCACGAATGTTGATACGACATTAAAAAAAGAAACTAAAGCGGTCCCATAAAAATTTTTGCTTTGTTTTTACTACATTTATCATTCCCAACCGTCAAAGCAATTATCTCGCAATACTGGGATTTTTGTAATATATCACCTTGACCTGAGATTAACCCAACAGATGTTGTTGACATACATCTGGCCGTAGATAAGATCAACAAAATGATTACCGAAAACAAGTAATGCGTTGGTGTAAGCTATGATCAATGGAGAACAAGCATTGCGTGGGTATAAACCATAGCCACTGAAAAGCAGGCATTGCGTGGGTGTAAACCATGGCTAATGAAAAACAAACATTGCGTTGGTGTAAGCTGTGATTAATGGAAAACAATGGGTCGCGTGGGGGTTTTAAGACAACATAATGTCAAGAATTTTGACTGAGGTCAATTTCCGTTGGTAGTTCTGACTCCCGACAGGTCCTCTGTGTACGCGAACTCTCTCTCCGCTTACTCTCCTGTTCCACACAGGTGTCACCGTCGACGAATAAAAACATAAGATTATATATTTTCCTCGTTGTTGTCAAGACCCATCATTACTTAGGTAATAACCGTCATAAAGGTTGATATATAAAAGGTAATGCAGACATTAAACTTGTCAACTCAGAAATGTTTCTTAGTAAATGGTTTCAAGTAAATATTCAGTTTTCAGTATTTGCTGACAGTCATTAAGATAGATCTTTCCAGACAAACTTCAAATTAAACGGCTAACATTAGTTAGATATTGTATAGTAATTAGAACACTGCTTTAATCAAAGAGTCGACATCTCCTCACAAAACGGTTATTCTCGGAATGTAGTAGCCAAGTTCACCTACCTAGGAAGCAATGTCTTATTAACCGAGACTGACATGAACATGCGATAAGCAAAGGCCCGGACAGCTATCGGTAGGATCTCGGTCATATGGAAGTCAGACCTGACCGATGAAATAAAACGCTGTTTTGTTTCAAGTAGTAGTCGTGTCGATACTGCTTTATGGATTCACTACATGGACGCTAACTAAATGTATGGTGAAAAAGCTTGACGGCAACTATACAAGAATTCTGCGAGCTATACTGAACAAGTCCAGGAGGCAGCACCCCACAAAGCAGCAGCTATACGGCCACTTACCACTCATCACGAAAACCATCCAAGTTAGAAGAACCAGATATGCTGGAGAAGTAGAGGAACTCATAAGTGACGTACTCCTGTGGACCCCTTCACATAGACGAGCAAAGGTAGGATATCCATCTAGGGCCTACATCTAACAGCTCTGTGCCAATACAGGGTGTAGCCTTGAAGACGTACTGGAAGCGATGGACGATAGAGACGGGTGGCGGGAGAGAGTCAAGGAGATCCGTGCTTTTTTACCCCGAACGTGACTTCAAATTGCTAAATATTTCAGAGGGAAGGCTCTCGAAGCAAAATGTTTATTATTGTAGGAAATGGACACAGTGACCCGAGTTCAAATATTGGATGTGGTTGTTAACCTTTCACATAGCGATAATACCCAATCATCAATCAGTAAATAGTAGGGAAGACTGACTTTTTAAAACTACGGCTTGGCAATCAGTCGAGGCAAAGGAAAACTCTGGACTCAAATCAGTTAAACTTCGCTTAAAATTGACCTTGTGTCATACCCTATTTGTGAAGGAGGCTCGTGGAAATTCATATACATTTCAGTCAGGAAACTGTTTATATTTCATACAAGAGTACAATATAACTATAGCAACCGCTCTCGGAGAAGGAAAACAAATTGTTCTCCGCTATTTGAAGCGATGGTGGGGAAAAGGTCATCCTTGCTGGAAATAGACTCGGCAACGCAAGTTCAAATCACGGACGGGGTTTTTTAAATTTTCACATTGTGCTAAAACCCTTGAAAAACTTATCTCCATTCAGTAAATAATTAACCTTCGTAGGGCCATTGGTTTAAGAAATGACCAAATCTGATTTCAAAACAGTTACTCACTGCTATATGAAGCGCTGTTTGCATCACGGTTATCGTCGTAGGAAATGGACAATCAATCTATCTAACTATCCATCTGTGAAACTGTGTTGGCGATTCGTTGTGTTGGTGTGTGTGTGCGTCGGTCAGAGAATTTCTTTGTCTGTTTTGGCACGAAACCCACACAAAGGGCCTGGGGGCGAGATCTCCCGTGAGACCAGAAATGGAGGAGGGAAGAAAGGTCCCAGAGAAGGCAGAGAGAGAGAGAGAGAGAGTCAGTTGTCAAAGCTGGGCAGAATAGACCAGTCGGCTTGTGATAGCAGTCCAGAGAAGGACACTGTCGGCAGAAGGAGGCTGTGAGAGGATGGAGGTAGGGCAGAGAAGAAAGTCAACAGAAGTCAGAAAGACGGCTGCTAAGACCTGTTGACCGAGTTAACCAACGCGAGAAGAGATGAGTCAGCATTCTTAGTGGCTTTGTAGAAGTTTCACGCAAAATACACACCTGCGATAGCCCGCAAATACACGGAGAGGTTCACAAAAGTGTCACATATTCCCCCCTTCATGCGCTTGGAGCTGACCTAAGCCCGTGTTTATTCGTTTGTTCTTTCTTCTACCCTCTTAGTTGTGTTTTGTGTCTGTAATGAAGTGTGTAATGCCCCTGGTCGGAAACCACTAGATGAATCACTGGCCATGAGTAGTTTGGTTCAAGGAAGCTAAGATAGTGGGAGTTAGCCGGCCAGGGGTGTTATCACATATCTATCAATCTATCTACCTATCGTCGTAGGAAATGGACTATCTATCTTTCTATCTATATATCTATCATGGGGAGTAAACGTGATGGTCACGTGCTGGACTTTGAAATCGTAGTATTTATCTATTCATCTCGAATTATTAATATTTTTCTATCAACCTAAATCTGTTCGTATCCATCTTGATAGCAAGCTATCTGTCTCTGTATATCTATCTCAGTCTTTTCTTATATATATATATATGTGCGTGTGTTTGTGTATGTGTGTATGTGTGTGTGTGTGTGTGCGCGTTAGAACTCAACGAATTTCCATTCCAAAAAAGAAATAAATTTTTGAGCCAAAAAAAAGTAAAATAAAAAAAAAAAAGAAACGAAAACAAAAAGGCGAGTGAAACAGTATTTCTTTTTCTCTATTTGCATATTTATTAAGTCGCTAAATTCGAACTAGTTTCTAAATTTCAAGGTACTTCACAGACGACAATATTTGACTCACTGCAAAAATTTAAAGGATCAAATCCTAAAATAATTTCACAAACCTTTTCTCTCAAAATATATCAAAAATATAATTTCTAAGCTAATTAGATTAATGTATAAATCATCAACTTTTTTAAAGCTACTTTCGTGTCTACTTCAATTGTATAAATACGCGAAGAAATAATTATTTCATCAGTAATTAACGATTTGTCTATGGTTACTCAAATAAAAGTAGGTATGGAATTGTCTATACTTACTCACCTATGACTAATTCAAATACTTTTCAGTTTATTTCTTATGAGTGAAAACTTACATACTTTTCTTTCAAGAATGCATTTCCATTCAACATTGATTATCTATCATATAAGTTAGTTTTTGACACAAACCAGTTTCTCCTAAAAGAAAAAAATATTTCGCTTGCTGCTAGATTTATTTAGAGACTTACATTATCGCATTAACACCCTTCTCCCATTTTATGTTATTTTTTTTTTATTTTAAACTAATAATGACTGCTATTCTCTATTGAACGAATCTTAACAATATCTATTAAATGTATTTTCGTTCTAACTAGTTTTATCTTCGCTTACAAGAAAAGATTTCGTACTTTTGTTTTTCGGCAAGCTTTTGACTCACTTTAAAGAAAAGAATAGATCATTTTTATTTATTTATTTATTCATTTATTTATTTTCTCCTTTATCTACTATATATATATATATATGCAAGCCTTTTACTGTCTACCTGGCTATCTACTGCACTTTGTTCTTAACTATTTGTCTATCACTCGAGCTCGATATCTCTTATTCCTAATATATCCGCCTCCTTTCAGTTTGTGATTTCGTAAACAACATGAAAAAAGCAGATCTAATTTTGTCAGAATGCCCGCCGCTCACTTAGACAGCTCCATTTATTTGGATGGTAAATATTTATTTGAAGGATGTTAACCGACACCAAACTTGAAAAATAAAATAAAATAAATAAGATAAAATAAAAAACAAACAAACAGCTGATGTTCTTCCGAAATAAATCAACCATTCCTGGCCTTTTCTTTTTTTCCCCTTCAACGTTTGTATTTTCCTACTTTATTTACAGAAACATTCAAAACGGTCTGATTTTGCATGTATCCTTCTGGATATATCAACATTCCTCCATGGCTGATAAATTGTTAAAACAGTTGAACGGAAGGTATAAACATGCTCATAAAAATTCAATATCTTGCTTCAACTTAATCATCACCCAAAAATAAGGTTTCGTTTCTTTGTTTTTTTTAATGGCATATCAATCTTCGTGGATTATTCTAAGGTGTGCTTGTATGTGGCGTAAATAGTGTGTAAATGATTGAATAGAAAAGATTCTATAAATATCTGTCTATATTTCTGAGATGAGGTATTATGTACATTATTTACATTTTTCGGACTATTGTCCTCATCTTTGTCGCCGTGTTTATCACAACGTTTCGGCCGTTGTACGCTCCGGCCTTCTTCAGGTGGTTACAATGTCGAACTTAGCCTTTTATTTCGCTCACCGGGGTAGTTCCACGAGCCATGTTTAATCGATGTCAGTTATCAGCTATCTCTTCAAGGACCCATGGCACAGTTGCTAAAGGCGTTGGTTAGATCCTGTGACATACCCAAAAGAATGTGAGTTCAATACCCGGTGAAGACAGTGGAGAACTTTCTGAGGGGAAACTAATAGGAGATAACTGATAACTGATATCTATTATACATGGCTCTTGGAACTAAAACAGTCTACCCCGGTGAGCGGAATAAAGGGCTAAGTTCGACATTCAGACAACCTGAAGAAGGCCGGAGCGTACAACGGCCAAAACGTTGTGATAAACATGATGACAAAGATGTAGATTCTATAAAGTTGATAAATTTCATTTTTTAAAACTCAAGCGAAAAATCAGTAGAGTGTTGGCCAATAGTCCGAGAGCCCGAGTTTCAATTCCAGGTCGAGTCATACCAAAGACACAAAAAATGATCCTTGATACTTCCTTGTTTAACACTTAACATAATCAGGTACGTACCAAGGGTAAAGTGGAACAATCCAGGGAAAGGAGTAGCGCCCTCCTCTACACCTTGGTGTAGTAGCAATTGAAAAAGGAGCCTTCGGGTTAAGCTCACCAGTTTTACTTTACTGATTTAATCAATTACCTCTGTAGAAATCCCTGTGTCTGTTGTAGTTTTCATGTGAATAATCAGGAGGTAGTGTTCACCAATAGTCCGGGAGACGGGGGTTCAATCCTAGGTCGAGTCATACCATAGACTCAAAAAATGGTACACAATATCTCCTTGTTTAACACTCTACATAAAAAGGTACGTATCAAGGGTAAAGTGGGAAAATCAAAGGAAAGGAGTGGTGCCCTCTCTATACTTTGGTGTAGTAGCAATTGAAAAAGGAGCCTTCGGGTTGCTCTCGACTATGGTGGCCAACTTTACTTATTTCCCAATATTTACATTACAAGAAAGCAAATCGATCTGTTCACAGCAGTAGTTTTCCCTTGTTTAAAATCAAGATAATATATTTTGTGTATGTCAAAGATCTTTGTGATAGTATGGGCCTGAAAGGAAGGCCCCGAAATGGTGCACATTCTCTCCTGATGACCCCAAAAACAAGCAAGTTAAAACTGCTAGGTGGAAATGAGAATGGCTAAAGGTGCGTTTCCTATCCGCTCACTTTTCGGTGATTTTCTGTTACTTGGTAAGTAACTTCCTTCTCCATTGTTTGAAATCAAGATAATATATTTTGTTTATGTAAAAGATCTTTGTGAGAGTATGAGACTATGTAGGGGGTAAAATATACTTATTTGCTGATATTTAATGAAATACAACTGAAAAAAAAAAATCAGCAAGAGTTAACAGAATGGAAGTATAAACCCAGCTAAGTAAACAAAAGATTTTCAATGTAAAATAATCCAGGAACTTTTAAATTAAATACGGTCGTGAAGGAACAGAATGTTAGATTTTTCACTCAAGAGAAATCAAGACGAAAGTTTTGAGTAGGAAAAGAAAAAAATCGATAATCTACTTAAGATTTATCTATTTCATCGCTTTATTCATGAGATTGATTTTTAAGATTGGTTTATAAGATTGGTTTATAAGATTTTAAGATTTATGTATATATTTATTTATAAGATTTGTAAGAAGGCTCGAAATTAGATTTTAAAAAAATTATCAATTTATGATTATAATTGATTTAAAAAATGTATTTTTAAATATCAAGTCTAAAAAAGATTCAAATTATATTGTGTTTTGATCCTTTAAAATTTGCGAGACAATTCATAATATTATCGTCTGTGAACTTTAAAGAAATTCTAAAAAGTGCAACGTCCCAGACAAAGTAGCTGATTGGTCAAATAAATGCAAATATATCGATATAAAAATTACGCTTTCTAGAGGTTATGTTAGCAAAAAAAAATAAAAAAAAAAATAACAACACTCTAGTATGGACATCAATTGATTTTCTCTCACTATATATGTATATCTATATATTAATTTGCTAAGCTCTTTTGCTTAGATGTGACACAAGGCCGAATGAATGGGGCACCCGATGAGACGCGAACTCACTCTTACAGATTTGCTAGTCAAACTTGCTAAACATTACACTACCCGATGAGCTATATATATATATGTATATATATAAAGTAAGTAAAGTTGGTAACTGTAGTTGAGGGTGACCAGAAGGCTCCCTTTTCAATAGCTACTACACCGAGGTGTAGGGTAGGACGCTACTCCTTTCCCTGGATTGCTCCACTTTACCCTTGATACGTACCTTATATCGCTGAGTATTAAACAACGAGGTATCAAGTACCATTTTTAAAGTCTTTGGTATGACGCGAACTGGGATTGAATCCAGGTCTCCCGGATCATTGGCAAACATTCTACTCACAAGGCCAATGCGCCGGTATATATATATATATATATATATGAAACACAGTTTCTTCCAGGCAGTGGTCGTATTGATACTGCTGTATGGATGCACTACTTGGACGCTAACTAAACGGCTGGAGAAGAACCTAGACGGCAATTACACAAGAATGCTGCGAGTAATATTGAACTAGTCCTGGCGGCAACTCCCAACAAGGTCCCAACTATACGGCCACCTGCATTCCATCACGAAAACTATCCAAGTTAGACGAACCAGACATGCAGGACACTGTTGGAGAAACAGGGACGAGCTCATAAGTGATGTACTCCTATGGAACCTCAGATATGGCCGGGCAAAAGCAGGACGACCAGCTCGAACATACATTCAGCGGCTATGTGAGGATACGGGGTGTAGCCCTGAAGACCTGCCTGAGGCGATGAACGATAGGGAGAAGTGGCGAGAGAGGGTCATGGATAGCCGTCCAAGCGGCACGACATGATGATATATATATATATATATATATATATATATATATATATATATATCGAGTAATATTAGATCTACGAGATGTATATCTAACACCAGTAAAATGTTTGGTCCTCTTAAATATCCGGTATATATGAAGCTCGCGTGGTTTAGACCTGCCATTCAGATATTCGCTGACAATATTTTTTCCACCGGCATGCGTTGTTTTTACTGTTAAGGTTCGAACCATATTTACACCAGATTTACCTTCTTATCTTTGCAAAAGAATGTCTTACCTACACTGAAACAAAATGTGATGGTTTATAAGTTTCAGTGTCAGTGTGATGCTGACTGTATTTGATAGAACAATACAGAAGTTGGGGGTGCGTGGTGGACAGCCGGTGCCACGAGGAACAGATAGGCAGTCATAGCCGTTAACATCACAGTCGCACGAGCTTTCCATTCACAAACACTAATGCGACTATTATTTATGCCGGAAGGATCATTTCGATGAGCGTTTTTCAGCCGTGCAAAAGGCTAGGAGTAAGAAACATTTAGAATTATTAGAAGCACTAGCCATGACTGAATATCGCCCTAGCCAGTGCCAGCAGAGGAAATTCATATACCCTTTAGAATCATTTAGGAGATCTGAAGAGACATTGCTTTTTTTAATCTCTCCTTTCCACAACTTTGCTGTTCTTCATCTCATTTTTGTATATAATTGTAGTATATTTTATCGTTTGTTTTCTATTTTAAAAAATTAGTCAGGATGTTTATGTCTTTTATCAAAATATGATTCCACCTTTTAAATTATCATTTATATATATATATATTTATATCTTTAAGAAAAAACCAAAGACCGGTTAATTTAGGATTATAAATTTATTTCCATCCTGTTTTTCAGTTTCTGGTGTAAACCAAAAACACGAAGAAAAAGATAACAGGACTTCTTCAGATCCAATGGATAAATAAAACAGAATAGACACGTGGGGTGGAGGGGGAGGGAGAAGAGATTAAGGAGTTACCTCCTCGTTTTATTGAATTTCCGTTTTTTTTTACCAATTTATTTTATTTTCAAATTTCGTCAGTTATAATTACGGTAATTTAAGTTTTGTATTTATTTGTTTAATTTATTTTCTTTTCATTTCAGTTTGATAATTAACTTTTAAGAGAAATATTAATGTTTATATTAATTTCGATGCCATTTATTTAGCTACCTAGTGTTTCTATTTTTTTTTTCCGGTTTCACTATTTATTTCTATGTTTTTAAATTTCTTGTCTATAGTTTAAATTTAGTCTTATGTCTACATCTAGCTATTAATTCACTTCTTTTATTTAATAATTTATCAGGCCATTTATGTATTAGAATATGTATTTTCTCTTCCAAGCACACACACACACACACAAAAAAAAAATTACATTGAGCTCTCCACTAGGAAAATCTAAATGTTCAGCTCCTGAATGATTTTCTTGTCCTGAAGGAATTACTCCCAACTCTGGTTTAACTGGACCGAAAAATACCTATATATATATATATATATATATACAAATTTCTTTTAATATAATAGACATTTTCTGTCTACATATTTTCTTGTTGATACTTTCATATTGCCGTATTGATTTTATAGTATTCGGCGGGAAATGATTGATTTATTTTCCGTAATTGTCTATTTCCCAATTACTATCTGTCCGACTTTTTTTTATTTATAGAACAATTTTAAAAGTCAACGCTACACACTGCAACGGCACAGACGCTCTTTTTCTTACAAAGTAGTAATGTACATGCAAAAGTTACATCACTTTTGTAATTCCCCCTCCCCTGATGATGGAACAAAGTCGGGAAGAAATTACTTGGGAAATAGACAATTATGGAAAATATATCAATCAATTGCCACCGAATACTATAAAATCAATACGGCAATATGAAAGGATCAACAAGAAAATATGTAGACAGAAAATATCTATAATATTCAATGAAATTTGTATTAATGAACAAATGCTGCCAATATATATATATATATATATATATAAAATTAACTTAAATCACGAGTCGGAAATCTACTAAAGTTTCACCTTGTCGGATCATCAAGGGATCTGACGAGGTTGGCCTTTTCTTTCTTTTTGACCTATAATATTTCTTCTTTTTCCCCCGGGCGGTGATTCGAGATACTCTTATCTCTTGTTCCTGGCCGGATTTTTTTCTTTTTTTCTGGTTCCGTGATTTTAGATTAGTATATATATATATATATATATATATATATATATATATATATATATATATATATATATATATATATATTTGTGTGTGTTTCATAAAATAATAAAGACAAATTTTGTCTGTATAATTCATTTAAGACCCTTTCAAGTTTTCTGTTAAGTGTCTTCATTTGAGGTTGGAATTGGTAGATGTATTTTCCTAAATTGTCCGGAGCGCTTTAGGACCCTTCATAGGCCATAATCAGTGGGTTGCTTGCTTGTGTAAGGTGTGCTTGTATTTTTTAAAAAGGGTTTTGAAAGTTTTTTTTTCCGTATTCCTATGTATTCTATTTCCGTTGATAGCGTTCCCTTTTTAAATGCATCAGTTACCCTGTTTTATCCAACTCTGCGTTCCCATATTTTCGTTCTGGTATAAACTTTCCAAACTCTTTTTAAAGAAATACAAACACACCTTACATAAGCAAGCAACCCCTGATGATGGCCTATGAAGGATCCGAAGGCGCTTGAGACAATTTTCGGATATTCATCAACCAATTTCAACCTGAAACTAAGACACATATCGGAAAACAGGAAAGGATCTTAGATAAATTATACAGACAAAATTTGTCTTTATTATTTAATGAAATATTCTTATATATATATATATATATATTGATCAAACAGCCAATTTTTCTTGTCTTAAACAGCCAACTTTTCTTGTTGTACGACTTTTCCAATTTTTTATATATTTTTACACTTTTTATACATCCATCTACACTTAAAATCACTGATAAAACCCCTCACAATCCTGATGATGGTTCAGCAGAACCGAAACGCTATAGTGTCGACTGACTTTTATTTCTCTATAAAGCTCTTCTTTCTATTTGGACCACTTGTTGTAAATTTTTCTTCATATATATATATATATATATATATTGTCAGTAAATTTTCTTATCCACCTACATGTATTTTTCTTTCTGTTTGCTTCTTTTTACAACACACACACACACACACACACACACACACACACACACACACACACACACACACACTATATATATATATATATATATATATATATATATATATATATATTCATGTATGTTATCTTATGCCACGAGGTTTGTAATTGCGTTTATTGTACGTTGATTTATGGTTTCAAGTATTTCTATATAATTCAAATAATTTCATGGTTTCAAGCAATCATTTCTATTTGATAAGGGACTTTTCTTTGCTCTCAGTGATATTTTTTCGTGTAACTTATAATAATCCTTAGTCAACAATTATTACTTTAAATAACTTTTCTTAATTCAAATAATTTACTGTTATTTGGCATCAAGTATTCTTATCGATTACGAATAATCTTAAACAGCTTTATTTGACCCATAGATGTGACCCTAACAGGTACTACCACAGGGGGCTTTCTCATCTGTAAGGCATAAACTCAGTATATTTCAAGACCAACAGGCCGAAGTTTAGAATATCACTCACATCCTCTATCTCTGTCTATCACTGTCTCCTTCTCTAATTTTTTCTTTTAACTGAGAGTGTCTCTGTCTCTCTCATATATAACAAGCGGAAATTTACACGATTCGCATTTATACGAAAAGTGAAGACACCTTCATACTTAGTCGGCTGAAGTGGCAGATCCTTCACACAATTGGTGTCCCTTATTTTTTCTCTTATTTTTTCTTTCTTTCTTTTTTTTCTTTCTTTTTGCTCTCCCGTTAATAGACGTTCAAACATCGTATCTCGGTGCTGTAATTACCTAGCTGACGAAAGCAAAATTGTTAGGTCCATGGCTTTTTCTATCAAAGCCTTATTGCCTACCATTCAGAGTATATTAATCCAGCCTATTCGCCTTTACAGCAGCCTCATTGGTTGAACATGAGTCACTCAGTACTTGGACCGTCCAACACTCTTACAACACGAACAATCAACTCAAATAAATTTGAATTTCTTTTAACTCTCCCTGGGGCATCTTTTCTTGAATGAGCATATGCACGAATCTCTCTGTCTCTCTCTAACACGCACAAAGATATATATATATATATATATATATATATGGTGGTTAAAAATGCTAACACTTCTATGGGAACATCTTTATAATATAATGATTCCTAACAGTTTCCATCTGTTCCCTATCACTGTCGACATATTCTTGGAATATTCGCACAGGAAGCCTCCATAATACCAGTTTTACATTGCTAATAAAAGTACATATATAGAAAGGGATTTTTTTATTATCTGTGAAAAATTCCAAAAATTTGTAGACAGAAACGATGAACAGCTGAAGATTGTTTGAAATCATATAATAAAAGTATAGCTAGAGAAGTGTTAAGATTTTAAAACATAATATATATATATATATAATAAAAAAAAATTTCTCAAAAACAGAAAATAACCCCCAGAATCAAACAATGGCCGAGCTGGTTGGGGCTGCAGAATACACCGTCTGCCTATTTTCAAAGGAGTAAGACTCCCACAATGAATGTCCTGATATGACACTAAGCAATCAGATGGTGAGGTTCCAGTGATGCTGGAGTTTTGGGGAATGCTGCGTACTCCTACATTGCCATTGCTCCCAGGTCCACTCTAGCCCGGGGATGTAGCACCTCTATGGGTTAAATAGAAATGTTTGATGTTTGAACTGTCAACTTATGCTAAACTGAATTGTTTGAAATAGAACAGTTTTTTACATTTAACTGTGTGTACATAAAAATCTGTACTTATGCTAAACTGAATTATCTGAAATTGAACTGTTTGATCATTTAACAGTAGGTAATCAAATGACTGGTGTTTAAATGAATTGATTTTTATGCATAGCAAGACTTGAAAACGTCAAACTGTGTGAAAACAAATGATTAATGGTAAATAGAACTGTTTGTATTATATAACAAATCAAACCAGAACCAAACAAATTTAAAATTTACGACCGAGTTTAGCGTTATCCATTTTTAGATGACTCGAGGATCGACGCCGTATCGATGCTTGCCGTTATATATTGTCATCCACAGACCGACTGTCTCGTTGTATCACAACTCTTCAGTGTGGCCTGACACGTAGGACACTTAAAGCTGGGATCGAAACCCGCCCAACTTTACGTTAGACTTAGTAGAGGATTAAATTTTGTGCACAAAATACGCTTGAGAAGCTGTAGTGTTTGTATATACATTTTTTGATTTATTCATATTTACCAACCCCTCCGCTCGGGCAGGATAGGACGCTATGTCAATTTTTTAAGCGGAGTTTAACAGGTTTGAATTCTGGGTTTTCCTTCTCCTAGACTAGTTGTATCACCAAGGCTGAAGAACCCAGTCTGCCTTGCTATTTACCCATAGGTGGAGGGAGAATAGTTGGATTCATACCTTTCCCAAGGGTATTAGTGCGATGTGAAATGCAATCAGTCTCGTCCAGGATTTGAACTCGTGTCGCCATGTCCATTTCCTACGACGATAACCATTACACCACCAGCACCTCTCCCTATTCTTTCTCCCTCATCAATTTAACTCTCTTTCTTCAATCCCAGTCTTTCTCTTTTCCTTTTGTCATATTCTCTCATTTTGTTTATCTCTTTCTCCCTTCATTATCTTTCTCATATCTCTCTTTGTTCTCGTCTCAATTTTCTCTCTCTCTCTCTCTCTCTCTCTCTCCCTCTCTTTCTCACTAATCTCTTCCACGTGTATCTTTCTCTTTCATCTCTCTCGTTCCTTCTCTCTCTCTTCCTCATTTCTCTTACCACTCTCTCTCTCATATCTAATTCATCTTTTCATCTTTCTCTCTCCTTTCCCTATCACTTTCTCCTCTTTCTCTCTCTCTCTCTCTCTCATCCAATTCTGTTTTGTTCCTTTTCTATCAAATTTCTCGTCCCTCTCATCTTTCTCTCGTTTCTGTCTTTATTTCAACTCTCTCTCCCCCCTTCTCTCTCTCCCTCTCTCTCTATTTTACCTTCCACCACTCTATCCTTTTCCAATCTTACATCTCTTTTGTCTTGTCCGTCTCTTTCTACCTCTGTTTTCTTTCTGTCTGTCTGTCTGTCTGTCTGTCTCCCTGTCTCTCTCTCTCTCTCTCATCTCTTCCATATGTGCTTTTCTGTCTCATCTTTCTTATTCTTTTATCTTTCTTATCCTCATCTCTCTCTCTCATCTCTCTCTCTCTCTCTCTCTCTCTCTCTCTTCCATCAGTCTATCCTTTTCTAATCTTACATCTCTTTTGTCTTGTCCGTCTCTTTCTACCTCTGTTTTCTTTCTGTCTGTCTGTCTGTCTCTCTCCCTCTCTCTCTCTCTCTCTCTCTCTCATCTCTTCCATATCTGCCTTTCTGTCTCACCTTTCTCATTCTTTTATCTTTCTTATCCTCATTTCTCTCTCTCTCTCTCTCTCTCTCTATCCTTTTCTCTTTTTTCATCTCTTTTGTCATGTCCGTCTCTTTCTACCTCTGTTTTCTGTCTGTCTGTCTCTCTCTATCTTCTCTTCTATATGTCCCTTCCTGTCTCATCTTCCTTATCCTCATCTCTCTCCTTCCCCTATCACTTTCTCCTCTCTCTCTCTCTCATCGAATTGTGTTTTGTTCCTTCTCTATCAAATCTCTCGTCACTCTCATGTTTCTCTTGTTTCTGTCTTTATTTCAAATCTCTCTCACCCTCTCTCTCTCTCTCTCTCTCTCTATTTTATCTTCCATCAGTCTATCCTTTTCTAGTCTTTCATCTCTTATGTCATGTCCGTCTCTTTCTACCTCTGTTTTCTTTTTTTTTTTATTAACCAACCGGCACCAGCCCAGTCGGCTGGGGCTGTAGAATACAACGTCTGCATCTCTGTTGAGAAGTAAAACTCGCCGCAGTGACTGTCCCGGATATGATATTAAAGCATCTGATGGTGTGGCTTCAGCCTTGGCGATTTGGAGAATGTAGAGTACCTCTTCATTGCCATTGCTCCTAGGTCCACTTTGACCTGGAGTGGTAGCACTATCTATGGGCCAAACATGTTTGAAGACTTTATTTTGAAGGCATGCAAATCATTTCGAAGGCATGTTGAGACAATAATTGAAAAAAAGAAAAAGAAAAACAGGCGGCCATATTGAATAAAATTTATTGTTTTATGTCTATCTTCCCATTTTGCTGTTTATTTTTAAAATTAAAATAAATTTTATTTCATAATAGAGTGGTTTATTATGATACTAGAATATCCCTAATTTTGCTTCAAGTTCCTGTATACATGAAGAAAAGGGACAAGACAAATAGGAATATTACCTTTGGTCATCGTCAGGAGAAAAAGTTTTGTGAAAAAGAAAGGAAGAATTTTCAGAAATTTTTCGAGGTTTAAAAATAAAAATAGTTTTTGAAATAAATTTCTGAAAGGATTTGATTTGGTATATGAACAGCGATATAAAATGTACTATTGATGTAGCATGAAAAATATTGGTTGATCAAAGTGTGTCCATTCGGTCTCATATATATATATATATATAATGGAAAAGAATTTAACAATGTGGAGAAAAATTGTAAAACAACGTAATCCAAAGTGAAAAAATTTATATGAAAGGAAGTCGACGCTATCACGTTTCGGTTTTTAATAATTCATCATCTGGACAAAGAAATGATGTTATCGAGTGTTGTTAGATCATGATACATCCATTGGTGGTCTAACGACATGCGATAACATCTTTTCTAAGTCCTAATGATGGTTTATTAAAACCTAATCGTTATAGCGTCGATTTTCTTTCATATTAAATTCTTTACTTTGGATTATTTGTTTCTCAGTTTTTCTCCATATATATATATATATATATATATATATATATACATATATATTAGATTTTGGTATATATATATATATATATATATTCAAAGGGTGACCCTTCAAATTAATAGCGACTGGTCGGGTTCATTTACATACATGGGTGTTTATGGCAGTCACATTTTTATTCTTTCCAGGTCGTGTTCATTAGTTAACATATTAAATCCAAATTGTACATTTTTTAAAAAACTTTTCATCCATTTGTGTTCTTTTTTCCAATATTGATTTTATTTTCCTATTTTTAAAAAATTTCTTTTTAGGATGGTGAATTTTGCATTTTTGTTAGTCGTGACTTTTTGAGCGGAAATATTGTTCGGCAAATATTAGATCGTTCTGATTCATAGATTTTATCCTTCGTTTGTAGTAATTTAATCTAAAGTAAAACAGCCATTCTGACTTTACCACATATTGAATTTGGCAGTGTGTGCATTCCAGTAAATAAATAACTTTTGTATTTGCAGTTTGATTCGTGATAAATCTTTTCTTTTTGGTTGTGAAACTAGTGAATAAGTTGATTGATCTGAGGTGGTTGCAGCATAGGTTATTCTTGACATTGCATGGTTGGCAAAATTCAGGGGATTTTATTGTTGGTTTTCTAATGATTACTTTATTGTCTCGTATATCACTGCAACTTATTATTTCTTTGGGGTTATTTGGTCGACGACAGGTTAGAATGCTTAGTTCTTGAAAAATATCTTTTACGTTGGGGTTTACTTTCAAAATGTCTCAACACGTCTTGATTATCTGGTCTAGTGGCGGGAGAGTGTTGCTGAATGTGGTTACGAAAGAGGTAAGTTTCATCTTCATTTTTGGTTTTAGTTTTAGTTTCCAGAGGATTAAGATAGCTTTAATTGTCTTTAATTGGAATCATTTTTTGAGATGAGGCTTCTTAATCTGAGAATTAGTTTTTTATTTATTTATTTCGGACTTTGGTCCTCATCTTGGTAGTTTTTGTGTTGTTTCTTCTTTCACAAAGTTTCGGCCAAATTTCACCTCTGGCCTTTTTCAGGTGATTTTACCGCGACCTCAGATAAGAATGCTGAGTCTTGTAACCGTATCCCCAGTAATTACTGCCTTCCATAGTTGTTGTCTATCGCACCACGTTTTTGACCAAGTAAACTTCTGGCCGGCTTGGGTATGATTTGACACTGCTATCTTCTGACAATGCCCACCTGGAACCGTAGAGACTCAACGCCTCCATCTGCTGCGCAGGATGGATTTTTTGGTCTTATAAATCCAATTATTTGTTCTCCTTATCTGGTCTTCCATAGTTATTTTTTTTGTTTGCTTACAATCTTTTATCAACCGGGCCGTTAACATAATGAGTAGAGTGTTCGCCAATGGTCCAGGAGACCGGGATTCAATCCAAGGTCGAGTCATACCAAAGACTAAAAAAAAAATGGCACTTGATGCCGCCTTGCTTAAAAATCAGCATTATAAGATAAGGATCAAGGGTAAAGTGGAGCAATCCAGGAAATGGAGTAGTGCCCTCTCCTACACCTAGGTGATATAGCTATTGAAAAAGTTAACCTTCGGGTCACCCTCGACTAAGTTCGCCAACTTTACTTTTACTTGTAAGTAAAGTTGGTGACCGTAGTCAAGGATGACCAGAAGGCTCCCTTTTCAATAGCTACTACACCAAGGTGTAGGGTAGGACGCTACTCCTTTCCCTGGATTGCTCCACTTTACCCTTGATACGTACCTTATATCGCTGAGTGTTAAACAACGAGGTATCAAGTACCATTTTTAAAGTCTTTGGTATGACGCGACCGGGGATTGAACCCAGGTCTCCCGGATCAGTGGCGAACACTCTACCCACTGGGCCAATGAGCCGAAATACTATTTTACTATACAATCTTTTAATATTACATTTCTGAAGAAAAATAGAAAAAAAAACAGTCTCTATAAACAAAACATGCCGTATAAAAGCGGCCGGGTTTTGCATTGTTGGGTTTTAGTATCTCTGATGTTTCTTTGTCAGATTTTTCGGACTACAAGGGGTTTCTTGGTGATCTTTGCAGGAGCCTGTTGGAAGTTCGTCATAGAATTCTTTGTTATTTAGTTGATTGTTGATTTCTTTTAGATTATCATGAATGTCCCAGATGACTTTTGCTTCACCTTCGTCTACTTGAGTTATGATCAGGTCTTTTTAGGTTTGGTGTTCCTTTCCAGCTTCATATTTTTCCTTTGTTAGGTTGTCATGAGATAAGTGTTCTTCTTTCAGGTGTTTGATGTCTTCTTTTACTGCCATTTCAAATGTTTGGATGGTTGCCTCAGTATTGTTGGGATTGAATAAGTTTTTCGTTTTTCATTTTGAGTGTGTGTGTGTAAAATGGCCGGTCTGTGATCGGATAATCCAAAATCGACTAAGTATCAATGATATCTCTTTGTCAATAAGATTTTTTAGGCGACGTGATTTAATGAATTTACGATGATGTCATGGTGATCTCCGAAGGGGTCGGTTAGAAGCAGATCGGTAAAATCTTTCGTAATTTCGTTATTGTTTTTTTTTTAAAGATTATCATCAGTGCTCCAGATGACTGTGTCTCTTCCTTTATCAGCTTTTGTTATGATCAAGTCTTCCTTGGTTTAGAGTTCCATTTGAGCTTTGCATCGTTCCTTTGTTAAGTTGTCAGTTTATAAGTGTTTTTTTTTGTGGGTTTTGATATCTTCTTTTACTGCCATTTCAAATATTTAGATGGTTGCATCTGTGCAGTTGGGATTGAATGTATTTTTTGAATGAGTCTAAAAGGGTAGGTTCGAGATCTGTTGGTCCAAAAATGGGCTCTAAGTTGAATTCTTTTGAAAAAAGAATTTTGAGTCGTTTTCCTGGGCGTGATTATTGAAGTGAAATGGATGAAGACAAAATATTGAAGTCTTTGTTTAGTAGTCGAAATAAATTTGTCCTGAATTTGTGCCGGTTTAGATTTATTACTCGTCCGTGTCGGTCATTTTTAAGTTTGCAAGTCTTTCGAAGTTTCCTATTGGCTTCTAAGCGTCCTTAATTTGGAAGGATTGTTTTAATAGCATCGGTATATTAAAGAACTATAGACGTAGAATCAAATCTATTGACCAATGTAATATTATTCGAACGACACCCTCCGCACAAAGGACAACGACTTTAGCAAAGACGCAAAATTTACAACCATAGAAAGAATTGACAAAAAAATTTAAACATAAAATCAATAATTGAATGAAAAACCCTTAAAAACAAATGGATCCAAGGTGCAGCTGCAAAATTTGGAATAATCTAGTATATATGGCTCTATAAAGCAATATTAATTTTAATTGTAAAAATGAACTACGAAATATGAAGATAAACACAAAACAGTAAATTTACTCAATATGGCCGTCATTTTTTTTTCAATATTTTATATCAACATATTTTTGAAACGATTGGCATGCCTTTAAAATAAATTATTCAGACATTTTATTCCATTCTTCCTCCATGGCAATCTTAAGCAAACCAATATTCGAATAGGAAGTTGCATTTGCTTTGTTTTCTAAAACGCCAGATATATAGTAATCAAGGAGTTTATGGTCTGGGCTTAAGAAACTCCATTGATTTCGGAAATTTTGGGGGCTTGGTTTCGGCGTTAAGAAAATCAGAGATTCTATGTATAAACAGGATTTAGCATTTAATAACTTATAATGGTTGATACGTCATAAAACCAAACTAAACTTTATATATTCAATATGGCTGTATAAAGAGGATTTAGCATTTATTAACCAACAATAGTTGATATGTCATAAAACCCAACCCAACCCAACCCAACCAAACCAAACCAAACCAAACCATATATATTTAATATGTGTGTATAAAAAGGATTTGGCATTTATTAACCAACAATAGTTGATATGTCATAAAACCCAACCCAACCCAACCCAACCCAACCAAACCAAACCAAACCATATACATTTAATATGTATGTATAAAGAGAATTTGAAATTTATTAACCAACAATAGTTGATATGTTATAAAACCCAACCAAACCAAACCAAACCATATATATTTAATATGTATGTATAAAGGGGATTTGGCATTTATTAACCAACAATGGTTGATATATCATAAAACCAAACCAAACCAAACCAAACCAAATCAAACCATATATATTTAATATGAATGTATAAAGAGGATTTGGCATTTATTAACCAACAATGGTTAATATATCATAAA
>OY757934.1:18119578-18161051 GCA_963585895.1 Sepioteuthis lessoniana | reverse complement strand
CCCATCTTTCATACACCACAGAACCATCAACCCTTTCGAGAATAAAGTATGAGTGATATATTTTTATAAAGAACTGTGTTCGTTCGTTCATTGAAATTCATACATTATGTTTGATTATGTTAGCTCTGATATATTTATGAGAGTATACAACATATGTCTGTCCATCTATCTCTCAGACTTGCAACAAACTGTGTCCCTATTTCAAGAATAAAATGAGATTGATATATATATATTTTTTAAAAAGTGTGTTTCGTTTCGTTAATTGAAGTTCGTTCATTATCTTTGGTTATGTTCTTAGTTGGGTCCATGAGAAGTATACAACATTGTGTGTGTGTGTGTGTGTGGAGGTCTTACCTCGCTGCAGAGATGCAGTCGGTGTATTCTACAGCCCCATCTGACTGGCAATAATTTGGGAGGTGTCGTCTTCCAGCAGATCGAAGTCCTAATTGCAAACGCAGAAGAATTCGTGGTGATCGTACGTAGTTAGCGCCAATGAAGAAGTGGCGGGAACTTTTGTCTTCTACCTTTGAGAGTTTCTCCGATTCTTTCCCAACACCTCTTCAGTCTTAAACCAAAAGCTCTCTCCACACCATTTTTTTTTATCTCGATCTCTGTTGTCGTAAAATAACTTCACTTCTGATACTGAACTTTGTAATGTTATTGTTACAACTGTCAAACAAATTAATTCTCCTTTCTTTTTTTTTTCTTTTGTTTATGGCATATTAACTTTCGTGGGTTACTTAATACCAAAGTCATCCTTATCAAAGAACAGTAATTAATTATTAAACTCAAAGCTGGGGTGATTCATACCTTTTCCCAATAAATTTAGATATTCAAACTGTACTCTTATGGTCGATGGTTCGAATCTGTCTCGCGAGAGCACAATTTTTTTTTTTTTTTAGATCTTTGTAAAATTTAATCTTTGTGCCAAAAATATAATTCAAGTTTCTTTTCTGTTTTTGTTTTTTTGTTTAATGGCATATCAAATTTTGCTGGTTATATAATGCTAAAACCATCCTCTTAGAATAATAGCTCAGATACTATTTAACACATTGCTGACAAGATCACAGAGTTCATGCCTTTCCTCAGAGTAGTTGTCCAAAAGTGAATGTAGTGATTTACTAAGCCTTTTTGCTCAGATGCTGCACAAGGCCGTATGAATCGGGCACTCTGAAGTGAATTTAGTTGGGCGGCTGGAACTCAAACTGACTTACTTCGAGTGCGCCGGCCTACATATTGATCCTTGACCGAGATGTCAATCAGAGATTACTCTGAACAGGACGCACCAGTGTAAATAAGATGAAACAGTCACGTGGTTGACCTGAAATAGTAAAGTTGCTGACCGTAGTTGAGGATGACCCCAAGGCCCCCTTTTCAATAGTTACTACCCCTTGGTGTAGGGGAGGGTGCTACTCCTTCCTCCGGATTGCTCCAATATCCTTGATACGTACCTTATAATGCTGAGTGTTAAGCAAGGAGGCATCAAGTAATATTTTTTAAGTCTTTGGTATGACGTGATTTGGGATTGAACCCTGGTCTTCTGGGCCATTGGCGAACACTCTGCACACTAGGCCAATGAGCCGGTATGAAATGATATATGCAGATGCCCGTGTGAGAGTCTGAGTCAGTTTAAAGCGGAACCAGTCTGCAGTTATTGAGAGCGCCCGTTAGGGTGGCGGCACACAATAGTCTCCAGTTGAGTAGCTTCACCCTCCGGCCAAAAGGCAGAAGAAGAGCCAAGTGGGGGTCTTAAAGATAACACAGCATTGTATGGTCAAGAGAAAAAGTTATTGGTCAATATTGCAGTCTGCCTCCCTCCGTCCGTCTGTCTGTCACACCACAGAAGCTTCAACTCTTTTCGAGAATAAAGTGTAAGAGTTATATTCTTATTTGGGAGGTGCCCGTGGTGTAATGGTTATCGTCTTAGGAAATGGACACGGCGACACGAGTTCAAATCCTGGACCAGGCTAATTGCATTTCACATAGCACTAATACCCTTGGGAAAGGTATGAATCCAATTATTCTCCCTCCAGCTATGGGTAAATAGTAGGGCAGACTGATTTCTTCACCCTTGGTGAGGCAACTAGTCTAGGAGGAGGAAAACTCTGAATTCAAACCTGTTAAACTCCGTATAAAAAGTGACCTTGTGTCATATCCTGCTCGAGCGGAGGGGTTGGTAAATATGATAAAGAAGTGATTTAGTGGTTCTTACTCCATATTTATTCATTTGTTATAAGCATACAACATTACGGCACACAGTTATAAATCAGATAATGGATACAAATCCCCTAATGGATTGGACACTTGTAGAATGGGTCGGCCAAAACATTGTTTTAACAGCATCATTCACAGAAAAAAGGAGTTCAGTTGTCCAAACAGTGACCCTGTCTCAAGGTTAGTAAAAATAGATTACAGTAAAATATTTTATTTGAATAGAGAACTTGGTGGGGGCAGCTTTGTCAAGTACACATGCTATTCTATTATGAACGACAATAAAATAAACTTTAAAAATTTTGACAAAAAATGTACATGACGGATAGTTTTTGTCCTACGTTGGTCTTTTTTAAGGTCTTGTATTTCGGTCAAATCTTGGAATTGAGAATTGTCTTTGGGGTAGCCTTGTAAAGTGCAGATAATATCTTACAATAAAGGACAATAATTTCTTTTAAAATTTTGTCAAAAAAGTACGCAATTCTTTTTTAATGCCTCATATCTCCGACGATTCTTCAAATCGGCCAATATCTTTGAGATAGTATTGTAATATACAGATCTTATTCTATCATAAAAGACAATAAATTTTCGTCTCGTATCTTTCACGGCAGGTTGTTATTAGTAATCTTCCTTTCCAAATTGGTTACTGGGAAATTTTTCTATTGGATAATAGAGTTAGACAATTACCTGCTGTCTCACTAACTGCCACAGAAACATGTACACGCAACTTGTAAAATCCATCGTATCTTATAACGTAAAAGAGAATAAAACAAACTGAATCTTGGGGGTATCGCTATGGTGTTGGGGCTAATGTTCAGGACAGTGTCATCAAAGTAAGTGGGTTCGATCTCCAGTCACCCGATTACGTTCATTAATACACTTGCGGAAGGGAAGGACCTTTTTATCCACCCCCTTGCTATGGCCTGAATAGTGCCACTACTGTTCTTCAGAAAAGATGGCTTTAAATTTAGATATCCTACGAAGGTTGATATGCTATTAAACAAAGAAACCAAAAGAAACCTTTCTATATCGTAAATCTGTAGAACGTGCCGGGAATTTGGATTGGATCTTAGCTATGGGTTGAATAGTACCACTACTGTTCTTCTACAAGGAGGACATTGGTCTTAGATATCCCATGACGACTGATATGCCATTAAACCAAGAAACTAAAAGAAACCTTTCTATATGGCAAATCTGTAGAACGTGCCGGGAACTTGGATTGGATATTAGCTATGGGTTGAATAGTACCATTACTGCTTTTTTAGAAAGAGGTTGGTTGGGTTGGTTGGTTGGTTGGGTTTTATGACATATCAGCCTTTGTTGGTCATTTAACGCCAAATCCATTTTTATGTAAATAAGCAGTTCTTTTAAAAACACTTCAGTTTCGCATGAGTACAAAGTTTAATTGTTAAAACCATTTCTATTTCAAACTATTCAGTTTATTCAAACAGTTATATATAACAATTCAGTTTAGTGTAAGTACTGTTTAATTGTCAAAAACATTTCTATTTCAAGCAATTCAGTTTAGCATAAGTATGCCGTTAGTTCTATTTAACCCATAGATAGGGCCCTATTAGGTGCCACGACTCCGGGCTAGAGTGGACCTGGGAGCGATGGCAATGAAGGGGTACTCCGCATTCCCCAAAGCTCCAACATTGCTGGAACCTGACCATCAGATTGTTTAGTGTCATATCCAGAACACTCAATGGAGGGGGATCTTACCCCTCTTTTGAGCAGCAGTCGGTGTATTCTACAGCCCTAGCTGACTGGGCAATCTAAAAGGAGGGTTTTGGCCCTAGATATCCAATGAAGATTGATATGCCATGAAACAAAGAAAACAAAAGAAAACTTTCTATACAATATATCTGTAAAATATGCCGGGAACTTGGATTGGATATTAGCTATGGTTTGAATAGTTCCACTACTATCCCCTTTTTTGGTTTGATTTTATGGCATATCAATCTTTGTAGGTTATTTAACGCCAAATCCATTTTTATGTAAATAAGCAGTTCTATTAAAAACAATTCAGTTTCGCATGAGTACACAGTTTAATTGTCAAAAACATTTCTAATTTGAATTATTAAAGGAAATATATACAACAATTCTGTTTAGTGTAAGTACAGTTTCAATGTCAAAGACCGTTCAATTTCAAACAATTCAGTTTAGTATAACCATGCAGTTTAAATGTAAGTAGGGTTTAATTGTCAAAAACATTTCTATTTCAAGCTATTCAGTTTAATCAAACAATTCAGTTTAGCATAAGTATGCAGTTAGTTCTATTTAACCCATAGATAGGGCACTATCAGGTGTTACCAAACCGGGACATGGTGTACCTGGGGGCAATAGCGATGAAAGGGTGCTCCGTATTCCCCAAAGATCCAGCATTACTGGAACCTCACCATCAGATTGTTTAGTGTCATATATAGGACACTCGTTGAGGGTGTCTCACCCCTCTGCAGAGCAGCAGTCGGTGTATTCTACAGCCCCAGCCGACTAGGCAAACTATTCTTCTACAAGCATGGCTTTGCTTTTAAGTATTCCACGGTGGTCGATATGCTCTCAAACAAAGAAACCAAACGAAACCTGGAACTTGGATTTGAAATTAGTTATGGGTTGAAGTGTATCATTACTATTTTTCTGCCAGGATGGCCTGGCCTTAGATATACCACGAAGATTGATATACTATAATGCAAAGAAACGAAACGAAATTGCAGAAGCAGGACATCGACGTTATAACAATAACACAACAATTTGGTAAAAATAGGTAGTAAAGTTGGCAACTGTAGTCGAAGGCGACAAGAAGGTTCCCTTTTCAATAGCTACTACACCGAGGTGTAGGGGAGGGCGCAACTCCTTTCCCTGGATTGCTCCACTTTAACTGATACGGACCTAATAATTCTGAGTGTTAAGCAAGGGGTTATCAAGTCTTTGGTATGACGCGACCTTGGATTGAACCCAGGTCTCCCGGACCATTTGTGAACATTCTACTCTCTAGGCCAAGTTTAGCATAATTTCCAATTTTTATGTCAAATTTACACGAAAAGGGGGATTCCCTAAAGAGTTTTGAATGGCTAAAGTGCTGTACTGCGGCCTCAAAGTTAGGGAGTTCGAACTCCAGTGACGCTATAACGTTCACTTTTGGATTAATACCCTTGGGAAAGGTATGAGTCTCGTATCCTCTCAGCTATGCGTTAAGTTGTATCTCTGCCTTTTTGGCACAAAATAACCCACAGAAGATGATATACCATTAAACAAAGAAACGAAAACCGAAATGAAACTTAAATTACATTATTGGCTTAAAGATAGAATTCTACTAAGATCCTAGAAAAAAAAAAAATCGAGCTCTCGCGAGACGGATTCGAACCATCGACCTAAGGATTACAGTACACCGTCTACAGTCCTCCGCTCTACCAACTGAGCTATCGCGAGTGGCTTTAAAATGTAATGCAAAAGCAAGTTGGTCATTGATGCGTTGAATATTTTTTGTGCCAAAACTGTCTTGAGAATTTAATGATCAATGTAACAGGTATATATATATATATATATATATATATATATATATATATATTACACACACACATATACATACATACACACACACACACACACACACACACACATATATATATATATATATATATATATATAAACAATCGACAAGTGAATTGAATTTTCCAGATGTAAGAGCTAGTGTTTTTTACGTCAAGAATTTTGATATGTATCGTTCATAGAGTAAAATTAAATGTATTTTATTACCCAAGTAGAATAAATGTTGACGCGAAAGTTACAAAACGTAAGAGATGACATTGATTAATGAAATCTTCTTTTAATATTGGGATCGGTGCTTGTTCAGAATTGTAACATGAGGAAATATCTACACAAAATCTTTTAGTTTTTTAGGTTCAACCCTCGATGAACGATTACACACAGCCACCTATATGCCCAGTCAGCTGGAGCTGTAGAATACCCCTACCCCGAACGAGTGTCCTGGATATGACACTAAACAATCTGATGGTCAGGTTCCAGCAGTGCTGGAGCTTTGGGGAATGCGGAGTATCCCTTCATTGCCACCGCTCCCAGGTCCACTCTGGCCCGGAGTGGTAGCACTTGATAGGGTTCTATCTATGGGTTAAATAGAACTAACAGCATACTTATGCTAAACTGAATTGTTTGAGTAAACTGAACAGCTTGAAATAGAAATGTTTTTGACAACTAAACTGAACATTTAAACTGCGTGCTTATGCTTAACTGAATTATTTGAAATAGAACTGTTTTCCGACATTAAAACTGTACTTACACTTAACTGAATTGTTACATATAACTGCTTGAATAGTTTGAAATGGAAATGTTTTTGAAAATTAAACTGTGTACTTATGCTAAACTGAATTGTTTTAAATAGAACAGATTATTTACATAAAAATGGATTTGGCGTTAAATAACCTACAAAGGTTGATATGCCATAAAACCCAACAAACCAAACCAAACCAAACAGCCACCTCACCCCAAACTTCTGCTGGGCTCTCCTACAATGTTCTATTCAAAAAATAACACGAACATAAATAGTGGAGGAGGGAGTGTCCTTGTGGTGTCAATAGATTAAACGCTGAACTGCGGAATCATAATAAGCGAGTTCGAACTCCAGTCGCGTTATTACGTTCACTTTCAGACAAATACCCTGGGGATAGGTATGAACCCCCCTAATCCTCGCAGCTATGGTTTAAAAAGTACCACTGTTGTTCTTCTTGAAGGATCGCTTTGACATTAAATAATCCACAAAGGTTGATATGTCTTTAAACATAGACACTAAACTAATATAAATACAGATCCAATAAAAAAAAGTGAATAAGAAAAAAAAACTAATAGCACTAATACCCCTGGGAAAGGTATGAATCCAATTATTCTCCCTCCAGCTATGGGTAAATAGTAGGTCAGACTAGGTTCTTCAGCCTTGGTGAGGCAACTAGTCTAGGAGAAGGAAAACTCTGAATTCAAACCTGTTAAACTCCACTTAAAAAACTGACCTTGTATCATATCCTGCCCGAGCGGAGGGGTTGGGTAAATATGATAAGAAACAAAAACTACCAGGTCGAAAAAAAATGTATACAAACTTGTCCGAGGATTTAAGTACACAATATGAATCTTGTCAGTGAAAATAGCCGTTTTCCCAATCGGCTTGGGCTGCAGAACACACCGACACACATCTCTTCAGCGGGTTAAGACCCCACTCCAATGAGTGTCCTGGATATGACACTAAACAATCATGGCGAGGCTTCTGTAATGTTGGAGAGCTTTGGGGAATATGGAGTACTCGTTCATTGCATCGCTCCCAAGTCTACTCTGGCTCGGAGCGGTAGCACCTGATCGGGTTCCATAAATGGGTCAAAGAGAACTAAAATGCGTACTCATGCTAAACTGAATTGATCGATATTGAACTGTTTTTGTACGCTAAACTTAATTGCTTGAAAATATAACTGAAACTGTACTTACGCTTAACTGAATGGTTTGAAATAGAACTGTTTTGGAATTTAACTGTTTGTTAACAAAAACTATTCTTATACTAAACTGAATTGTTTGAATTAGAACTTTTTGACTAAATTGAATAGCTTGAAATAGAAATGCTTTTGACTATCAAACAGTATACTTATGCTTAACTGAATTGTTTGAAATAGAACTGCTTATTTGTATAAAGGTGGATTTGAATTAAATGACCTACAATGGTTGATATGCCATAAAAAACAACCAACCAAACAACCAACCAACTAAACAAACAAAAAAAAAATGTTCGCTATGGACGAATTAAATAAATATCTAAATTTTTAGGGGTTTTGAAGTTTCTGTTGGATGTTATTGGTTTTGTTTGGTTGGTAGTAGTCGGTTTTGGACTTAGATATCTAATTTCATTATTTTCTTCTACACCCCATTTTATTCGTAAGCTTCTTAATCCATGAAGGCTGCAAAGGAAGAAAAAGAAGGAGACAAAGATAGGAGATACCTTTTAAATTTCAATTTTATCTTTTGGTTTCATACGGCTTCTCTGTCGCGATGAATGTGTTCCTGGACTATTTTAGAACAGTTGTTTCTTCTAAATAAGGCGTTGAAATACACTAGTCATTTTCAGGATTGACACGTCCAAATTCGCTGTCGTGCAGTCCAGTGGGTATTTAGTGAGTAGAATGTTTGTTATTGTTTTTGGGCGAAGAAATGTATTCTTACGCGTGTGTGTTATTCCTTCGCTAATTGCTGTTGTTAATAAAGGAGGATGAAGAAGTAAGAAGACGAAGATGCTGTTAGCTTTTACATGAAGGTTTTTAATGGAAGCATGGAATAAAGAGTTTACATTTATACTGCAAGTCTCGTAGTAAGGAGAGAAGTAAGGAAACGAAATGAAGTTATGGGAGAGTGGAGAAAACAGCGCGTCTTGTTGGACGTGCGAGGGAGATATGTTCGCCATAAGTATAGCAAAAGCCGTGTTTGCTGTTTGAGGAGAGAAACGTTGAAATCACCGTGAGTTTGTGATTCTAGTTGTTTCGGAGAGAAGAGTAAATGTGTTCAGAATGTGTTGCCCAGAGGTGCAGTCGCTAGGTGTAGGAGCGGAATTCGGCATCGCAGTCGACATAGCCAATTTTGAGGGTGACGTAAAGTTGTTCCTGTGAGTGGCGTATTGAATTTATCTAATTCATATTCAACTGGGAACCCTTGGTCTAAGGGAAATAGACACAAGGGATCCATAAATGAGATAGCTTCCCTCATTGTGTCCATGCTGCTACTGCTATTGAAGAGCAGCCAGTGAGACGTCTGCACTGAACGAAGTTGTTCAGCCAAAGAGAGTGTTTGACGGTTTCCCCAATTTGTGCTGCCCTGAAAGGTGGTTCGGATTGATTAGGATAATTCATCCTGATTGGGTGAAATTATGCGTCGACACTAACGGTCGAATTAAATTAGGCACCAAACAAAAATACGAAATGTCTTCTGTTACAGGTGTTTTTAATTTAGGCTGCTGATAGAGGCGACACGGTCTTACCCTAAGTACGAAGCTTGGGCGAACGCGTGCGCTGCCATATAGAAGCCGAGGTAAAGATGGTCCGTCTAGTATTAAAAGTAATGCCTAAATGAGTTTTAAGGTCTACTGGTGGGACGGTGAGCGAACGTGCCTCTGAACAGACACGTGGTTTTCTCCACCAACATCAGGAGAAATGAGGTCTTTCTTATCCAATTGGTCACTGCTGAAAGGGAACGCGTTTCTTTCTTTATCGCTGATAAATCTTGTCATCTAGCATGTGCAGTTACCACTTTCTGTCAGAGGTTTCTGAGAACTGCTTATCTTTAGATGTATTTTATTTTGTTATTTTTTTTCTAATCACTACAAATTCATTGACAATATTGTAAAATTATTTGTTATGAATTACAAACCCAGAACATATATATATAAATATATATATACATTATCCAACGCCAAGTCATTCGATGGTGGGAACGATTCTATTTTCGGATTTTCTTTCTACCATATCCATGTAATTCAAAATCCAAAAAAGAGCTCAATGTAAAAAAAAAAAAAAAATAATAAATTAAAATACACAGCAACCCCCATCCAAAAAAAAAAAACAAACCTCCCCCCCCCCAAAAAAAAACAACAAATACTGAAAAGGAAAGAGAAGTAGAAATTTGATACATCTCGATACAGGAACTGAATATATTTGTCAACCAGACAGGAAAAACAAATGATCTGGTTTTTAGATGAAAAAAAAAAAAAACAAAACAAAAAAAACAAAAGCAAAAAAAAAAAAAAACATGCAATTTGGGTTAAGGAGATAAAGTGGGTTTTTCTAAATTCATTTCTGAAATTTCTCATTATTTCTTTGGATGAAGATGCAGGTTTAACATTTAAAAAAAATATCGGGGCTGATGAAATAAATGTTATTTTAAAAAATATGGGTAATTTTTAAAGGTTTTTCTCATATATATATATATATATATATATATATATATATATATATATATATATATATAATTTTTTGTTGTAGGTCTAAAGAGAGAATAAATATATTTTCCAATGAAGAGCTTTACGAATAAATTTGTAGTTTTTAGAATTTATTTCTTTCTTGTTTTTATATACGTGTATGTTTCTAGCTTGATGCTTTGTGTGTGTGAGTGTGTGTGTTGGAGAGGTTTCGGATTCCACTTGTACAGGGTGATCCCAAAAAAAGCAGAACCCAGAAACTTTTTTATTACTTCTACAAAAATAAAGCAAAATAATTCTAATTTTGTAAACTTGAACTTCTGGACATGTTGGTGAATACTATGGTCCCAATTTTTCATGCACAGAATCTACTTCATATCCAGAAAAAAAGAAAAGGCTAGAATTAAATTTATGAATTTCAGTCAAAAATATATGGGTTCTGTTTTTTTTTTTTGGTGGGGTCACCCTGTAATTATTTTTTCTGCGCGTGTGTGTGAATGTGTTTCTTGTGATTTTTTATGTATATGTATATATGTTTGTTTGTTTCTATTTGTGCGTGTGTAGATTCATGTTTTATTCAACTTTGGTTTAAATCTATCAATAAAATTCTGGAGGTGCCCGTGGTGTAATGGTTATCGTCGCAGGATATGGACACGGCGACACGAGTTCAAATCCTGGACCTGACTGATTACATTTCACATACCACTAATACCCTTGGGAAAGGTATGAATCCAATTATTCTCCCTCCAGCTATGGGTAAATAGTAGGACAGACTAGGTTCTTCAGCCTTGGTGAGGTAACTAGTCTAGGAGAAGAAAACTCTGAATTCAAACCTGTTAAACTCCGCTTAAAAATTGACCTTGTGTCATATCCTGCCCGAGCGGAGGGGTTGGGTAAATAGGATCAATAAAATTCTTTTCCTACATGAGATTGAAGATGGTTCATGGATTTCTTGAGAAATCATAACGTTGGTAACTGACTTTTCTTCTTAACTCTATTAACCTTTTATCTTCATTTTTGTTTGTGGAAGATACAATAAAATTATGTGTGTCTGGTCAGTCGATATGTTTAGCCGACACTGCTTCGATAAGAAGATATCACACGCTATTTGTCCAGAAGGCCAGCAGACACGTTTGGTCCAACTGACATCCGAGAAAAAAAAAAAAAGGACGTACACCCAGTCGAGGTATATCAAAGAAAACTGAAAAAGAATTTCTCTTTGGCACCAGGAAACCCATTTTTTTAGGCATGCACGGATTAGGTTTCCGATCAGAGGCCCAATGAGAAATTGATATCTTTGTATTTATTTACTTTATTTTGTGTTTATTTCATTTTCTATGTTATTGTTTTTTATTTCTTATTTAATATAACCCATCCAACCTTACACAAACACACACACACACACACACACACACACACATATATATATATGTTCTCTGACGAAAACATCAAGCTGGAAACACACACACACACTTATATATATATATATATATATATATATATATATATATATATATATATATATATATATATATATATACGAGGTGCATACGATAAGTTTCCAGACTTTTTTCCTATGGGCATTTAAAATTGTCATAGACTCTTGAAAATTCAGTATGTTATTGCTATACATCTTATGAGATGACTGACCAATTTTTATGATTTCAGCTTCAAATGAACAGCTGCAGCAGGAATTGGAATACACCCTACTAAAGTCTGATTGTCACAGCTGGTGGATTTCAAAAATGCAATTTGACACTTTAGAAGAACGATACGCAATAAAATTGTGTTTTAAACTTGGAAAAAATGCCACAGAAACGTATGGAATGCTTTAGACTGCTTTTGGAGCATATTGCATGAATCGAGCATAAATTTTTGAGTGTTATAAGAGATTCAAGGAAGGCAGGGAGTCTGTGAGGGATGATGAGAAGTGTGGGAGGAGTAAGGAAGTCAATAGACCAGAGTTGATTGGCCAAAGGGTTAGGGTTAGTGTTACTATGTTGAGGTTTTAAGGGAGTTCCCCCTATAGTCGAAACCTTGCTCCGTGTCTTTTGTTTATTCCCTAAGCTCAGAGGATGTCGTTATGAGACAATTTAGGAGATGAAAGAGGCTATGACGAAGGTTATTGAAACGCTTACACAAGAGGACATCCACGGGGCCTTCCAGAAGTTGTTGGAACGGGACAACAAGTGCCTTGCAGCAAGAGAACATTACTTTGAAGGGGACTTGAGTTTTATGTGTGTACTATTAATAAAAATGCCCATACGAAAAAAGTCTGGAAACTTATCGTTTGCTCCTCGTATATACGGACAAAATTTATTAGAAAAAATAGTTACCAGTATATTTTAAACCGCACTACCACACACACGCTCACAAAAAATCTCCATGATACACACACACAGGCACACACGTACACTCACACACAGAGGAAAAATAACTGTTGGTGAAATCCAATACCACTTCAACACTCACATACACATACACACACGACGACAAAAACATATCAAATATAAATGAGGGGTTAAGCAAACTAAGGCAAACACACTTTAAGAAAAAGAGAGGATGACCTCTATATAAACCCATAACCAACTGAAAATCATTCAATCTGCAAACACGAATGAGTTCAAGATTCATCGACAAAGCTTTGTGCCATATATGTTGTCTGACGAAAGCAACAAGCTGGAAACACACACGTATGTAAGAACAAAAAATAAATTTAAAAAATGCAAATCTCTTCGTGGAGCAATCATTTTAAAATTATATATATATATATATATATATATATATATATAAACCAAATTTGGCATTAAATAACCATTAATAGATTGATATACAATTAAACCAAGTAACCTAACCAGAGCAGACAGCAAAAGGCATTGGTCTCTCCGTGAATTCTGATAAAACAGGGTTCATGTGTTTTAATCAAGATGGTGCTATGTTCTTAGTAGATGAAATTTGTGTTTCTGAAATTTGTGCTGTAGTTCATAAACCAATTAATAACGTAATGTGTTCTCCTGAAAGGAGTTCGAAACGAGGGACCAAAAATAATCTATTTAAATGCACCTATTACAGCCCTCTTCTCCACGAACCGTAAATGACTTGTCAGGAATTTCTAATTAAATAGTAATTTGTTCATTAATGCCTGGAAGAACCCGTCAGCTGTTGAAACCGTCTTGAGAATTAAGTAATCATCGTATTGTATGTACTTCTCTACAAAGCCTATTCGAGCAAAGAATTTGATACTAAACAAATACGCACTTGTATTGCTATTGATAAAGTAAAATAATTTGAAATGCAATGCTTCTATAGAAAAATCATATGTATTTTTATTATTATCTCCATTGGAGTTTTTCAAATCAGCGTCAGCTGATGGTCTTTCACTGGAGTCTGAGTGACAGCAAGTCTTTTCAAGTCTCCAGGACTCTTCTCAGTATTCTGGCCGTTCTCAATAATGTTGTTGTTTAGATGGTCTCCACTCGTTCACAAACTTTCAAATCCTCCAACCCCTTTAGTAATCCTTTAGTTACTATATCAAAAGCACCAAGCACAATTGGTATAATTGTCACCTTCATGTTCCACAGCTTTTTCAGTTCTCTAGCTAGGTCGAGGTATTTATCTCTCTTTTCACATTCTTTCAGTTTTATTCAGCAAAGTCAACAATTATACAGATTTTCTTTTTTTTTTTTTGTTGATTATTATAAGGTCTGGTCTTCTGGCCGAGATTTGGTGATCCGTTTGTATGTCAAAGTCCCATAGGAGTTTGTGTGTGTTATTTTCTCGGACAGTTGCTGGGTTGTGCATATACCATTTGTTGGCATGGTCAAATTTAAATTTCTTGCACATTTCCCAGTGGATCACCTTGCCCACCCAGTCGTGTCGAGTCTTGTACTCCTTCTGTGCTAATTTGCTGCATTCACTTATTATGTGATCGATAGTTTCAGCTCTGTCACCGCATAGCCTACATATTTTGTTGCGTCTTATCTATCCTCGCCTTGATATGATTGGTTCTTAAGGCGCTGTTTTGTGCTGCCATTAGGAGAGATTCTGTTTCTCTCTTAGATTTTCGTTTTCTTCGCCATGTCCAGGTTTTGTCGCGTGAGGTGTTGCTTATTAGTCGTTTAAAACGCCCATAGATTTGTTTTCCTTCCCATTTTTGTTTCCAAGTTATTATCCTTATGTTATCTATCGTGTTGTCAGTATTGTTTCTGATGGCCGTAATCAGTCCTCTTTCGTATTTTTCTATGTAGTCTTCGAGTCGTTGTATCGATGCATCAAACAGGCAACTTTTTGAAATTTACAAGAAAATAATAGCTACATATGAAGATAAGATTCTCTTTTTAAATTAAAAAGACACTAAATTACAGTAACGTTAAGAAATAAGATTGAAGGAAATTTGATTTGATTTGATCTGAGAGTCGGTGACTATCCAGAATAGGACATATCTGTGGTTATGCATAAAAGATTTCATATTCACTATCCAGATAAAAGTAAATTTCAATTATTGTTTTCATTTTATTTATTAACGGCTATGCACTCCAGAATTACGCCGTCTACGAGCTAGTAGACGGCCATTTTCGTCTTTTCAAGCTTTTTCAGAATCCCCAACGCAAAAATCCTTCCAACTCAAGACTGGGCAATCGGACATTCTCGTTTGGGTCAATGATCTAAATAAGAATCTGCTGTTTCTACTTCTGCCACACAGAAGGTATCTTACTATTTTCTTGTAAAATCGACCTAGATCATATTCCATAACAGGAATAAAGAAACAGAGACATCATGTCTTTTAAGTGATTTTAGTTAATGTGTTATTCTTTTAGACGCTGGAGATACGAATCACGGCTTTTCCGGCTGTTAACAGCAAAGTCTAACTCCGGTTTGTGACCAAGATACTTACCCCAGCCAGCAGAGGCCAATATTTATGCTTGTTCGCTTTCCGCAGCAGGATATCTTATTCACTTTACATCTCTTCTTCAGGGTTTTTTCAATGGATTCTACACTTCTTTAATCTGTACCTGTCGACATTAGAGTCATTTCCAGGTCACTACATTATACTCTGCCTAGACCACATACATTGAACGCCAATAGATCGAATAAAATAAAATGGTTTCCCATTAAAAAGGCAAGAAGCAGATAGTATCACGCAAAAACAATTAAAAAAACGCAGACTACGTAGATGATTTAGCGCTTCTCCCCAGTACATCAATTCAAGGAAAATTCCTACAGCAAAGTCTCGAGCAAGCAGCAGGAAGCATTGGCTTCAAAAGTATTGGCGATCCTAGTCAAGGGCGACCAGAAGGCTCCCTTTTCAATAGCTACTACACTGAGGTGTTGGTGAAGGCGCTACTCCTTTTCCTAGATTGCTCCACTTTACCCTTGACACATGCCTTATATTACCGAATGTTAAGCAAGGAGGTATCAAGTACCATTTTTAAAGTCTTTGGTATGACGCGACCTGGGATTGAACCCAGGTCTCCCGGACCATTGGCGAGCACTTTACCCAATAGGCCACTCTACCCACTTGGCTCATTGGCTTCTGCATGAACACAAATAAAACGAAGTCCATGTGTTTTAAACAAGAAGGGGCTATCTACACTCTAAGTCATCATCATGTCGTGCCGCTTGAACGGATATCCTTGACCCTCTCTCGCCACTACTCCCTATCATTCATAGCCTCCGGCAGGTCTTCAGGGCTACATCCCGTATCCTCACATAGCTGCTGTATGTATGTTCGCGCTGGTCGTCCTGCTTTTGCTCGGCCATATGTGGGGGTCCATAGGAGTACATCATTTATGAGCTCGTCTCTGCTTCTCCAGCAGTGTCCTGCGTATCTGGTTCGTCTAACTTGGATACTTTTCGTGATGGGAGGCAGGTGGCCGTATAGTTGGTGCCTTGTGGGGTGTTGCCGCCAAGACTTGTTCAATATTGCTCGCAACATTATTGTGTAATTGCCTTTTAGCTTCTTCTCCAGCCGTTTTGTTAGCGTTCAAGTAGTGCATCCATACTGCAATATCGACACAACCGTGGCATGCCTCTAAAATTAGAAGACCAGTTCACATACCACAGCAGCAACATCTCATCTACTGAAAGTGATATCAACACACAAGGAAAGCAGGAAATGCTAATGACCGATTATCCATCATATGGAAATCGGATTTATCCGACAAAATAAAACAGGATTTCTTCTAAGCGGTGACTGTGTCCAGACTACTTTATTGATGCACCCAATGAACACTAACAAAACTTATAGAGAAAATGCGAGAAGGTATAGATATTTTTTTCTGAGAATGTAAGTTGTTTCTAACTCGAGAATATGCCTGGTAAGAAAATTATGTTCTTTTACGAGACCAGATTTGAAAAAAAGGAAATATCGGCATTAAAGACTTTCCGAGTAAAACAGAGCCGTTAAAAATTCCACTCCAAATTTCAATTAGCATCCCAATGGCATACTCCCGGTTTTTTTGTACGAGTCAATTATGCAATTGAGATGACATCTAAATGTTATAAGTTATAAGTGCGAAAAAAAAAAAAGAAAAGAAAAGAAAACTTCGTATTTGTTATTCATCCGTGCGAAGAGAATAGAGGGGTCAGTAAAGTAGACGGAAAAGCGAGGCAAAATAAAAAAAACCCCACCCAGATCGAAGAACAAGATGGCTACACAAATACAAAATTTAATCGGCATTTTGAACCCTTGAGACCCCTGGTAAAGTTGACGAAGGTTTGGTTTGGTTTTGTAACAGCCAGATATGAATATGTGTGAAATATACATATATGATAACATAGAACATAGGAATCCCGAAACACAAAAAAAAACACTTACGACTTCTTAGTTCAGGTACGAAACTATTTATTACCTTTGAGTTAAAAGGTTTTTCGACGTAATGAGAGAGATACCATCTTTCTATGCTGACTTTTCCATCTGCCCACCCCGCATCATGTGCGACACCTGCCGCAAGGCCACCGGCCTGGTTTCGTCAAGCCACGAAAGTCAACCGTCTTCTCCCGAGGCAGAAGTCAACTATGACTTTTCTCAAATCCCAGCCCACGCTTCCGGTGCGTGACGTCACTCACATCCCTGGTCACATCCTCTATCTGGGTTTTTTATTGTGACATATCTGAATGACAAGTCCGCTTCGCACACGCGCGTGAAAACCTGCGCTCATGTTTGCACCTAAATAACCTATGCACTGAACCGAAAGGTTCTCAGCCTAACTAAACCCAAAGGCAAGATATATTAAACGAAATCCTTCGGCTATTATATTACATTTCGGTATTATGGCAGATCAACCAATGTAGGTTATTTAATACCAAATCTATTTTCATACATACATATAAACAGTTATATTTCAAACAATTCAGTTTAATATAAATATAGTTTTTTGTTTGCACTTAGTTAAATATCAAAACTGTTCTATTTCATGCAATTCAGTTTAGCATACAAAAACAGTCCTATTTTAAGCAATTCAGATTAGCGTAAGTACTCAGTTTAATTCTATTTGACCCATAGATAGGACCCTATCAGGTGCTACTACTACGGGCCAGAGTGGATCGCAATGAAGGCGTACTTCGCGTTCCCCAAAGCTCCAGCATTACTGGAACATCATCATCAGCTTGTTTAGTATCATATCCAGGACACTCGTTGGCGGGGGGAGGTCTTGCCTCTCTGCAGAGAAGGTGTCGGTGTATTCCACAGCCCCAGCCAACTGAGCAAGATGACAAAGGATTGTATATCTAGGCGCCTCTGGTGGTGTAATGGTTAGCAAGGTCGACTAGCAAACCTATACGAGTGAGTTCGAGTCTCATTGGGTGCCCCTTTCATATGGCCTTGTGCCACATCTAAGCAAAAAGCTTAGTAAATTTCCAAAGGATTGTATATCTATTTCTGTAATGTAGACATAAGTATCACCCTCCTCCTCCTCATCATCATCATCATCAAATCGTGCAGAGAACACGTACATCCCTGACCAAAAGTCTTGAAAATCTTCTGGTGGCAAGTATTCTTTTTTCATTAATGTACACCACCCCTAGAGATGAGGTCAGTTGATTGTAATCTGTGCTCCCGTGACAGATATATGTTGTATAGCAGAGAAAGACAAGAACACCGGTGTATAAAAATAGAACCAGCTTCGGGGTGTCTTCGTGGTGAAATGGTAAAAGCGATAAACTGCCGAATCGTAGTCAAGCGAGTTCGAACTCTCGTCGCTCTATAATGTTCACTTTCGGACAAACACCCTTGGGAAAGGTATGAACACCCTTATTCTACCAACTATGGGTTAAATAGCATAACGGCTGTTTTTCTGGAAAGATGGCTTTGGTTGTTGATATGCAATGAAACAAAGAAACCTGAGAACCAATTTCTTTTATTACTTAAAATGTATGAACGAGTAAGAGAAAGAGAGAGAGAGAGAGAGTCGAAGACTACTGAGCTGCGCACACAGGGGACGTAAGGTACGTGCCTTTATCCTCTTCTGGTCAAATTCTTCCTGGTTATATAAGATTACGGACGCCCACGCAAATTCTTATGGTCACATCTACTTATACATTGCACGTTGACATGCCTCCTTCTTGCATGCCAGCCACTCAATGCTCGTGCCATTTCCTTCCTATTTACTTTACTTATTAGGTTCATTTCCTGTTATTTTTGTTCCTAGAGTCTGACTTCTGCATTTGTATCGACATGTCAAAGGGATCTTCAAGTCAATATCTAATATATGACATATTATTTTTCCAATGATGAAAAAATTCCAGTGGATCAAAAATTGAAAGAAAGAAAAAATGAAATATATACTTTAAACTAGAAAGAAAGAAAGAAAGAAAGAAGGAAATACATTTTAATTGAAAGAAAGAAAGAAAGAAAGAAAGACTTTGAAATTGAAAGAAAAGAAAATGAAAGAAAGAATTTCCAACTGAAAGAAAGAAAGAAAGAAAGAAAGAAAGAAATACATTTTAATTGAAAGAAAGAAAGAACGAAAGAAAGAAAGAAAGAAATACTTTGAAATTGAAAGAAAAGAAAATGAAAGAAAGAATTTCCAATTGAAAGAAGAAAGAAAGAAAGAAAGAAAGAAAGAAATACTTTGAAATTGAAAGAAAAAAATGAAAGAAAGCATTTTGAATAGAAAGGAAGAAATACTTTTTAATTAAAAGAAAGAGAAAAAGAAAGATATTTTAAAATAGAAAGAAAGAAAGAAATACATTTTAATTGAAAGAAAGAAAGAAAGAAAAAAAGAAAGAAAGAAACGAGTACTTTTTAATTAAAAGAAAGAGAAAAAGAAATACAAGCTTTAAAATAGAAAGAAAGAAAGAAATACTTTTAAATTGAAAGAGAGAAAAATATAATAAATGCTCTAAAATAGAAAGAAAGAAAAAAAGAAAGAAAAAAGAAAGATGAAGAAAGAAAAAAAGAAAGAAAGAAAGGAGTACTTTTTAATTAAAAGAAAGAGAAAAAGAAAGACTAGCTTTAAAATAGAAAGAAAGAAAGAAAGAAAGAAATACTTTTAAATTGAAAGAGAGAAAAAATGTAATAAATGCTCTAAAACAGAAAGAAAGAAAAAAAAAGAAAGAAAAAAGAAAGAAAAAAAGAAAGAAAAAAGAAAAAAATACTTTTAAATTGAAAGAGAAAAAAAATGTAATAAATGCTCTAAAATAAAAAGAAAGAAAAAAGAAAGAAAAAAAGAAAGAAAAAAGAAAGAAAAAAGAAAGAAACGAGTACTTTTTAATTAAAAGAAAGAGAAAAAGAAATACAAGCTTTAAAATAGAAAGAAAGAAAGAAAGAAAGAAAGAAAGAAAGAAATACTTTTAAATTGAAAGAGAGAAAAAATATAATAAATGCTCTAAAATAGAAAGAAAGAAAAAAAGAAAGAAAAAAGAAAGATAAAGAAAGAAAAAAAGAAAGAAAGAAAGGAGTACTTTTTAATTAAAAGAAAGAGAAAAAGAAAGACTAGCTTTAAAATAGAAAGAAAGAAAGAAAGAAAGAAAGAAAGAAAGAAATACTTTTAAATTGAAAGAGAGAAAAAATGTAATAAATGCTCTAAAACAGAAAGAAAGAAAAAAAGAAAGAAAAAAGAAAGAAAAAAAGAAAGAAAAAAGAAAGAAATACTTTTAAATTGAAAGAGAGAAAAAATGTAATAAATGCTCTAAAATAAAAAGAAAGAAAAAAAGAAAGAAAAAAGAAAGAAAAAAAGAAAGAAAAAAGAAAGAAAGAAAGAAAGAAACGAGTACTTTTTAATTAAAAGAAAGAGAAAAAGAAATACAAGCTTTAAAATAGAAAGAAAGAAAGAAAGAAAGAAAGAAATACTTTTAAATTGAAAGAGAGAAAAAATATAATAAATGCTCTAAAATAGAAAGAAAGAAAAAAGAAAGAAAAAAGAAAGATAAAGAAAGAAAAAAAGAAAGAAAGAAAGGAGTACTTTTTAATTAAAAGAAAGAGAAAAAGAAAGACTAGCTTTAAAATAGAAAGAACGAAAGAAAGAAAGAAAGAAATACTTTTAAATTGAAAGAGAGAAAAAATGTAATAAATGCTCTAAAACAAAAAGAAAGAAAAAAAGAAAGAAAAAAGAAAGAAAAAAAAGAAAGAAAAAAGAAAGAAAAAAGAAAGAAAAAAAAAAGAATACAATCCAAGGAAAGTCGAATTCTCTTGTCTTTTTTTGTGCATTTTTAATTCAATATTTTGCTTCTTTCGCATTCACTGCACAATAGATCTAAGCAGCACTTTTCTTTTAGTACCAGAATAGTTTGCATCTCTTTTTTTGGGGTTGATTCCCCGTGGCGTAGTGACTAAGTCAAGACAAAGCAAATATAGCACCCCCCCCCAAAAAAAAACAATCAAACAAAATAAAATCAATCAAACAAAAAGTTTAATTCAGACGCTTGAAGCAAAGACAGCCAACAAAGAGACGTGAAGGGGATTGGAGATTATCTCCAAAAATATCTGAAAAAGCCTCCGCCCACGGCTTAATAGCAAATAGCAGACAGGGAATCGCCATCCAGAATTTGTGAAAACGGCTTTTACTGTGCACGATCTTTGCTATTCGGAGTAGCCATCAACGTCACTGCAGCCAAGCTGATTTGACTGTTGTATGTGCAATATGCATTCAAAATGACCGATGGCAGCGGAAGCATCAGTCGGCTAGATTTATTTACGATGTCAACGCTTAAACTAATGGTCTAGCAATGATAAATTAGCCTTCTTCAAAGTCATTCACATCTTTGTTTTTCTATCTGGCCAATAACCATGGCATTTGATGCATCGAAATCAACTACTCGAAACAGACTTCACCAATTACCGTATTTACTTGTTTAAAGAACTTCGTTTTACGACATAACCCGAATTTTTAGCCAGAATTTTTTTAAATCATCTATTACGTGTAATGAACGATCCTTAACTTTTGGCTATGCAAGTCTTGAAAAATATTTCTTCGACATCCAATGACATAATCAGAAATCATTGAAATACTTATTTATACTTTCAAAAACTACCGTAAAACAATCAAAATCAATGCAATGCCGGAAATAAATAATGTAGTTTAGACCTTGATGTAGCTTTCGTGTTTACTTGAATATTCTAGACATTCTGAAACTACAACACTGCTACAAATTAGCGTTAATAATATAATCATTAAACATGTAAGTGATGGTAGAGGAAGCATTTACTTTTTTTATTAACAAAATCGCGTGACATTGTCTCGAAAGTTCCAAACAAAGGCTTTTAGTTAAGATAATGAAGTTTTTACGCAACTTTATCACTTATATAAGTAGAGTGTTCGCCAATGAGCCGGAAGACCGGGGTTCAATCCCAGGTCGAGTCATACCTTAGACTCTAAAAATGGTACTTGATGTCACCTTGCTTAATACTCAGCATTATAAGGTACGGATCAAGAGTAAAGTAGAGCAATCTCGGGTAAGGAGTAGTATCCTCCCCTAAACCTCGGTGTAGTAGCTATTGAACAGGGAATCCTCGGATTACCCTCGACTAAGATCGCCAACTTTACTTATATGTCGGAGTGTTATAAAGAGTAAACGATAATTTGACAAAATTCGATCATCTAAACTTATCACTTTTGTTTAGATGTACGCTAGCAGAAAAAAAAACAACTTTGGATGGAAGATACGGTAAGGTTTCATCAAGAAATGAAGTAATCTTCAACGTTTCAAAAACATATCGCATGTGTAGGAATAAGGTTTCCCGAGGTTCCGCGAAAAGTAAAACTTCGGCTGTTAGTTCCTATATGATACAACAATTATGGGAAATTTAACGACACCTCCATATGGGTCGTAAGAAAGAATTTACAATGTGGTAAGACGTTTAAGTACGTTTATATAAGAAGTGCAAAATATTTGCTAAGGCGTATTCCTTTAGCGGTAAATAATTTTTTAGAGAACAAATTTAAAATTATAATATACTTATATGTGGTTGTTGAATGTCCTGTTGTCTTTCTGCATATTTTCTGATTGTGTTTAAGATTGTTTTAAGATGGCTGGAGACGTTTAGTTTCGTTGGGATCAAAGGGTTTTCTTGGTTCAGTTTGTAGAGTTCGGTGGTTTGCTAACACCCTCAGTTATCAGGCTATCTTTACCCACGTCTCACTTGTGGAGACCCGAGTCGCTTCTCTTTCTCTCCGTGCTCAAGTCACGTGCTCATGTCCCTTCCTGCCTTCTCCCTCTACCCCCAACCCCTCTATATCTACGTACACATGGGCACCTTTGGTGGTGTAATGGTTAGCAAGATTAACTAGTAAACCTACAGGAGTGAGTTCGAGTCTCATTGGGCGCCCCATTCATTCGGCTTTTTGCCACATCGAAGCAATGAGCTTCGTAAATTAATATATCTACGTACACAGCCGTTTTGAGAATAACTCGTAATTTTCTTATACAATTTGTGCAAGCAACATAGACGCGAAAAATTTGACAAAATCACAAGAACATAAAAAAATAACTTTATATTTTCTATCAACTCGACAATGGCAATGATTATTCAAAAGGTGTTTACTTGGACTACTTGGACGCTAACTAAACGGCTGGAGAAGAAGCTGGACAGCAATTACACAAGAATGCTGCGAGCAATATTGAACAGGTCCAGGCGGCAACACCCCACAAGGCACCAACTATACGGTCACCTTCCTCCCATCACGAAAACTATCCACGTTGGACGAACCAGACATGCAGGACACTGCTGGAGAAGCAGGGACGAGCTTATAAGTGATGTACTCCTATGGACCCCCACATATGGCCGGGCAAAAGCAGGACGACCAGCTCGAACATACATACAGCAGCTGTGTGAAGATACGGGATGTAGCCCTGAAGACCTGCCAGAGGCGATGAACGATAGGGAGAAGTGACAAGAGAGGGTCAGGGATATCCGTGCTGGCGGTACGACATGATGATGATGATATGTGTAAGGATGTCCGAACAAAAAGAGGATATAGGCTTGTATTTACATACATGTAAATGTATTTATATGCGTGTGTCCTGGTATGTATAAGTTTTTCGGCTTACTCTCCTAACCGTCGTGTATATTAGCGTGTCATCTGGTGGAATTTATCGTGCCGTGACGTGCCTGCCTGCTGATATGCCGGTCTCTAACTTTGAACCAAATAGCTATTTATACTTTTAGGGTAAAATAAAAGTCGATCAAAGTAAAATATTTTTATTACAGGTCAAATAAAGTTCAAAAGCGCGGACATCGGCAGAACACAACCCGTGACCTGTCTTAACCAATCAGATTCACAGAAATAACTTATTTATTTTGGAACCTAACTATTTTTGTTTTTGTGACAAATTTTTCTATAAGTTAGTTTTTGATCCGCTTTTTCTAGAATATTGTTTTGTGTGTCCTTCGCAGATTTGTTTTAGAATATAAGAGTATAAATTCTATGTGAGTCATATTTTGATCCTTTTTTTTTCTAGAATATTCCTATCAACATGTTCCGAGTTGATTTATCGAAAACTAAAGAAACGTGTATCCGATACATGTAATGAACGATCCTTGTTTTTGAAGAGAAAAATTCTTGAAGAGTCGTTCATAACACGGGTATATACCGTATTTATAGTGAGGACCTTATAGCAAAACGGTTATAATCGCTGGATGTGGAGTCAATGATACGAGTTCAAGTCGTTTACGAGGCTTTGTATTTTACATAGCGCTTAATACCCTCGTGAAAAGAACCAGCTTTCCTCCTCTAAGAAACTGACTTTGTGTTCTAACCGGTCTATAGCAGGTTAGTGGGTAAATGCTTAACCTATTCCAATTTACTGAGTGCAAAAAAAAAGCTCAGGTTCGTTAAAAAAAGTTATTAACAAAATATGTTCTCATATCATATACATATTTAATATTTTTCTCTATATATTTAATATATAAGTATGCACAGAATTTGGCATTAAATAACCTAAAATGGTTAATATGCCATAAAGCCCAACTAAACCAATTTATATATATCTAATATGTACGTATAAAGAGAATCCAGTATTAAATAACCTACTATGGTTGATATGCCATAAAATCCAATCAAACCAAATCATATACACTAAATAGATTTGTATAAAGAAAATTTGACATTAAATAACCCACAATGGTTGACATGCCATAAAACCCAACCAAACCAATTCATATATATCTAAAATGTTCGTATAAAGAGAATTTGCAATTTAATAACGTAGAATGGTTGATATGACATTAAACCAAACCAAACCAAATCATATATATTTAATATATATGCAAAGAGAGGATTTGGTATTAAATAACCCACAATGGTTGATATGCCGTAAAATACAACCAAACCAATTCATCTATATTTATATATATATGTATAAAGAGGATTTGGTATAAAATAACTTATAATGGCTGATATTCCATAAAACCAAACTAAACCAAATCATATATATTCAATAAATATGTATAAAGAGGATTTGGTATTAAATAACCTACAATTGTTGATATGCCATAAAACCCAACCAAACCAAATCATATATATGAAATATATATGTATAAAGCGCATTTGCTATTAAATAACCCACAATGGTTGATGTGCCATAAAAACCAGACAAACCCAACCTTTCCTTATATTTATTAATGTTAGTATATCACTGATTACTAATACAAATATTAGTCCTTGGTGGGTGGGATTACGACTGGATATATTTCCTATGACCAGAAAGTGTAGTCCTAGATATCCAAAACAATAGTCTCAACATCAGGTGCGGTTTAATGTCGTATCTTGGGTAGGGCACTTACTCCACTGCAGGGGATAGGATCAGTGTATTCTAACACCTGTCGAAAAGAGTGGATGAAGATTTGAAACTACTTAGATTAAAAATTTAGAAATGTTATGCTAGATACAGTGTGTGTGCTACACACAGTCGATGTTTTTTGTATTTAAATACAGGGTGACCCCCCGCCAAAAAAACCCATATATTTTTGACTGAAATTCATAAATTTAATTCTAGCCTGTTCTGTTTTTCAGGATATGAAGTAGATTCTGTGCATGAAAAATTGGAACCATAGTATTCACCAACATGTCCAGAAGTTCGAGTGTATAAAATTAGAATTATTTTGTTTTATTTTTGTAGAAGTAATAAAAAAGTTTATGGGTTCTGTTTTTTTTGGGGGGGGGGGTCACACTGTACATTGGTAAAAAGTTTTATCCGTTTTGTTTATCATATAATTGTAATGCATATTTCTACAGTAATATCATTTTCAATAAATCAAACACATAGGATAACATTTATAGGCGTTGGTTCCCTAAGCTTCTAAGAAGACAATCATCTAGTAGTTACATGTTCAATCCTGACTACATCGACCGGATGCATCTGTTATTTACACAGGTGCATTTCTTATCTGACAGCCCGGCCGGGTCGGAGGTCAATATGTTACAGTACCCCTTTATTTCCATTACTCTCAGGTCCACTCTGCCCTGGAGTGGTAGTACTTGTAAAGGTCCCATGTATAGGTTAAATTGAACTGTTGAATCATTTACCAAACTTGAAACCATTTAACTGAGAGCAAACGAATAATGTTGAATAGAATTCAAAGTTTTATGTTACAACCACGTTGAATATATAGGTATCTAGGGGTAGACTTGGTCCTACGCAGTCATAACACAAAAATAAGTCGTACGCAAAATAGTCAAATAAAAACAGAGGTTTGTAAGTACTAACATAAATTTATTTATCGGGAATGTACCGGGGACGAGTGCATATAAAGGTAAAAACAAAAATAGTAACACGTGGGCAAAAAGGATGGCGGTGGAAGTAAAAACATAGGCTATAACCAACATGAAATGTGTTTTAGATTAAAAATTCGAAGATTATTCAAAGTCTGGCCAGTGAAAACAAATACAATAAAAACCTGAATCAAAAATTGAATACAGCAAGTAAAAAGGTTACCGGTATGTTCCTTAATCTCTAGAGAAATCTTAGCGCCGTCTTAGTCTGTTAGAGACCGGAATCATTCTAACTAAACTGCCAGAATCACAAGTGTCACCCGATCAAAATAGTAGTAGTCTCAACTTAAACGACAAGGTCAAAAAGGGGGTGAGGGAACTACAAACAATGAGCCCTGCAATATAGTCTTCAAAGTGATCCAGATCAAAAGGCAAGGAAAAGTTGACTCTTAGTTCACAGAGGAGACACGAAGTCTACTCCCAAGTTCAAGTTGAAAATGGTCCCTTGGGAGGTAACACTTAGCAAACAATATTTGAAATCATTTAACTGTCTACCAAGAAATGAGCTCCGGCTCGTTTAAAAATTGTTACCAGCAAACTATCCGTTTAGAAATCACACACACACACACACACACACACACACACACACACACACACATATACGTGCGTATTAACAGGATTTAGAATAAAATAAACGGCAAGGGTTGTGTTATATTTAGCGTATGGTGGTAAGGAAAAGACAAACACAGGTTGAAAGTTTTAAACAATTATATTAACGGAAGGAAAAACAAGGCAATAAAGCGAAGAATCAACTGTACATCTGCGGGTGTCGAAATACCAAAATTAATAATGTGTCTTACAAAAGATCTTTCCCTTAGACGAATATGGTGGGTGTGAGTGTATATAACACATCGATGACAGACATAGTAGTGGAAAGGAATAGAGTACTCACAGTTGACTTGACTAGAATATTTATTCACAAGGACAAACACATTTTGGTGGTACGCAATAAATTTATCAATATGGGTTGAGCTGTGTGTCACAGCTCCCTCGGGAAAAGATAAATTAATTCCAATTAAATTTAAAGTCATCCTTGGTCGTGCTGCCACACATGATATTGTCCCGTTCTCGTGTATCCCCACGAGAACTCAAAACAGTAGGGATCAAAAGGAAGGAGCTAACATCGCCTGAAACAGAAAAGGGTTTTGCTCCCTTTGACCGTTAGATCGTCCTAACACGTACAATATCAAGTGAAAGAGTGAATCGATGTGTGTGTGTGAAGCCAGAGTTCATGTACGGTCACGTATGTTGTAAGTTAAGGAACTCACTTGGTGGATACGGTGGCATAAGGGTAGTAAGGATACCAGATGATCTCGGTGGTAGTAGTAGTCGTAGACGGGGTGGCGTTGTAGCCAAGTCAGCAGTTGTCACAGCAGGTAATGTGTTCAGAGGAGTTTTTATGGCCGTAGCGTGTTCTATCCTTCCACCCTTCTGGTCAGTCTGCTGGTTTGCAGATCTTTGCTGCTTAAATAGCTACCCTTTGGATCAAGTTGGTTCTGGGAAATTTTTTAGGGGGAAGATTTATGATTGGCTGAAAAAGGGAATTTTGCTAAATTGAATTAATTTCTTGCATTCTCGCCCGGAAGCCCTGCGCAGAGCCTCTTGTGCAAAGACGCATTTTATTCATTGTCTCAGCAGCAGCCGTCAGGCTAACATCCGGTCGAATGCTACCCTTCTTCAGCCACGTGTGTATTTTTTGAATGAAATCGCAAATCGTGAGAGATCTGAATCATGCTATATAACAGTTGATATGTCGTAAAAGACATCCAACCTTTAAAATAACAAATAAATTGCATTCTCGCAGGACGGATTTAAACCATCGACTTAAATAGGACAGTCTACAGCGACTTTCAAATGACTTGTGTTGAAAAGATACTTTGCCAATATATGATCATTATCACTTGATTTCTGATCGAGTTTCAATTGCTCAGTCTGGTGGAGCTGTAGAATATACCGACTACTTCTATGCAGAGGGTTAAGACTTCCCCAACCAGTGTCCTGAATATGACATAAAACAATCTGATGGTGAGGTTACACTAATGCTGAAGCTTTGGGGAATGCAGAGAAACCCTTCATTGCTATCACTCCCAGGTCCACTCTGTCTTGGAGTCATAGCACCTGAAAGGGTCCTATCTATGAGTTAAATAGAACTAAATAGTGCTTTCTTGGCTTTACTGTTTTTTGCATTTAAACTGCGTGCTAATGCTAAACTGAATTGTTTAAAATAGAACTGTTTTTGACATTTAAATTGCTTACTTACGCTAAACTGAATTTCTCGAAATAAAACTATTTTGATATCTAAACTGTGCACTTATGCTAAACTGAATTATCGGAAATAAAACTGTTTTGAAATTAACTCTGTGTATTATTGCCTAGTCAGCTGGGGCTGAAGAATACACTGACTGCCCTCAAGGAGTGTCCTGATATGACACTAAACAATCTGATGATGAGGTTCCAGTGATGCTGGAGCTTTGTGGAAAATGAAGTACGCCTTCATTGCCATTGCTCCCAGATCCACTCGGGTCCAGAATGGTAGCACCTGATAGGGCCCTATGTATGGATTAAATAGAACTAACTGCATACTTATGCAAAACTGAATTGTTTGAATTAGAATTGTTTAACTAAACTGAATAGCTTGAAATATATATATCTTTGACAGATAAACTGTACTTACATTTAAACTTGTGTACTTATACTAAACTGAACTGTTTTTGACATTGAAACTCTACTTACACTAAATTGTTTAATATAGAACTCTTTGGACATTTAACTGTGTGTAAACAAAATCTGTACGTATATTAAACTCAATAAGCTGAATTAGAACTGTTTGAATAAACTGAATAGCGCGAAATAGAAATGCTTTTGACAAACTGTTAACTCATGCTTGACTGAATTGTTAGAAATAGAAGTGACACTTTGCATAAAATAAATTTGGCTTTTAAATAACCTACAAAGGTTGATGTGCTATAAAACCCAACCAACCAACCAACCAACCATCAAGTTTCAATTATTTCTATCCATTGTATTGTGTCCCAGTATGTGAAAAGAATGATATAAAATAATACAGAAATATTTCATCCATTTTCGATTTTACATTACTTGTTATATCGGGTGGTGTAATGGTTAGCAAGCTAAACAAGCAGACATTCACAAGTGAGTTCGAGTCAATTTTGGTGCCCCTTTCATACAGCTTTGAGCCATAACTTAGCAAAAAAATAAGTAAATGACATGTTATATAGATTACGATAAAGTGAAACTGGAAACTCACGAAATACCGATTGTCGATGACCAGTGGGCGTACAACTACTTTGAATAGATCAGGTTTAAATTATAATTAAGTTGATTCTCACTAAATCAGCTCTTATCTTATTGTAATATGATTTAGGATGGTAATTAATTATATTAGTTAATTATCTTATTAATTATATTAGTTAATTATCTTATTAATTATATTAGTTAGTTATCTTATTAATTATATTAGTTAGTTATCTTATTAATTATATTAGTTAATTATCTTATTAATTATATTAGTTAGTTATCTTATTAATTATATTAGTTAGTTATCTTATTAATTATATTAGTTAATTATCTTATTAATTATATTAGTTAGTTATCTTATTAATTATATTAGTTAATTATCTTATTAATTATATTAGTTAATTATCTTATTAATTATATTAGTTAATTATCTTATTAATTATATTAGTTAGTTATCTTATTAATTATATTAGTTAGTTATCTTATAAATTGTGAGTAAGTTATTATTTAAATTGAAGTGAGAATGTCATTCGAGAAAGGTCAAATGGTGCACGTGTCACAGGATAAGAAATTGACATGGTGTTTGTTTTGAAATACGCGGCAGACAGAATGTTTAAAATAAGCATTTTGAATGCAATGACAATTGATTTAGGTGACGTGTTATGGAACGTTTTTAGTAATTACGTAAGCAGTAATTAAGGGAAATATTAGAAGAAAATATATAAAGATTCCGGAAATCAATCAGTTAGTTCAGAGTGGAGTCGAGTCTGTCAGAGAGGTTCAAAGTTGGTGGGACATTCTGTTGTTCAGAGACGACAGTCCCGCTTGAGGTGGTGTGACGGGTCTGGTTGGGGGGAAAATGTAGAATTTGGTGTTTTGATTGTTCCTCTCCCATGAATGGGAACTCCTGCGTTTTGAGTAACATAACTCATTCTTTCAATCTATCTCTCTTGTTTCGTTTGCGACTTCTGTGTGAAATGTTGTAGTCAGCTAATAAATATTCATATTCGAAACAACTGGGTTCACTTAGTACTTATAGAAATGTTACACTTATTCTAATTTGGTCCCATAGCGTTATATTAATAGAAAAAAATAATTTGAAATAAATTTCTACAGTAAAAGGATTTCAAATGTGTTTCTGTAATGAAAAGAATGTCTCCCAGAATGTTATAAGAAAATAATACTCTCACATCAAACTGAAATAAAAAAAAAAACACTATTTGAATCCATTTAAATTTAAAATGAAATCTGGAAAAATAAAATATGCTCTCGCGAGACGGATTCGAACCATCGACCTAAGGATTCCAGCATTTCTCATACCAACTACAGTCCTCCGCTCTACCAACTGAGCTATCACGAGCAACAGACGGGCGGCGTTGAATATCTCATTAAATAGAGTTTTAGTCGTTAATGCCTTAAATGCTTCCCTGGTTTTGAAACAGTTTTTTCGAATTAAATGTTCATCGTAATAGATACAGGAAATAAAAAAAAAAATTAATTTTTGTAAATAAGTGGGAAGTTTTGTTTTGTTTTGTTTTTTTTTCATTTGTTTAACGACATATCAACCCATTATGGGTTACTTGAAGTCGTAGTTTTGTTCCATAGCCAGATATCCGGAGATGCGTGAAATGGACATAGTCATACCGGTACCCAAAACGTTGATAATGTTCGTAACATTTATACACAGAACATAGGAATTCCGAAACACGAAAAACACTTACGACTTCTTTGTTCAGGTACGGAACTTTTTATTAGCTTTGAGTTTAAAGGTTCTTCGACATAAGGAGAGAGATACACATTCTTTCTCTTCTGGATTTTTCATCTGCCCCCACCCATCTCGTGTGACACCTGCCCAAGACCTTCGCGAGCAAGCGAAAGTCAACCGTTTTTCTCGAGGTAAGACTCAACTCAACTAACTGACTTTTTCAAAATCTCAAAATCCTCCGCGCGCTTCCAGTGCATGACGTCATTCGCACTTGTAGTCCCGTTTCCCATCTGGGCTATTGTGACATCTTTAAGTGACACGTCCGCTCCGCGAACACGCGCGTGAACACCTGTGTTAATGTTGCACCTAAGTAACCCATGCACTGAGCCGAAAGGTTCTCAGTCCAACTAAACCCAAAGGCATAAAACGAAATCCCTCGGCCATTATGTTACAGTGTGATTCACTTGTGTGATCTAAGTGTGATCAGATTTATATTTTCAATGTTCAGCTGCAGTTTTTATATTTGCATTTTTTGAAACAGTTAAATGGTATCAAATATTCCAATGAAATACTAATAATTTAAAGACGACTAAAAATTAGTCTAAACTGGACACTAGATTTAAGTATTACATTTCTACTTGATTATTTTTGCGTAACTCAAAGCAAACATTTTCTCGGTGAGCTGTTCACGACAAACCAGTCACAAGAAAAGAAAAAGAAAATATCCGAATGGAATCCTCCTTTTTAGTTGAAAACGAAAGGCTAAATGATTAGATCAATGACATTTAAGTAAATTAAGGGAATACTGGCTTTATATGAGCAGCATAGATATGAGTCACTTTATGAGACTCGAACTTACTTGTAAGTGCCAGCTAGTCTAGCTTGATAACCATTGTAACACGGAAGATGTCCAAGTTGAAGGAAATATTGTTATATTGTCATATACATGTTCATGCAGGATACATACTGACGCAATGAATAACAGACGAGCGAAGAATTCTTTAACAAAATATTTACCTCTCACTTTATTGCAAAAGTTCGAAAAGGGTTACTCAGGGTTTGCGTGTGAAGGGGAGCTGGAGACTGAACAGAAACTGCAATATTCTGATCCCCTACTCTTATGGTCGTCAACGTTGTGTCTTTCTCGTTCTCCTGATGGGCCCACTCTGCTGGGTGATGGCTCTCTTTACTGCATCTTATCACCAACTTCTCTGGTCCCCAAACTCCATCGGGGTTCCCGAGGGCCCCTTCGACCGGGCGTGGCTTTCTCTACCACATATCGTCCCTCTCCCTCTCCAACTCTACTGCAACTGCGCGTCAGACTTAACTGTCTTGACTTCCGTCTTGACTGAGTTATATAATAGTTCAACGCCCACTCGATCTTTGAAATCGCATGTTTAATTGTCATCAAGCAGAAATAAGTCATGCAGTTCACAGGTGCATCACTCTATGAGTGTACAATGGGAATTTTTTTAGCTCGTCCCATTTCATCAGCCAATTTCTGCCCACGCGATTTCCTCTCATAACTGCCATTAGAATGTGTCACCTCCTTCCGGTGCATCACCTTAGAATGACATTTTTGGCAGGGTCGAAGGTCAAAATATAACAATATCTCATTCAAAAGTTAGAGCACTTATATCAAAGAAAAGATTATTTTCAAAGCACCCATTCGCTTGACAGACGAATATTTTTTAAAATTTCAAATCATTTTTATGTATTTCAACAGTAATAATATAGAGGGATTAAAATATGTTCACATTCTGATGGGAGTTAGTCCAGGTTAAAATTTCGTCTTCTAGTACATTTATGACAACTTGAACCTGGACAAAGTACCTTTATGATGTAATTTCAAATAGTTTCCACATGCCTCCCCACTATCCATACAAAAAAGTTTCTGAACTCTCTCACTGTTGATTAAAAAGATCTTAATATTTCTTAAGGAGCATCTTTATTAGAAAAGCAGAACTGATATCATGGAAACCATCAATGAACCTTTCTGTAATGCGTTGAGAGTTTAGTTTCTTTAATGGCATATCAGCCTTCTTGGGTCATTTAATGACCAAGTCTATCCTTCTAGAGGAACAGCAGGGATGCTATTTAACCCAAAGTTGGAAGGATAATAGGGTTCATGCCTTTCCTAAGGGTATTTGTGACGAAAGCGAACGTAATAACTCAACAGGAGTTCGAACTTGCGTACTGCGATTACGCAGGCCAGTGCTTTAAACATAACACCACGAGGACATCCCTTTAGAGATTAGGTTTGATTAGTTTAATACTTTATCAAACCTTGATGGTTACTTAATGCCAAATCCAGGTTTTACACCCACACCCGCACTCACGTGTGTGTGTGATTTGTAAGTTAATAGGGTGTAAGATTTTAAACGAATTAGACATCATTTGTTTGCACACAGTTAAGTTGTTTCAAGTGTTGCTTAACATAAGTAATTCAATTTACCAAGTATTCCTATGTAATTCAATAGAAATAATTCATTTTCACACAATTTAATTGTTTCAAGTATTGCTTTTAACATAAGTAATTTAATTTACCAACTATTCCTATGTAACTCAATATTTTATTCTCACACAGTTATGTCGTTTCAAGTATTGCTTTTAACATAAGTAATTATATCTATCAAGTATTCCTATATAATTCAATAGAAATAATTTATTTTCACACAGTTAAATTGTTTCAAGTATTGCTTTTAACATAAATAATTCTATTTACCAAGTATTCCTATATAATTCAATTCAATTCAAATAATTTATTTTCACACAGTTAAATGTAGAATACACCGACTACTTCTCTGCAGAGGGGTAAGGCTCCCGCAAATGAGTATCCTGGATATGACACTAAACAATCTGATGGTGAGGTTCCAGTAATGCTGGAGCTTTGGGGAATGCAGAGTACCCCTTCATTGCCCTAGCTCCCAGGTCCACTCTGGCCCGGCGTGGTGGCACCTGATTAGGGTCTTATCTATTGGTTTAATAAAACTTAACCATGCTTTCTTGACTTTACTGTTTTTTGCATTTAAACAGTGTATTTATACTAAACTGAATTGTTTGAAATAGAACTGTTTTGACATCCAAATTGTGTACTTATGCAAAACTGATTTATCTGATATAAAACTGTTTTGACACACCGACTGCACCTCTGCAGTTGGGTAAGACCTTTGAATAAACTGAATGGCTTGAAATAGAAATGTTTTTGCTAATTAAACAGTGTACTCATGCTAAACTGAGTTGTTTGAAATAGAACTGATAATTTGCATAAATGAAGTTAGCGTTAAATAACCTACAAAGGTTCATATGCCATAAAATCCAACCAACCAACCAACCAACCAACCAACCAACTCAATATTAACCACTTGATGGCAAAAAGATTCCACGAACTGCAATTTCACATTAGTGATTCTATTCAAGTATTTATATGGAATAAATAATTTTCAAACAGCTTTATCATTTCAAATTATTCATAGTGAGTGTCCTCGTGGTGTAATGGTTAAAGCGATGGACTGCGAAATCGTAGTAAGCGAGTTCGAACTCCAGTCACGCTATTACGTTCAGACAAATACACTTGGGAAAGGTATAAACCCACTTATCCTCCCAGCTATGGCTTAAGCTGTACCACTACGGTCCTTCTAGAAGGATGGCTTTGGTATTAAATTGCCCGAGAAGATTTATATGCCATTAAAACACCAAACCAAACCAAATAAGTAATAGTAAATGATAGAACAGCTCTATTTGACCCTTTGTACCGGACATTGGCCTAGCGGTTAGAGTGTTCGCCAATGGCCCGGGAGACCTGGGTTCAATCCCAGGTCGAGTCATACCAAAGACTCAAAAAATGGTACTTGATGCCTCCTTGCTTAACACTCAGCATTATAAGGTACGGATCAAGGGTAAAGTGGAGCAATCCTGGGAAAGGAGTAGCGCCCTCCCCTACACCTTGGTGTAGTAAGCTATCGAAAAGGGAGCTTTCGGGTCACCCTCGACTATGGTCGCCAACTTTACTTTATTTGACCCTTAGATGGGACCCTTACTGCAAGTGTCAAGTGTTTCTATTAAATGCAAATGATTTGCACACCAATGATTTCCAAGTTCAAAAAAGTCTCTTTGCAGCATAGACCAGGCTCTAATGTGTAGTTCCACAATGGGTGATAACTAAAAAAACACGTGTCTCAGGATATTACTGTTATCAATTAGAATTACAAAAGTAATGTTGATACAGCCTTTAATTTGGAACCTGTGGACCTATTCATATGTAAATGTGATCGTTTAATGTCCCTCGAGTTGGATTAATTGGACCTTTAATCTTCAAGAAATCGAAATTCTAACGGAACTGAATTCCCGGCAGTCGTAAGAATCCTACGCAAATAAGATAAAACTTTTGTCTAGTATCTAAGAGCGTTCTACCATTTCCTCCCGAGCTAGTCTTTGGTCTCAACCAAAAAAATATCTTTTTCATCTTGATCGCCGGAATTAAATAACTTCAGTTCCTATATCAAATTTCGTATTGTTATCTTTAGTGACACCTGTCAGACAATCTAGTTCTCCACATATTCATTTTAGATTCTTTAAAACGGAAATTATTCTATTTTTAGTAAACGGCCAATAATTGATCAGTTTTGAATGGAAATTTAATCATATTCGAACATAAATGCCATGGTGATGTTGTTATGATGCTACTTAATACGTCAAAAAACATAACCAACCATTGAATTATTATTATTATGATTATTATTTATTCCGTGGTGTAATGGTTATCGTCGTAGGAATTGGATACGGTGACACGAGTTCAAATCCTAGACGAGACTGATTGCATTTCACGATGCACTAATACTCTTGGGAAAGGTATGAATCCAGCAATTCTCCCTCTAGCTATGGGTAAATAGTAGGGCAGACTAGGTTCTTCAGCCTTGGTGAGGCAACTAGTCTAGGAGAAGGAAAACTCTGAATTCAAACCTGTTAAACTCCGCTTAAAAATGACCTTGTGTCATATCCTGCCTGAGCGGAGGGGTTGGGTAAATATGATACGTATCTTATATTGCTGAATGTTAAGTAAGGAGTATCATATTTTGAGTCTTTAGTATGACTCGACCTGGGATTAAACCCCGTTCTCCCGGGCCTTGGGCTTATACTCTACCCATAAAGCCAATGGGTCCTTGCATTCCAAACAGATCTGTTTTCTGCTCTACCAACTGAGCTATGTTTAGTCAAAATTTTGATTTGAATATCTAATTAAATAGAAATTTCTTCTTTTGAATAGACTTAAGCTGTTGAAATCGTCTTGAGAATTAAATGTTTATTTTGGAATACAGAAATTTATGAAAACATTTGATTAGTAAATGTGATTCTAAACAAATAAACGCTTGTGTTGATACAGTAAAATAATTTGAAATGGAGTGTTTCTATTGAAAAATAATATTTATTTTATTATTATATTGAAACAAGATACTTTTGGAAAGTTACAAAAAATAGTTGAATATATAGATAATGTTATATTTTGACCTTCGACCCGGCCCAAAAATACTATTCCAAGGTAATACACCGGAAGGAAGTGACACATTCCAACGGCCAGTAATCGAAAGAGATCGCGTGGGCGGATTAAGGCTTATGATATGGGACAAGGTGAAGGTCCCATTGTGCCATTACAGTCATGCACCGGAAGAGAGTAACCTCTGAACTGCATGACAGTTATTTCCGCTTGATGACGATTAAACATCCGATTCAAAGATCCAGTTGGCGATCGTGTGGGCGTTCAGTTATTATTCAACTCAGTTGAGTTTGGGGTGCCAAAGCAGTTGCCAGCAGACTTCCAGAGAGTTAGAGACGAGATGTGGTAGGGAAAGCCACACCCGACCGAGGGGGGCCTCGGAAAGCCCCGATGGAGTGGACCCCAACATCAGGAGAACAAGACACAACGTGACGGTCATAACAGTGGGGTCAAAATATGAAGTTTATGTTCGGTCTCCAGCACCCTCTCACATGCAAACCTTCAACAACCCTTTCGAACCCTTGCAATAAAGTGAGAGGTAAAATATATTGTAAAGAAGTCTTCCTGCGTCCTTCATTCCTGTGTCCTTTCTTCTTGCGTCTTTGTCCTTGCGTCTGTATTGATATTGTGTCGTTGTGATGCTGAATGATGATGCAAATGACTATATAACAATATAGAATACATCGACTGCATCTCAGCACAGGAGTAAGACTTCCCAACGAGTTTCCTGGATATGACACTAAACAATCCGATGTGAGGTTTCAGTAAAGCTGACTGGAATGGTAGCACCTGATAGGGTCCTATCTCTGGGTCAAAAAGAACTTTTTAACATTTAAACTGAGTGCAAACAAATGACTTATGCTCAGGTGAATGGTTAGAAACATAACTGTTTAATCATTTTACTGTGTGTAAACAAATGACTGATGTTTAATTGAATAGGGTCCTATCTATGGGTCAAATACAACTAAACTGTGTACTTATGCCAAACTGAATTGTTAGAAATAGAACTGTTTTGCCATTTAACTCTGTGTTAGAAAAAAATTGGTGTTTATGCTGAACTGAATTGTTTCAAATAGAATTGTTATTGACATTTAATCTTTTACTTATGTTAAATTGAATTGTTTGAAATAGAACTGTTTTGACTCTTAAACTGTGTATTTATGCCAAACTGAATTCTTTGAAATAGAATGGTTTTGATATCTAATAGTGCCTAAACTAAACTGTACTTATACTAAACTGAATTGTTTTCAACTTTTATGAAAATGACTTAATTCGGCGATAAAGGACCCGAAACGGGTTGATACGCCGCCAAACAAAATAACCAACCATGATAAAATTTTCCTTTTCAATTTAAAAAGACTGTAAATTACCGCCACGTTAAGTAAAATGTTGGAGGAAATTTGATTTGAAGATGAGTGTTGGTGCTTGTCCAGAATTGAACGCCGAGGATATATATGTGGCAACTTATGAAAATACAGAGTGAAGCAGAAATTACAGCCACATCTTAAAAAGTGGCAGAGATACTGCCAGAAATGACTCTTCAGGCTGTAACATATTGACCCTCGACCGAGCCGTCAATTTAGAGATGCACCTGTGTAAATAAGCGGAAGAACAGCGGAAGCAGGTGGGCATGAAAGAAAAATATAACCAGGACACAGACGGCTTGAGTCAGTTGGAGTTGGAGTCAGTTGGAAGACAAGAAGCCAAATTGAGAGCCAGCGGCAGATAGAGGGCTTTGGGCCCTCAGTGACCCACGGTTGAGCAACCCCAGCCAAGATGAGGAAGAAGTGCTGCTATGGTCAGAAGAACTTGGGTCAATATGAAGCACTCTGTTCCCGTCTCCAACTCACCTCTCACACACAACCAACATCAACCCTTTCGAGAATAAAGTGTGTGAAATATTTTAGTAAAGAAGTGTGTTCGTTCGTTCATTGAAGTTCGTATATTATGTTTGATTATGTTTCTGCTTATATTTGTATATATATATGTATGTAGCTATACAACAAGGCGATAGAAAACTAAAGAAATTGTCTTCAATTGTATTCGATGAACAGAGGGCATTATCTGGAGAATGTCATTTTAAAAATGAAATAGATAAAAAAAAACTGCAACCCTTTCTTTAAACAGTAGTGAAATATTTTAAAAATATAACTTGGCTCGGTATTTTTTCAACCTATAATACACGGCCAGTCTAAGTCATAATCGCCGTTTAAGAAAGATAATAAGACATTAGCAAGATGGAGTTACAATTTACACTCGCCCAAGTTCACTTGCATCACACGGGTGACAGTTGAAAATGTGGGTAGTATTTCTGCCGCTTATATCAGCACGTAAAAAGCTGTTATATCCCGATTGCGAATTGGTCATACAAGGCTTACTCACTCTTTCATTTTGAAACAGGAACCACCACCACAGTGTTTAACCTGCCAGACAACTTGCACGGTTAAACACATTCTTAGAGAATGCAGAACTTTCGCTGTTATCAGAAAGCGATTTTTCAAAGTAAATAACTTCACCGATCTGTTCGAGAACGTCAAAATAGATGACATTCTGTTCTTCTTGTGAGAGACAGAGTTGTACCAAAAAATATGACAACTTAAAACTGGTTAATCTTGCGCAAACAAATGAAATCCTGCTAATAGAAAATTTTACCTACCTTAATATTCGTTTTGAAATCTTTGGTTGAATATGTTATATATATATATATATATAGACATAATTTGGCGTTAAATGACCAACAAAGGTTGATATGCCATAAAACCCAAACAACCAACCAGCACGTAAAATGTTTCAGTTACTATCTTCATTTTATTTATGAAATTATATCTTTGAAGTCGTAATCTTTAATCTTTAATCTTTTAAAACTTTTCTTATCCCTACTAAATAGACCTGTTGGATTGGTTTGTTGTTTGGGTTTTATGGCATATCAACCATTGTAGGTTATTTAATGCCAAATCCATTTTTATACAAATTAAGAGTTCTATTTCAAACAATTCAGTTTGGCATAAGTACACTGTTTAATGTTAAAAACATTTCTATTTCAAGCTATTCAGTTTAGTCAAACAGTTCTAATTCAACCAATTTAGTTTACTATAAGTATAGATTTTGTTTACACTCAGTTAAATGTCAAAACCGTTCAATATTGAACAATTCAGTTTAACGTAAGTACAGTTTCAATGTCAAAACAGTTCCATTTCAAAGAATTCAGTACGCAGTTTAGTTCTATGTGACCCTTAGATCGGACCCTAACAGGTGCTACCACTTCGGTTGGTTGGTTGGTTAGTTGGTTGGGTTTTATGGCGTATCAACCTTTGTAGGTTATTTAACGCCAAATTCTGTGTATATGTATGTACCTTTTACAAATGAATACTTAGTAGGTAAAATTTTCTATAAGCAGGATTTCACTTGTTTGCACATGATTTATCAGTTTTAATTCGTCATATTTTTTCGTACAACCCTGTTTCTCGCAAGAAGGACAGAAGCCATCTATTTTGATGTTTTCGAACAATTCGGTTAAACTAGTCACTTTGAAAAATCGCTTTCTGATGACAGCGAAAACTCTGCAGTCAATAAGAATGTGTTTAACCGTGCAAGTTGTCTGACACGTCAAACACTATATCGTTCCTGTTTCAGTATGAAAGCGGGAATAAGCCTTGTATGACCACTTTGAGTCAGAATGGACAATGTATTCCACATTCCCCAAAGCTCAAACAATTCTGGAACCTCACTATCAGACTGTTTAGTGTCAGATCCAGGACACTTATGGGGGTGGCGGTCTTACACCTCTGCAAAAATGCAGTCGGTGTATTCTACAGCTCTTGCCAACTGAGCAAAGACCTTTGAAAATTATAGGAAAACATATACCATATAACGGTAAATTATTTAGGTTATTACTTCCCGGACACTCGTCGATCTGGAGAGAGAGAGAGAGAGAGAGAGAGAGAGAGAGAGAGTACGTGTAGAATTTCATCTAGGGTCAAATAGAATGGTTAGAAAATTATTCAATCCGAATACATGAGATCATGTAACTGGAAATTATATCTTTCTTTTATTAAGATTAGTAACTTGACGCAATAATTGTTTAATTAGGATTATTATTATAATTATTATTGGTAGTAGTAACTTAAAATCTTAAAAGTCTGTGCAAACAAATAATTATACGTGATTAAACAGAAAAAGTTACATGAAACCATATAATTGTATAAAAATTATTTGAATCAGATAAGAATACTTGAAACCATATAACTGGGTACAAATTATTTGAATTAGATAGGAATACTTGATATAGCTGTGTACAAATTATTTGAATTAGATAGGAATACTTGATATACCAGTGTACAAATTATTTGAATTAGATAGGAATACTTGATATAGCTGTATACAAATTATTTTAATTAAATAGGAATACTTGATATGGCTGTGTAAAAATTATTTGAATTAGATAGGAATACTTGATATAACTGTGTACAAATTATTTTAATTAAATAGGAATACTTGATATAGCTGTGTACAAATTATTTGAATTAGATAGGAATTCTTGATATAACTGTGTACAAATTATTTGAATTAGATAGGAATACTTGATATAGCTGTGTACAAATTATTTGAATTAGATAGGAATACTTGATATAGCTGTG
>OY757934.1:18047078-18114578 GCA_963585895.1 Sepioteuthis lessoniana | reverse complement strand
AATAAAACAGATATCCACTGATAGTGACGTCAGTCACTGAGACCTGATCATCCGGCGGGCCTTGGTATTATAGCAACGACCACGGTCAAGTCCTGTCTGGTGGAAGGCAGCGACAAATATCTTACTCAAATATCGAAATAAAATCTTTCTTTTTTTAGTTAAAAAGTAAAAGGATATATTGATACAATACTGAAAGTTAATCTTAACTGATTGACTAGTTGATTGATTGATTGATTTTAACGGCATGTCAGCCGTTTGAATAAATACGATTCCCTATCTCTCGACATGAAATAGAATATTTAATGTCGAGAGATAGGGAATCGTATTTATTGTACGTTCATATTTATATTTTTGAGTTGTTTTTTAGATTTTTTGTTCACATGGTCCTATCTAATACGTATAATTTAAAAAAAATCTATTCGACCAACAGATTGTACACTGACAGGTACAACCCCTCCAGGTCAGAGTGGACCTGGTTGTAATAGCAATGAAGGGGTACTCTACACTCCTCAGTACTTCAAAATTTGAGCCTCGGAGTCAGAAACAATTTTGTGTCAAACGTAGCACTCCCCTTTTTTGGGTGATCTTACCCCAATGCTGAGGATACAGTCAGCATATTCTAAGTTCCACTGACCCAGCAAAGTCTTATAAAGATGGTATATATATATATATATATATATTTGCCCACTCGGCTGGGGCTGTAGAATACACTGAAAGCATCTCTGCAGAGGGGTAAGACCCCCCCATGAGTGTCCTGGATATGACACTAAGCAATCTGATGGTGAGGTTCCAGTAATGCTGGGGCTTTGGGGAATGTACAGCATCCCTTAATTGCCATTGCTCCCAGGTCCACTCTGGCTCGGTATGGTAGCACCTGATTGGGCCGTATCTATGGATTAAATAGAACTAACGGCATACCTATGCTAAACTGAATTGTTTGACTAAACTGAACAGCTTGAAATAGAAAGTTATTTGACAATTAAACCGTTCTTACATCTAAACTGCGTACTTATGCTAAACTGAAATGGTACTTACATTTAAACTGCGTGCTTATGCTAAACTGAATTATTTGAAATGGAACTTTTTTTTGACATTGAAACTGTACCTACACTAAACTGATTTGTTTGATATAGAACCGTTTTGATATTTAACTGTAGAACAGCTTGACTAAACTGAATAACTTGAAATAGAAATGTTTTTCACATTTAAACTGCGTACTTATGCTGACTGTCAGAAATAGAGCTATTTTAAAAAAATGGATTAGGCGTTAAATAACCTAGAAAGGTTGATATGCCATAAAACCCAAACAAACAAACAACCAACTAAACATATATATATACATATAATTCAAGGAGGAAATCCAAGATGTCGGTGTATCTAATAAGAGTGCTCAATTCTTACGATTATTGATGTATAATTAATTTTCGATAAGCGATATATCAACACAGCCTGTAGAACTAAAAGATCTTTTATACAAAGACAAAAGAAAAAAAATTCACTTTCTTTGAGTCATTATAAATTCATTTCAGACGCTTATAAATGATTTTAAGTTTAATTTATAAGCTCTATAAAAACATCTTCAGATGCGATATTCAAAATTATAATCCTATATATATATATATATATATATATATGTACATTACTAGAAACATTTCGCCGGCAGGCTATTCGAGACAAGCAAGTTTTTAAAAATGCAAGCTTCCAGAAAATATTACTCAAATATGAAATCTTTCTTTTCGTTAAAAAAAGGACGAAAGGATGTATTAAATAATAAAACTGTAAGAAATAACTGATTTGAAGATTACTGTATACTTATTAAATTGACTCATTGGCTTAGTGGGTAGAGTGTTCGCTACTGGTCTGGGAGACTTGGGTTCAATCCCAGGTCGCATCATACCAAAGACTTTAAAAATGGTACCTGATTCCTCCTTGCTTGACACTCAGCAATATGTTGTATAGCCATAATACAACTATACGTATACATATACATGCGGAAACATAATCAACAATAATGACGAACGAACACACTTCTTTAGAAAAAATATACCTCTCACACTTTATTCTCGAAAGGGATGCGAAAGGGTTGCGAAAGGACTGATATTGGTCATGTATGAGAGGTGATTTGGAGACGAAACAGACTGCCACATATTGACCCCAAGTTCCTCTGACCATAGCAGCACTTTTTCCTCATTCTGCTGGGCTGCTCAACCGGGGTCTTGAGGGCCCGAACCCTCTGTCTGGCGCTGGCTCTCACTACGGCATCTTGTCCCCAACTGCGACTGGAACTCGAACTGTGACTGCAACTCGAACTGAACTCTGCCTGCCTCGGACTCCAACTAATCCAAGCCGTCTGTGGCACCTGGTTATATATTTGTTTGTCGTCCAACTACTTCTTGTGGGCGTCGCATCTGCACCGAATTCAACCAGTCGGCAGGTCAAGTTGATATTCTGATATCTTCGTCCGGATGCACCTGTTTCTTGATTGACGGCTCGGTCGAAGGTCAATATGTTACAAATATAAGGTAAAGTGGAGCATTTCAGGGAAAGGAGTAGTGCCTTCCACTACACCTCAGTGTAATAGCTATTGAAAAGGGAGCCTTCTGGTCACCAACTATGTCTAAATAGCCAAGTCGACTGAAGCTACAGAATACACCGATTGCATCTCTGCAGTGGAATAAGTCCTCTGCAACGAGTGTCCTGGATACAACACTAAATAATCTGATTGTGAGGCTTCAGTAATACTGGAGCTTTGGATAATGCGGAATGACCCTTTATTGCCATTGCTCCCATGTCCACTATAGCTCAGAGCGGTAGCACCTGATAGGGCCCTTTTTATGGGTCAAATAGAACTGTTTGACATTTAAACTGAGTGCAAACAAATGACTTATGCTCAGTTGAATTGCTTGAAATAGAAGCGTTTGGCCATTTAACAGTGCTTAAAAAAAGACTGATGATTAATTTAATCGCCAGTGTGACTAAGAAATATTTAGCACAACTTAAGAATGAGGAAACGGATGAGTAATATTGAATAGGATTGTTTGTGTTGATTAACAATACTTGAAACTCTTTTAGTTTGGTGCCAAAATTGAATTATTGGTATTACATAGGAATACTTGATACCATTTGAAACTGTGCGAATGAATGAATCGTGTTGAATAGAAGAATTAGTGTTAAATAGCAATACTTGTAAAAACTTCAGAGTTTGCAAAGAAATAATTACAATTGAATAGAATAATAAGTGTTAGATAGAAATGATTGAAACTATTTATCTTTGTAGAAACAATAGCAAAAAGTGTTGAAAGGAATTAGTTCTAATTCATTTAAAACTACATATTGTATGGATAAACCAAATAGTTATACATAAAGTTCAACAAAGTGTGCTCTCGAGACGGATACGAAACATAGACCTATGGTTATCAATATACGTTTTATCAATTATAGCCTTCCATACAACCAACTTAGATATCGTGAGTCGTCAGCGATTATTCTTTTTGTATACATAAACAATTCTATTAAACATTACTCATCCATTTCTCGTTCTGTTTAAGTATTTTTGTTTGGTTTTTATGGCATATCAACCTTTGTAGGTTATTTAATGCCAAATCCATTTTAGTCGAATAACTGAGGGAATGAACGAGAAGATTAGATAAATAATTAAATCAAAACCAATGCGTGACAGCTGATATCTTGTAGAAAAATGCAGTGGCGTAGATTACGTTAATGATGGTATGATTTGGTGTGTGATGTGGCCTGGCAATAGCGATGACAGAACGTGTGTTTGTTTGGGAAGGATTTCCATCAGCATTAGCCGTGACTAATGGAATGGATAGTCTTACTGTTCTCGACAGAATCATGTCTGCTTATCTCGTCTCTAATATTCCTGTCGTTGATTAAATCAAATTGGACACGTTTCTTTCTTTCTTTCTTTCTTTCTTATATGGCCCATTTTCTTTCCTTTTCATTTGGTTCTATCCTTCTTTCTTTTTTTCTTTCTTTTATTCGTTCTTTCTTATTTTGGTAATTTTCTTTCCTTTTCATTTGTTTGTTTGCTTCTTTTTTCTTTCTTGCTATCTTTTTTATTTGGCTCATTTTCTTTCCTTTTCATTTGGTTCTTTCTTTCTTTCTTTCTTTCTTTCTTTCTTTCTTTAGAATTTTCTTACCTTTTCATTTCTTTATTTTTTCTTTCTTTCTTAGGTAATTTTCTTTCCTTTTCATTTGTTTGTCTGTTTGTTTCTTTTTTCTTTCTTGCTATCTTTTTTATTTGGCTCATTTTCTCTCCTTTAATTTGGTTCTTTCTTTCTTTCTTTCTTTCTTTCTTTCTTTCTTTCTTTCACATTTTGGTAATTTTCTTACCATTTCATTAGTTTTCTTTCTTTCTTTCTTTCTTTAGTTATTTTGTTTCCTTTTCATTTGTTTGTTTGTTTCTTTTTTCTTTCTTTCTATCTTTTTTTATTTGGTTCAGTTTATTTCCTTTTCATTTGGTTCTTTCTTTCTTTCTTTCTTTCTTTCTTTCTTTCTTTCTTTCTTATTTTGGTAATTTTCTTACATTTTAATTTCTTTCTTTCTTTCTTTCTTTCTTTCTTATTTTGGTAATTTTCTTTCCTCTTCATTTCTTTCTTTCTTTTTTTCTTTTTTTCTTTCTACCTTTTTTTATTTGGGTCATTTTCTTCCCTTTTCATTTGGTTCTTTCTTTCTTTCTTTCTTTCTTTCTTTCTTTCTTATTTTGGTAATTTTGATTCCTTTTCATTTGTTTCTGTCTTTCTTTTTTCTTTCTATCTTTTTTATTTGGCTCATTTTCTTTCCTTTTCATTTGGTTCTTTCTTTCTTTCTTTCTTTGCTAATTTTCTTCCCTTTTCATTTCTTTCTTTCTTTCTTTTACTCTTTTTTTTCCCTTCTTCTCAATTTCACTTTAACCCTTTGAAGGCTGCCATCTTTGACGTATTCAACAGTGAAAACAAAAACCAGCCGACCTGAGGATACACTCGATTCTGAAACCGCATCAAGGCCATCCTCGATTTTAGAGGCAGTTTTATAGAGGAACCATTTCCTGTCATTTTTAAGTTGCGACGTGAACAACTTTTTTTTTTCTAAATGTACACAGATTTTTCTATCGAATATCATAGCTTTTTTTGTAATCATACGTTATCATAAGTTGACTAACTTAAGTCGTTGATTTGAATCCATCTCGCTAGAGCACTCTAAATGATCCCATTTAATTTGTTCTCAATTACCTGATACGTAATGTATTGGTATTACAGAAATTTTAAAGAACGTATTAAAGAAATATGACTATATATTTCTATAGTAAAATAGCCAATAGTTTTTTTCATCATTCGCAGTCTTACGATATTGTTGTATTTCACTCTAGCCAAACAAACGACAACACAATAAAGACGAGTTACACAGTTCTTAGAAAAATATACCTCTCACTTTATTGAAAGGATTGTGTGTGAGAGGGAGTTGGAGACCGAACAGAACTGCAACATATTGACTCCCACTCTTATGGCCATAAGCGTTGTGTCTTTCTCGTTCTCCAGGGTTGCTCAACCGGAGGCCCGGGGGTCCAGCTTCTCTGGGTGCTGTTTTCTCTACCGCATCTTGTCACCAACGGGTCTGATCTCCAAACTCTCAATCGGGGGTCCAGAGGCCCCTTCTGCCGGATGCTGGCTTTCTCTACCGCATTTTTCTCCAACTGGTCTGGTCTCCAAACTAACTGACTTCCTATCTTCATCGAGTTATATAAATGTTCAACGTCCCCTTCTTCTTGTTGGCGTCACAATTGCACTCATTCAACCAATCCACGGTCAAGGTTATAATTCTGATATTCCTCGACCGGATACACCTGTTATTTACATTGGTGCATTTCCTATTTTGACAGCCCGGTCGGGTCGTAGGTCAGTATACAACAATATGTGTAATACATATGTCCCAAGACGACCTTATTATGCACAATAAAAAAGATAGAAAGAAAAAAGAAAGAAACAAACAAATGAAAAGGAAACAAAATTATTAAAATAAGAAAGAAGTCGGCATAGTCAGCTGGGGCTGTAGAATACACCGACTGAATCTCTGCAATGGAGAAATAACCCCTCACCCAAATATCATCTGATGTTGCGGCTCCAACCCTGGAACTAAGTGGTATGTGGATTACCCTTTCCTTGCCATTACTTCCAGATCCATTCTGAGCCGGAATAGTAGCACCTGAGAGGGTTACATTTATGAGTCAATTAGAGCAGTTTGATATTCAAATTGTGTTCAAACAAATGGCTGATGTTTAAGTAAGTTGTTAGTGATACATAGCAGTACATGGAACAATTTAATAAATAAAACTATTAATGTGGAATACTTGAAACAGTTTACCGGTATGCAAAATAGAATTATTGGTAATGAATAGAAATACTTGAAACCATCTGAGTTTCTGCAAATGAATGAATAATTTTGAATTGAATAATTATGTGGTATTGTCATCTGCTGATTCATGCAGAAATATACATATATATATACTGGATAAATACCGACGCAATGATAAACGACGAATGAAGACTTCTTTAACAATATGTATTTATACCTCTCACTTTATTTGTATGGGTTCGAAAGCGTTGTGTGGGGTTTTACTGTGAGAGGGAGCTGGAGACCGAATATAAACTGTAATATTTTGACCCCATTCTTATGGCCGTCAGCGTTGTGTCTTCCTCGTTCTCCAGCACTGTTAAACCGGAGGCTCTGGGGCCAAGCTCTCTGCTGGATGATGGCTTTCTTTACTGCATCTTATCAACATCTTCTCTGGACCCCCAATTCCGTCAGGGGCCCCAAGCCCCTTCGGCCTGGTGTGGCTTTCCTTACCATATCTCGTCTATAACTCCGTCCGATCTCTAACTGCAACTCTCTGACTTCTGTCTTGACTGAGTTATATAATAGTTCAACGCCCACTCAGTCGCCTACTCGATCTTTGAAATCGCATGTTTGATCGTCATCAAGCGGAAATAACTGTCATGCAGTTCACAGGTCAGTGTCTTCCTGTGCATCAGTCTATGAGTGTACCATGGGAATTTTTTTACCTCGTCCCATTTCGTCAGCCAATTTCCGCCCACGCGATTTCCTCTCATAACTGCCATTAGAATGTGTTACCTCCTCCCGGTCCATCACCTTGGAATGGAATTTTTGGCCGGGTCGAAGGCCAAAATACAACAATTAGTTTTAAATAGCAATACCTTTTACCACTTCATTGTCTGCAAATAAATGAATAATATTGAATAGAATTGTTGTTCGGTTGCAAGAACTGAAATCATTTAACTGCTTCGAAATAATTGCAATACTTGGAAGCAGCGTCTCATCAACTGAAAATGACATCAATACGCGTCTAGTAAAGGCATGACCAGTTATCGGTTATACGGAAGTCGGATCTATCCGATAAAATAAAAAGGAATTTTTTTCCAAGCAGCAGTCATGTCCATACTACTATATGGATGCACCAAATGGAAGCTGACTAAACGCATGGTGAAAGAGCTTGAAGACAATTGCACAAGAATGCTACGAGCCAAACTGAATAAATCCTGGAAGCAACACCCCACAAAACATCAGCTATACGGTCACCGGCCTTCCACATCTAAAACCATTAAAATCAGAACTAATAAGATATGCAAGACCCTGCCGGAGAAGTAAGGACGATCTCATTTGAGACGTTCTCCTGTTGACTCGTTCACATGGGCAAGCAGGTGTTGGATGTCCGGCTAGAACTTATCTACAACAGCTCTGTCCAGACACATGATGTAGTCTGGAGGACCTGCTGAATGGAATGGACGATAGAGAGAAATGGAGAGGGAGAGTCTGGGAAATCCGTGCTCGCGTCACGACATGGTGATGATGATATTGGTATTTTGTCTGAGTCGATCAATTATGCAAGAATCAATAAAGTTTATACAGTCTTAATTATTTTTTTCCATTACTGTGCGGTTTTTAGCGTTTTATCATCTTGCAATGGCAAGGTTAGGAAATTAGACCTTCATATCATTTCTGAATTCTACTTCTAGTGCTCATGAATTCGGCCCTGTGCCAGACTAAGCTAATTTGATAAAACTAGTGAATATTTTCCTTGCACCCAGCTGATAATGGAATGCTTCAAATTTTCTTATTTTTAAACGGGAATATAATACAGAAGAAACAACATATCAACATTGCCTTATTGATGGTTTAAAAAAAAAAAGATCGAAAATTTAACGTTGGCATAATATTCAATTCATGAATAAACTCATCTTCTGAATATTCTGTTTTTCATATTTTTATAATCACACACACACAAATACTTTCTCTCCCTCTGTCCCTCTCTCTCTCCCTCTAATTTTCTTAACATAATTTGGTTTCTTTTGTTTTATCTCATATCAACCTTCGTGGGATATTTAATGTCAAAGCCATCCCTCTTGAAGAACCGGAGTAGTGCTATTTAACCAACAGCTGGAAGGATAAAGGAATTCTTCTTTCACAATGGTAATTGCCTGAAAGTGGATGTAGTAGAGCGACTGGAGTTTGAATTGGCTAACTTTGATTCCGCAGTCCAGCGCTTTAACCATTATACCACGTGGACCCCCACCCAACACACACTCTCAACGTGATAACAATGGTTTGCTCACTTGATGATAAAAGTGATTTCTTTGACATTGTCACTGGAATCTTGAGTTATATTTTGACATTCAACCCGGCCCAAAAATGCTATTCCAAGGTGATGCACCGGAAGGAAGTGACACATCCCAATGGCCAGTAATCGAAAGAGATCACGTGGGTGTATTAAGGCTTATAATATGGGATAAAGTGAAGGTCCCACGGTGCCACTACAGTGATGTACCGGAAGAGAGTGACCTGTGAACTGCATGACAGTTATTTCCGCTTGATGACGATTAAACATTCGATTTCAAAGATCCAGTGGGTGTTCGTGTGGGCGTTGAATTATAATATAATTGAGTTGAGTTGGGTGCCAAAGCAGTTGCCAGGAGAGTTCCAGACAGTAGAGACCAGATGTGGTAAGGAAAGCCACACCCGACCGAGGGGGTCCTCGGAAACCTCCCGATGGAGTGGACCCCAACATCAAGAGAACAAGAAAGACACAACGTGACGGTCATAACAGTGGGGTCAAAATATGAAGTGAATGTTCGGTCTCCAGCACCCTCTCACATGCAAACCTTGAACAACCCTTTCGAACCCTTGCAATAAAGTGAGAGGTAAAAATATTGTTAAAGAAGTCCTTCCTACGTCGTTTATCATGCGTCTGTTATCATTGCATCGGTATGTATCCAGTATATATATGTATGCAACACTTGCAAGGAGATACATTAGCATCATCTTTTTTATTTATGATCTAACAAGATTACGCTCTGCAAACGTCAAGAGATTCAATAAAAAAAAATGGTTTCTCACAAAAAGAATATATATATATGTAAAAGGCAAGTTTCTTGCTGTTTTGCCTTGATGAATAAACATCTCTTGTTGGAAAGAATAAACAGCAGCTTTTGTGTGAGCACATTATATTTCTTTTCCAGAATGACGCTTTCTTTTTACTCACTCGTGTACCTCGGACAGGAAGTTCCATTGGAGAAATAGGCACATCCATTTTCACACGTCTGTTATAGTCAACGACTCGGAAACCATTATCTAAAAGATGAAACCTAATTTCTAAATTCCAGGATTTTAACCCCCTGACTTTACTATCTTCCAATAACCGCCAAGCTTTTAACTGCCCTAAAAGGTCAGTATCTGTCAATTAAACCGAGTTGACTCCAGATATTTTTCCACTCATTCTTATGGCTATAACTTGATTTGAATGCTACGCTACCTTCCAGTAATGTTTTACGAATCTATTCAGTAGCAGTAACGAATCTATTCAGTAGCCGAATTTCAGCCTGGAACAGGCAGCAAAAACCATTGGTCTCAATGTGAACTCAGATAAAACAGATTACATATGTTTTAATCAATATGGTACTATCTCCACTCTAAATAATAAACCTCGTAAATGTGTGGATCATTTAACATACCTCGGTAGAAATAACTCATCTACTGTTATCGGCAGGTCATCGCCAACGTGAAAATCTAATCTTGCTGATGAAATTAAACGGGAAATCTTTCAAGCTTTTGCCTTGTCAGTGTTGCATATTGACCCTTGAGCGAACCATCAATCAGAGATTCACCTCACAGGAGGCATCTGAGAAAATAAGTTGAAGCAATTACGTGGTGAACGGAAATGAAAGGGTGTTATGAAATGATATATGCAGATACCCACGTGAGATACGTGCAGTCACAATGTGAATCTTGAGTCAGTCTCGACAGGCGGCCAGAAGAGATTTGGTCAGTCGCGGAGAGCGCCACCGTGTGGTTTCACGCCCTGCTGGGGCAGCATCCCACAGAGCGTCTCAAAGCGGGGCCCCGGTTGAATAACCCCCCGCCCGAGAAGCAAAAGAAGTGCTAAGTGGGGCCTTGAATATAACACAGCGTGGTATAGTCAAGATAAGAAGAATTTATGGGTCAATAACCGACGCCGACTACGCCGATGACATAGCGATACTGGCAAATACACCCAACCAAGCCGAAACACTACTGCATAGTTTGGAACGAGCCGCCGCAGGCAATGGCCTCCATGTCAATGCACACAAAATGGAATATATGCGCTATAATTAAACAGGCGACATCCCCACACTAGACGTAACCTCTCTGAAACTAGTAGACAAATTCACCTACCTAGAAAGCAGCGTCTCATCAACCGCAAAGGACATCGACACGCGGCTAATGAAGGCATGGACAGCAATCGATAAGCTATCGATCATATGGAAATCAGGCCTGACCGATAAAAGGAAACGCAGTTTCTTCCAGGCTACGATCTTATCGATACTGCTGTATGGATGCACTGCTTGGACGCTAACTAAAGGGCTGGAAAAGAAGATAGACGGCAATTACACAAGAATGCTGCGAGCAATTTTGAACAAGTCCTGGCGGCAACACCCCACAAGGCACCAACTATACGGCCAACTGCCTCCCATCACGAAAACTATCCAAGCCAGACGAACCAGACATGCAGGACACTGCTGGAGAAGCAGAAACGAGCTCATAAGTGATGTACTCCTATGGACCCTCACATATGGCCGGGCAAAAGCAGGATGACCAGCTCGAACATACATTCAGCAGTTATGTGAGGATACGGGATGTAGCCCTGAAGACCTGTTAGAGGCGATGAACGATAGGGAGAAGTGGCGAGAGAGGGTCAGGGATATCCGTGCTAGCGGCACGATATGATGATGATGACGATGGGTCAATATGGCAGTCTGTCTTAGCCTCCCCCCCCGTCTGTTTCTCTCGTACGCTACAGAAGCTTAGACTCCATAAAGAACTAAGAAAGCTATATTTTTAAAACGAAGTGCTATGCTTATTCCGTTAACATGCGTATATGATCAATACTATTGCATGGCTACACCATCTGGACTTTATTAAAGCATTCGGAGATAAATTTAAAAGAATGTTTCGTGCACAATCCCTGAAAGTATAATTCCCCCAAACTGTAGCAGAACGGTCACTCGTCTCTCATCTCACAAACCATCCAAGTAAGATGAACAAGACGAGCAGGGCATTACTAGAAACGCTGAGAATAAATCAGAAGCAACGTTCGGCTGTGGACTCCCACGTATGGACACTCTAGACTTTTCCGACGAACAAAAACTAACATTGGCTCTGGCTCCAGGCTAGAGGACCCACCAAGAACGTTGAAAGATAGGGAAAGATGGCTTAGTAGAATCAAGGGAATCATTGCTATCAGAAGCACTTGATGATGATAATATATACAGAGAGAGAGGGGGGGAGGTAGAGAGAGAGAGTGAGTGAGAGGGGGAGAGTTAGAGAGAGAGGGGGCGGGGGGGAGAGAGAAGGGGGAGAGAGAGGGGTAGATCGAGGGGTGAAGAGAGAGAGAGAGACAGAGAGAGAGAGAGAGAGAGGCAAAGGGGGTGCAAGGGGACAAATAGACACACAAATGAATAAGAAATCTTTTCAAAAGAAAATCGAATAAATTCTTTTGAAACTGTTGTGGAAATATCAAGACATTGGAATGTGTGATATATATAAGTATTCTAAGAAATAAACAAAAGAAGTATATTGATGATAATAAAACAGGATACATGGGTTATAAAAAGAGAAATTCGGAAAAAAAAGGAAAACTCCTAAGATTCGATTTGAGGTCTCCAAAAAGTAGGAACCGTGTACCGAATGTAGAAAATGAACTTCAAAGGTGAAAGAACAATGTGTTTTTTGCCTTCTCTCTACGGAATATATATATATATATATATATATATATATATATATATATATATATATATATATATATATGTGTGTGTGTGTGTGTGTGTGTGTGTGTATGTGTGTGTGTGTGTGTAGAGAGAGAAAGAGAACCATATGTGTGCGTCTATTAAAACGTGGTTAAATAATAAAAAGTGTATTTATATATTACATGACAGACACACATATACACACAAGCATATATATATATATATATATATATATATATATATATATATATATATATATTCGCCTGTCTGAAGTCTTTCCACGTAAAACAGAATTACACACAGAGAAAACACCAAAATTAAAATATACGGTTTGTAAATTTGTTTTGCAGTTGAATTTTGCCATAATTGAATTTCACACACACACACACGCACACACACACACACACACACACACACACATATATATATATATATATATATATATATATATGAATGCGTGTATGCATTGGTGACTCGAAGATATAGTCTGCAAAATTTACAAACGAAAAAAACAAATAACGTATTTCTCCTATAAAAGTGCCGCATTAAAAAAAAATGAAAAAAAAAAAGAAAAAGAAAATGAGATTCTAAAATGACTAAATTTATATATATTTCAAACTGAGCTTATATATATATATATATATATATATGCTCAGTTTGAAATTTGCCTCTAATGAATATAAATATATATTATTACAGAATATATATATATATATATATATATATATATATATATATATATATAATTCAAAATACCTTTAAGTTGAACCTACATTGTGATTTCTAGAAAGGACCCTTTTTTAAGTCACATGAAACTTGTAAGTTTTATAGTCCTGAATTCTACAACCTATAGGTTTTATATAAGCTCTGATATTATTGAATCGAGCACTTTTAAAAGCAAAACCGTATATTTTCAGTTCTTTAATCCTTGTGTATGTATGTATGTATATATGTATAAAAAAAGAGAAAAAACTGGAGGAAAATAAGAATAAAAACTTTTGCCTGAAGGAATTAGTACGGTTTCTTTTTCTATAATTTCATTTGTTCAACCCTACCGATTATACTGCAAGCAAACCTGACTTAGTAAAAAAAAAAAAAAAATAACCAAAAAGAAACTGTACCAATTCCTTCAGACAAAAAGTATTTTTCTTTTTATCCCAGTTTTTTCTTTTCTTTCTTTTTTTTTTTTTTTTTTATCTCTTTTGTCGTTAATTTCCTTGATTTGTTCCTCATTGCCATTTGCTGTCAAGGAGTTTCTCTAACGAGGTGTACCCGAAAAAAAGGTGCTTTTTTCACTCGCTATGTATGCACTACTGAGAGGAATTCTTATATATATATTTATATATATATATTTACTAACTTACTGACTATAAGCACTTACGGTGACAGGCAAAAAGAAAAAACCCGCCAGAATTCGGAGATAAAAATATATCACGAATCACTGTCCGGGGAAAAAAAGAAAACAAAAAGTTAACGGGAAAAAAGAAAGAAAAGGCCAATCTTGTCACAACAATTGAAAAAAAAATCAAGAGATACGCAATCGGTTGGTCAAAAGAAAAAACCCCATCGTAAAATGCTGTGAAGCTACAATTACAAAGAGTGCTCAATACTAGGTTGAGCAAAATAGTTACAAAAATTATTTCGTGAGTCAGGAACTATCCTAGTTTCTCGTAAACGGTTTCTCAGGGTATCTAATTCTGACTGACGACAAATGGAGAAAACTTATTTTTATATATAAAAAACTCACACCTAACGGAAAATTTACATTAAAAAAGAAAAAGAAAACCAAGTTTATTATCAAGTTTATTACCAAGAAAATATATAAAAAAACAAAACAAAACAAAAAAAAAACAACAACAAAAAAGACACCTTTGCATAAAACGTATTGGATAAAGCAGCAGAGACAAAATCTAATTATAAAGGAGTCAACTCCTTTTATGCCTACAGTCGTTCAATATCTCTGACCTTTGGTTAAACATATCCCCATTATTATAAGAAGCTATAGCTAATTTCTCATCGTTACAAAGCATACAGTATTAAATACCCTGAGTAGCCGTTTAGGCGAAACTGTAGTAGGTTAGTTCCTGACTCATGAAAAATTTTTTGTAACTATATATATACTCAAAGCTATTCTAACATTCTGTACGTACCATAGGATTTATATATATATATATATATATATATATATATATATATATATATGTGTGCGTGTGTGTGTGTCTTTGTGTGTGTCTGGGTGTATGTATGTGTCTGTGTGTGTGTATGTATATATATATATATATTTATATGCATGTATATATTTATATAATGATTGAAGGCCTGAAAAAAATTTTTTGCTTTTAAAGAGTGCACGATTCAATGATAGCGGAACATATATAAAACCTATAGATTGCAGAATTATGGACTCTCTAAGTCCATTACTCAGGTTTCATATTTTTCATATTATCTTCAGAGGGGAGTGTGATTAAAGTAGTCAGTCAAACGTTTGTATAGTGAGAGGTGTACTCATAAGAGAAGATGTTCGTTGACGAAATATTTATCGTAATAAGATGAGATATTCAGAAAAAAAAACACAAGCTTATTAAAAAAGTAACAATTACTGCTGATGGTGTCTGGAAGAAAAAGTACACATTCAATAAAAGAAATTATTAAGAAGGGAATTTTTATCTAAGTGTAGACCTATTAAATAAATTTCTTTTGTGTCATTTACCAGCTTGGCTAGTTCAATTCCATAATTTACTCTTCTTTATTTTGGAATGTCTGAAAAAAAAATCTCTTGCTTGAATGTCACATGTACAAACTTTTAATCATGTATTTATTTCATGTAAATGTCTTGCGAAGAAACACCTTATCACGTCAGTACAATTTATTTTATATGGACGCTTGAATGTCCAGTTCTATCACACTCTCGTCTGATGATTTTATAAAACATGAAGCTTGCTCACTTATAATGCCAACGATATATATATATATATATATATATATATATATATATATATATATATATGGAGAAACAAAGTCAATCGACACTATAGCGTTTCGGTTCTGCTGAACCATCATCAGGACTGTGAGGGGTATTATTAGTGATGTTAAGTGTAGATGGATGTATAAAAAGTGTAAAAATACATAAAAATTTGGAAAAGTTGTATAATAAGAAAAGTTGGCTGTTTATGAAAAGAAAAATTTTTCAAAATTTTTATATATTTTTACACTTTTTATACATCCATCAACACATAGCATCACTAATAAAACCCCTCACAGACCTGATGATGGCTCAGCAGAACCGAAACGCTATAGTGTCGATTGACTTTGTTTCTCTATAAATCCCCCTCCTTTTCTATTTGGATTACTTGTCACTTTTTCTTCACAAATTGTCGGATTACTATCCATTATTTTCTTCCAAGGCACCAACTATACGGCCACCTGCCTCCCATCACGAATACTATCCAAGCTTGACGAACCAGACATGCAAGACACTGCTGGAGAAGCAGGGACGAGCTCATAAGTGATGTACTCTTATGGACCCCCACACATGACCGAGCAAAAGCAGGACGACCAGCACAAACATACATTCAGCAACTATGTGAGGATACGGGATGTAGTCCAGAAGACCTGCCAGAGGCGATGAATGATAGGGAAAAGTGGCGAGAGAGGGTCAGGGATATCCGTGCCACCAGCACGACATGATGATGATGATGATGATATATAAGCATGTTTGATTAAATAATAAAAACATATATAATTTTATTAAGATTCTTTCAAGTTTCCTGATAAGTGTCTTGGTTTTAGGTTGGAATTTGTAGATGAATTAACCAAAATTGTCATGAGCGCTTTCAAACTTTTCATAGGTCATTATCAAGGGTTGTTTACACGTGTAAAGAGTATTTTTAAAGTTTTTTTTTTTTTTTAGGTTTTTCATAAAGTTACAAAATTACGTAAATGCAAAATTGGATAAAACTGAAATGCCGATGTCATCGAATGAATTTAAAACAGAGCGTTATTAACGGAAATAGAATATTATCAAGAAAAACAGAATATTAAAAAATCCTACTTATTATATAGACAAAATGTGTCTTTATAACTTAATCAAACATGCTTAAATGAAAAACTGCTGCTGAACTACACACACACACACACACACACACACACACACACACACACACACACACACACAATCATACACACAAATATATACATAACCGGACCGGAGTCATACCAAAGACTCAAAAAGTCGTACTTGATGCTACCTTGCTTAACACTCAGCATTATAAAGGTATGGATTAAGGGTAAAGTGGAGCAATACAGGGAAAAGGAGTAGCGCCCTCCCCTACATCTTGGTGTAGGAGCTATTGAAAAGGGAGCCTTTAGATCACCCTCAACTACGGTCGCCAACATTACTTATATATACTCTCAACTAAATCCCATGATTTATTTACTTTTTAGGCTGCCATAGAAAAAAGGAAGGAAGGAAAACGAACACAAATTTTTTTTTTTACCTCGTTTGAATGTCACCTGCTCTCAGACTTTACTATGTGATCATTTCGTGTAAATGTTTCTGGATTAACGACATATCATGTGACTAAATGGAGACGCTCGATTGGCCTCTTTTACCCTATGACTGTCCTAAGATTGTTGAAAACACTTAAAACCTGTGCAATGGACTAATTAAAATTATTGACACATATTGTGTCAATAATTCGAATATATTTTAGGTTTTATCCCTGCTCTGCTATTAAAGTTGGTTGTTTTATTGTTTAGGTTTTATGGCATATCAACCTTTGTAGGTTATTTAATGCTAAATTCACTTTAAAACAATTAATCAGTTGTATTTCAAACAATTCAGTTTAGCATGAGTACACAGTTCAATTGTCATTTCTATTTCAAGTTATTCAGTTTAGTCAAACAATTCTAATTCAGCTAATTCAGTTTAGTATAAATACAGATTTCGTTAACACACAGATATCAAAACAGTTCTATATTAAACAATTCAATTGAGAGTAAGTAGAGTTTCAATGTCAAAAACAGTTCCGTTTCAAACAATTCAGTTTAGCATAAGTACGCAGTTTAAATATAAGTACATGATTTAATTGTTAAAATCGTTTCTTTTTCAAGCTATTCAGTTTAATCAAACAGCTCTAATTCAAACAATTCAATTTTGCATAAGTATGCAGTTTAGTTCTATTTAACACATAGATAGAGCCCAATCAGGTGCTACTATTTCGGACCAGAGTGGGCATGGGAGCAATAGCAAAGAAGAGGTGCCCCACATTCCTCAAAGCCCCAGCATCACTGGAACCTCACCATCAAGTTGTTTAGTGTCATATCCAGGTCACTCATAGAGGTGATGTTACCTCTTTACAGAGGTGCAGTCGGTGTATTCTACAGTCCCAGCCGACTGAGCAATCAGCTATTACAGCATCGATCTCTCACATGATGCGAAGACTTTTCTTATTTGCTGTTTATATATATATATGTATATATATATATGTATGTATATAATCATAAATAAATAAATATATATATATATAATCATAAAAAATCTAATTAAAATCCTTTATATATATATATATATATATACTAACTTAATATAAGCCAGCATTCACGGTTTCCAGAAAAAAGAAAAAAAAAACGCCAGAATTTAGAGATAATATCTCGGATCACTGCCTGGGGGTAAAAGAAAAAAAAAATTTCGGGAAAAAAAAAGAAAAGGCCAACTCCGTCACACCAGTCGGTCGGTGCTAGATACCCTGAGGAGCCGGTTTGGTGAAACTGTAGTAGGATAGTCCCGACTCTCGATTTAATATATATATATATATATATATATATATATACATATATATGAAGGATTTTAATTAGATTTTGTATGATTTTAAAACGTTCTTAATACCATGCACTCGCTTTTTAAAGCTTATTCAAATTTTGTACGTACCACAATATCTTCAAATACTTCAAGCGAAGGCAAAGCAACACACAGATACACATACTCAATAACATCATAAAAATCAAACGTAAAATTCGCACCTGAATTCTCAGAAGAGAAGTGACCGAAAGAAAGGTCACCTTTTTTAGGAATCTAATTCGTTTTTTTATGGTTTTAAAACTTTCTTAATCATATTTACCAACCCCTCCGCTCGGGCAGGATATGACACAAGGTCAATTTTTAAGCGGAGTTTAACAGGTTTGAATTCAGAGTTTTCCTTCTCCTAGACTAGTTGCCTCACCAAGGCTGAAGAACCCAGTCTGCCCTATTTACCCATAGCTGGAGGGAGAATAATTGGATTCATACCTTTCCCAAGGGTATTAGTGCTATGTGAAATGCAATCAGTCTTGTCCAGGATTTGAACTCGTGTCGCTGTGTCCATTTCCTACGACGATAACCATTACACCATGGGCACCTCCACTTTAAAACTTTCTTAATGCCATGCACTTGCTTATTAAATCAACACACACACACACACACACACGCACACACATGCATATATATATATATATATATGTATATATGTAGATGTTACATAGCCAGATATATGGATGTGTGAAATAGACATAGGGAATCTAAAACACGAAACTTTACGAAATTGGTTCAGGTACGAAATTTTATTACCTTTGAGTTAAAGATTATTTGACATGAGGGGAGAGAGACACAATCTTTCTATGCTGACTGCTTTTACATCGTCAGCTCTCAACCCAACCAACGCGCGGCGCCCGTAGCGCACAAAGACGTCTGGCCTCGCCCAGCCCTGAATGTCGACTCTCTTATTCGGAGGCAGGAATTCAACTCTCGGCTTTTTCTCAAATCTCAGCACACGCTTCCGGTGTTTGACGTCACCCACATCCTCTGGTCGCAATCTCTATCTGGGATTTTGTTTTGACATCTGTGAATGACGCATCCTCCCCGCGCGCGCGTGAACACCCGCGGTCTTGTTGCACTTAACTAACCCATGCGCTAAGCGAAAGGTTCTCAGCCTAACTAAACCGAAAGGCAAGATATATAAAACGAAATCCCTCCGCCATTATATTGTTGCATAGCCATGACCATGACCAACTATACAGACACATATACATATGGAATCATAACAACGACACAATAAGATCGAGCGATACAGTTCTTTAGAAAAATATACCTCTCACTTTATTGAAAGGGTTGTGTGGGAGAGGGAGTTGGAGACCAAACAGAACTGCAACATATTGACCCCCACTCTATTGGCCATAACCGCGTTTCTTTCCCGTTCTCCTGGGCTGCTCAACCGGGGGCCGGGGGCCCAGCCTCTCTGGGTGCTGGTTTTCTCTACCGCATCTTATCTCCAACTCATCTGATCCCCAACTGCTCAATTGGGGTCCCGACGGCCCCTTCTGCTGGGTGCTGTTTTCTCTACAGCATCATTTTCCAACTCTCATTGAACTTCCTGTGCACTGAGTTATATAATAGTTCGACACCCACTCAATCTCTTCCCATAAATGGCCGACGGAATATGCAACTTCCGTCGTCTTTGGAATGGCATGTTTTGATCATCATCGAGTGGAAATAACCGTCATGCAGTTCCCAGGTCACCCTCTCCGGTGCATAAGTTTGTCACTATACCGTGGGATTTTACCCTGTCCCATATGGTCAGCCAAGCTCACCCACACCAACGGAATATGCAACTTCCGCCGTCTTTGGAATGGCATGTTTGGCCGGGTCGGAGGTCAATATACAACAATATTACATATAGATATATTCAAGCAACAAGTTTAAACAGACCGACATTGGACACTCGTTTCGTTGATGATCGGCAGACCAGATCACCAACGGAACGATTGTCCAATTTCTCTCGCTCTGTTTTCTCTTTCTCTCTCTCTCTCTCTCACACACACACACACATACACCATATATAGTACAAGGACCCAATCAGATACGCTACTGTAGCTCCACTGTAGCAAAATAAGTTTTGACCTAATATCTATGGAACGAATAGAATGACATTGCTGGAAAACTTTTTGTTTGAATAATTTTATTGAATTCCAGCAAATAAAACTCTTTCTAAACGAAATTCTTTTAAATTCTATTCGCATTTGATGCATCAGTATAAACGTAATCATTAGGAAATAAATATAATGACATATATGTTGAATTGATGTTAGAATATTAACTAAAAATAATGCATTCTCGCGAGACGGATTCAAACCATCGACAAAAAAGTTTGTCAGACTCATTCATAGTCCACTACAGTCCTCTGCGTTACCAACTGAGCTATCGCGAGACGCGACCAGTAAGCTGGTTGAATAACTGTTTAAATAAAAGTTTGGAAAAAAGTGCTTCAAATGAAACAAATATTTAAATAGTCTGACTTGATACATATAAGGAACAAATTAGTTTCCCCCATTATCAATAACATAATCTCATCTATTTGGTAAATACGAAGCTCATTAAATAAATTTCTAGACCTTTTTCGTATGGGCACTTTTATTGATAGTACACACATGCCCTTCGAAGTAATCTCCTCTGAATGCAATGCACTTGGTGTACCGTTCCAACAACTTCTGGAAGGCCCCATGGAAGTCCTCTTACGTGAGCATGGCTATGGCCTTCGTCACAGCCTCTTTCATCTCCTCAATTGCCTCATAATGACAGCCTGTGAGCTTAGGGAATAAGCAAAAGTCACAGGGAGCAAGGTCTGGACTATAGGGGGGTGAAGAACTGTCTTGATTCCCATCTTGGTCAAATAGTCTGTGACAAGGATGGAATTGTGGATTGGTGCATTGTCCTGGTGGAAATGCCACTGACCCGATTTGAAGAGTGCTGGCCTCTTCCCTAGGAATCTCTTCCTGAATTCCCTTAAAACCTCAACATAGTAACCCTAACCCAAAGCCTTTGGCCAATCAACTGTGGTGTATTGACTTCCTTACTCCTCCCACACCTCCCATCATCCCTCACAGACTCTCTGCCTTCCTTGAATCTCTTATGCCACTCAAAAACTGATGCTTGATTCATGTAAGATGGTCGAAAAGCAGTCTGAAGCATTCCATACGTTTCTGTGGCATCATTTTTTCCAAGTTTAAAACAGAATTTTATTGCATACCGTTCATCTAAAGTGTCCTCACGTCCAGATAGCATTTTTGAAATTCACCAGCTGTGACGATCAGGTTTTCCTAGGGTTTATTCCAATTCTTTCTGTAGCTGTTCATTTGAACCTGAAATCATAAAAATTGGTCAGTCATCTCATAAGATGTATAGCAATAAGATACTGAATTCTCAAGAGTCTATGACAATTTTTAATGCCTGTACAAATAAAGTCTGGAAACTTATTGAAAGGCCCCACGTAGATACATTAAACTATCTGTTGGTGAGGCTCCAACCCTTTGAAATTAGAGGAATGCCGAGTACCCCTTCATTGCTATTGCTCCCGGGCCCATTCTGACTCAGATTGGTAGCACCTGATAGGGTCCCATCTATGAGTCAAATAGAACAAACTGTCAACAAACAAATGACTGATATTAAATTATTATTGTTATATAGCAATACTTGAAACCATTTAACTGTGTGCAAAAAAAAGAGCTCACATTCGTTAAAAAATGTTATCTACAAAACGTGTTTATTTATCATATATATATTTATCATAAATGTATAAAGAATATTTAGCATTAAATAACCTCTAAGGGTTGATATGCCAAAAAAACCCAAAAAGACCAAACCAATTTTTGCTTGTAAAAAAATATTTCAGTGATCTGAAAAGTAGCAGGTCATTTCGTTCAAGGTCAGTAGGATTGATTTTCTTTGTTTGATGGTAAATCAAACTTTGTGGGTTATTTAATGGCCAAAAATTCCTTCTAGAAGAACAAAAGAGATACTACTTAAAAAAAAAACAAACACTGCTGAGGCAATATTCATCCGTACCTTTCACCATGTAGGGTTTGATGCAAGGTCATTTTAATGTGAGGACGACACATGAATCGAAACTCTTGCGCGGCATATGTAGAAAAATGCTCAGTGTTGTTGGCATTTCCCTTTTAAGGCGCCTTAGGCACCAAGCGATAGCCCTGCTCGTGGATATTGCCTGGGTGGCCGGCCCCCTTTGATCATGTGCTCAGCAGACAAGAGGGACCAATGCCGATGCCAAGGGAACCTTTTCTTGTTATCGATTCTCTAGACCAAAAGGCCAGGTTGAATGTGAATAAATGCTTGTTATTGATTTCAACCGGACATTGTTCACCAATGGCCCGGGAGTCCTGGGTTCAATCTTCAGGTCGAGTCATACCAAAGACTCAAAAAATGGTACTTGATGCCTCCTTGCTTAACACTCAACATTATAAGGTACGGATCAAGGATAAAGTGGAGAAATCAGGGGAAAGGAGTAGCGCCCTTCCCTACACTTTGGTGTAGTAGCTATCGAAATGGGAGCCCTCGACAATGGTCGCCAACTTCACTTTCCTTTATTGATTTCAAGAAGAGCAAGGTTGGTTATTTGGTTCGTTACGTTTTATAGCATATCAAACCTTGTTGGTTGTTTACTGGCAAATCCTTATCATACATATTATACATGATTTGGAAACATATAGTTCCTTGATAACATTTTAAAAGAAGCCAGAGGTCATTTATTAAATATATAGTTGTACATATGATTTGTAAGTAAATAAATAGTTGTATTCATAATAAATAGTACTTTGCCCGTGGTGTAATGGTTATCGTCGTAGGAAATGAACACAGCGACACGAGTTCAAATCCTGGACGAGACTGATTGCATTTCACATAGCATTAATACCCTTGAAAAAGGTATGAATCCAATTATTCTCCCTCCAGCTATGGGTAAATAGTAGGGCAGACTAGGTTCTTTAGCCTTGGTGAGGAAACTAGTCTAAGAGAAGGAAAACTCTGAATTCAAACCTATTAACCTATGGTTTCAAATATTCCTATCTAAGATAAATAGTTTTATTTGCACACAGTTAAATGGTTTTAAGCATCACCATGTATCACTAACAATTCAATCTATGAATACAGTTAAAAAGTTTCAAGTATTGAAAATCAACACTAACATTTCTAGTCATTCATTAGCACATCGCTAAACTGTTCCAATTAATGCTTGTATCGCCACCAATTCAATTAAACATCAGTCATTCGTTCACACGGTGTCAAATAATCAAACAGTTCTATTTCTAACAATTCAATTTAGCACAAGTCATTTGTTTGCCCACCGTTCTATTTCAGCTATAGATAGGACCCTATGAGAGTCTAACACTCGGGTCAGAGTGGACCTAGGAGTAATGACAATGAAGGAATACTCCACATTTCCAAAAGCTCCAAGGCAGGAGTCTCACAATCAGATGATTTAATATCACAACCAGGATCCTCTTTGGGGCGGGGGTCTAACCCTTTTGAAGAGATACACTTGGTGTACTCCACAGCCCCAGCCAACTGGGCTGGAAGAGTAAGGAGGAGAAATAAAACCACCAAAAATCTTTTCCATGATACAAAGACAGATGCCTTTTTTGGTAATCTCTTTTTTTTTTGTGGAAACAATACTTCAAAAACTAGAATTCATAACAGCTTATGGTTAAAGAGTAGGTATGATATTTTAAATTGCCCAGGGCTCTCAAAACCCACGGTACGCCACTGCCTGTTAGGGTTTGATCTGTTGGTAAAATGGATCGTTAGTCTATTGAATTGCATGAATAGAGTAGCTAATATATTTTGCAATTTGATATAAAGTATGTAAAGGGATTGTGTACTTCATTGGCTGCTAAAACATTGATATGACATCTAAATATGAAGTATTTACCCGTTTAAAATGATTGTAAACTTTATTAATACATTGGTTCATAAAACATTGATATTGCAACTAAGTATGAAGTGTTTACCGGTTTAAAATGATTGTGAACTTTATTAATACATTTGATCTTAAAATATTGTTATTGCAACTAAGTATGAAGTGTTTACCTGTTAAAAATATTCTGAACTTTATTAATATATTGGCACTTAAAATATTGATACTGCAAGTAAGTATGCAGTTTTCATCAGTTTAAAATGATATATTTTTGTACTGCAAATGATTGGAGTACTCGTCCATTGCTAGTACTCCCAGGTCCACTCTGACTCGGAGTTATAGCACCTGTTCAGCTTCCATCAATGGATCATATTGATACATGAAAAATTTATTATTCCATTGAAGTGTGTGTACCCCCCACAAAAAGCAAAACAAAACAAAAACAAAACAAAAACAAAACAACCCCCCAACAAAAAAATCAAAAGAGCAATTACATAGGAAATGTAAATATAATGGGTCGATATAAATCAACAAATAAATGAATATATTTTTTTTCTCTTTTGTTTTATAAAATGTATAGTATTTCTAAAAAAAACTGTCGCAAGACGGATTCGATCCATTAACATTCGGTTTATGAACTAAATTACACCTAATAAAACCAGGCCCAATGCCAATGAGTTATAGATTTTCTTATTTTGGTATTTTTGCTGGTAAAATTGAATTTTCTAGTATGGGTACTTGACTGGCTTCTCTTCTCACTTCCCTTTTATTATTCTTGATCACGCACACCTAACTTGCACTTCCGGAGGAACTCTTCAACACGTAAATAGAGAGAACTTGACAATTAGCCCACAGCAATGATTTTATCGTGTTTCCTTTTTTGGACGGGAAAATTTGGTAATTTTCCTCGCTGTTTTCACCTTCTTTACGATTGGGCCACATCCGCAAGCTAAATTTTAATCACCGTCTCCCCTCGCACGGGGCGTAGTTTAGAAATACTTGCTGAACCCACAGAAGGATCCAAACTTTAATTAGAAGTGAGTTACAAAGTCTTGGAGATCAACACGGCATTGTTAATGTTTTAGTCTTGAGTCCCAGCAACACACGCGCACACAAACACAAATATAATCAAATATAAATCTATCTATCTATCTATCTATCTATCTATCTATCTATCTATCTGTCTGTCTGTCTGTCTGTCAAAGAGGCCGATGGTTTCACTAGCTCACTTGGTGAGTTAATGGAGGACCAAATGTTGCAGTATTGTTAAATAGTGCTCACTATCAATGATAGTGCGTTGACATATATATATATATATATATTGCATGTTAGTCTGTGAACCTGGGTTTATGCATTCAGAAATCGTTGGACGATTGCTGATTGCATGAAACCGATGGTCACATACTGTACCATGTAGTATATATATATATATATATATATATATATATATATATATATATATATAATAACCATCAAGTCATATCTATATATATACCATATAACATACATATATATATATATATATATATATATATATAATTATATATATATATATATATATATATAATAACCATCAAGTGGTTCCAAACTGGGTCTTTCAGACTATATCCTGTATATCTTCAGATATATATATATATATATATATATATATATATATATATATATATATATATATATATATATAATTGATAAATCTTACAATAAATTATCATCTAACCTCCTCGTGTCAGTTTGATTAATAAAAATTTCATTTCTGAGAATGAAATTTACCGATTGTATATTATATATTGTGTGTGTTTCTGTGTGTGTGTGTGTGAGCGTGTGTGATTGTGTTATAAACATATATCCTTTATATTTTTAATGTGTATATATGTATGCATATATATATATGCGTTTGTGTATTTGTTTGTGTGTGTATAGATCGATGTATGTTTATATATGTGCGTATAAACCTTTAATATCTACATATATATATGTGTGTTTATATATACACACCAATGCCCCCACAGCCATACACATTTGTATATGAATATACACAATCTATAAAAACAATATGAAGTGTAAATTTTATTTTTTCAAATATATGAAACTTGAGCAACCATGTGCAGTAGCCAACATAAGCAGTTGAGATGATTCGTTATAGGTGGGGGTATGCACCCCTAATCTAGCTATGGGTTAAATACGTAGTACCACTACTGTCATTCTTGAAGAATGGATTTCACATTAAATAACCCAAGGAGGTTTATATGCCATTAAACACCAACACTGAATCAAACCCTAATAGGTTTTATCCTGCCCTAATGGCAAAAAGTCGAGCACTTTTTCAATTTAAGAAGAACGTTTTTATATCAATTGTTCATTCACCATACACACACACACACACACACACACACACGCATATATATATATATATATATATATATATATATATATATATATATATATATGGGTGTGTATGTGTGTGTGTGTGACTTACAAGAGATTACAGTGGGAAAATAAAATATAAAAACTGTACAAAATATTTGAAAAAATGTGATGCCTGAAGTTGATGTTGATACCAGTCGTAGGTTGAGATACTAGAACAGCCCCATCTCCAAAGAACAAGAAATTGACCATGATCGAGACCACTGCGCTGTTAAACTCAGCTCGAATACTCAAAAGAGTTCTACGAACACCGACTGTCGTTCAGATTTTAGTGAAAATCACGTCAAAACCAGTGTAACCCTCTTCCCCACCAAAAAAACTTGTAACAAATCAAAATTCTTTCATCTATATATAACCTTCCCCTGTTTAAACCAAAGGGCCCTTAATCAACCCCATCCTACGGTGAGACCCACTCTATGAAAAATAGCTAAAAATGTAAAATTTTGTAAGTAAAGTTGGCGACTGCAGTCGAGGGCGATCAGAAGGCTCCCTTTTCGATAGTTACCTCATCGAGGTGTAGGAGAGGGAGCTACCCTTTCCCTTGATTGTTCCACTTTACCCTTGATACGTACCTTATATTGCTGGGTGTTAAGCAAGGAGGTATTAAGTACCATTTTTTAAATCTTTGGTATGACTCGACCTGGGATTGAACCCAGGTCTCCTGGACCATTGGCGAAGACCCTACCCACTTGGCCAATGAGCTGTATTTTTGCGAAGCAATAGCGACGGAGAAATAGCGATTCGCTGGCTAGAATTCTAGCTAGAAGCAGAAATGCTGAATTCTGAAGTTCAAAGGGAGAAACTTCAATCACTTCCATTATCATAAAGGCATGGATTCTTTTGACTCTCTCGTGCTATCTGTTGCAATTGGTAAGTCTTCTACGTGGCACCCAGTTTCCGCGCAGGCCTGAAAGTTTTTTTGCTGATCAGCCAATACTGGTGTATCTACGTGGGGCCTTCAATAAGTTTCCAGACTTTATTTGTGCAGGCATTTAAAATTATCGTAGACTCTTGAGAATTCAGTATCTTATTGCTATACATCTTATGAGATGACTGACCAATCTTTTTGATTTCAGGTTCAAAGGAACAACTACAGCAGGAATTGGAATACACCCTACTAAAGCCTGATTGTCACAGCTGGTGAATTCCAAAAATGCAATCTGGACGTGAGGACACTTTAGATGAACGATATGCAATAAGATTGTGTTTTAAACTTGGAAAAAATGATGCCATAGAAACGTATGGAATGCTTCAGACTGCTTTTAAACCGTCTTGCATGAATCAAGCATCAGTTTTTGAGTGGCATAAGAGATTCAAGGAAGGCATGGAGTCTGTAAGGGATGATGAGAGGTGCGGGAGGAGTAAGAAAATCAATTCACCAAAGTTGATTGGCCAAAGAGTTAGGGTTAGGGTTACTATGTTGAGGTTTTAAGGGAGTTCAGGAAGAAATTCCTAGGGAAGATGCCAGCACTCTTCAAATCGGGTCTGTGGCATTTCCACCAGGACAATGCACCAGTCTACAACTCCATCCTTGTCACAGACTATTTGACCAAAATGGGCATCAAGACAGTTCCTCAGCCTCCCTATAGTCCAGACATTACCCCCAGTGATTTTGGTTATTCCCTAAGCTCAGAGGCTGTCGTTATGAGACAATTGCGGAGATGAAAGAGGCTGGAACGAAGGGTATTGGCACGTTCATATAAGAGGACTTCCACGGGGCTTTCTAGAGGTTGTTGGAACCGTACAACAAGTGCATTGCATTCAGAGGAGATTACTTCGAAGGGGACTAGAGTTTCATGTGTGTACTCTCAATAAAAGTGCCGAGACGAAAAAAGTCTGGAAACTTATTTAATGATCCTCGTAAGTGTAACATTCTCGAGGAGAATTATAAGTTTAAATTTCAGAGTTCAAGCTTGTTAATTTTTATAATTTCGAGTATTCCGACTATTCTCTTAATCCTTATTATTATATTTGTAACGTTTTGGACAATCGTCTTTCGGTCTTCTTCAGGTGTTTCATCTCAAACTTAGGAGCCTTAATATTGATAAGTCCCAAAAATTCACTCTGAATTATCCAGCGGGACATATGGCATTTGGTTAAAGAAAATCTTCAAACGAAAATCACCTGGAGGTTGCTGGTTCAATCTCGAGTACGGGTAGAAATAACAAGGAATACTTACTACATTTGGACCCGATTATTGTGAACAGAATTAGAATAATCTACCCCAGTGAAGTATAATCTACCCGGTTCGAAGTTCCATGTGTAACACAATGAATAGTTCGTAAAATAAGTCTACAATGTAAAAGTTTGTTGGTAATTCATAGGAAGATTTGTTTGCTCGTTATTTTAAAGCATTCTTGGGTAATTTAATGCCGAATCCACCCTCCTAAAAGCCAGTAATGGTACTATTTAACCCATAGCTGGGAGGATTAGGAGGTTCAAACGTTTCCCAAGGGTATTTGCCCGAAAGTAAATGTAATAGCGCGACTGCAGTTCGAACTCACATACTTTAACCATTACGCCACAAAGACACTCGCTTCGTTAGAAGAAGAGTCGTGGAAAATAACCAGTGATATGATAAACAAGACTTGACCTCTGGTTGACCTTTTTAGTAGTTCTCGGATTGGTTGGTTTAGTCGTGAGAACAGGTCTGTTTGTTGGTAGAGTTAATGCGAGAGTAGTCCAGGAGCCGTAACGAACGGACACCTAAAATGGCTCGTACTTCAGCAGTGCAGTTAACGTGGGAATTTGGGTGAATGAAGACGTTGAATTTTAAACAAAGTCTCTGTGTCAATTTAATGGAAACAGAAACGTACATGGAGACCAAGATAAGCTTGAGACCGCCCGAAGAAGTCCCAGATAAAAGACCAGAGAAAAAAAAATAGTTGTATACAACAACATGTAGGCTTTTGATTTTGACATGAAAAACTTTGAGAAGGCCGAAGGACACATCGGCCGAAACATTGTGAATATAACAATAAATGATTAAAACCACTGAGAAGAATGTTGCTTATGAATTCGTCTTTACTTATCCAGACTTACAGATAATATTTCCCAGTCGGCTGGGGTTGTCGAATGAACCGACTTTATCTCTGCAGAGGGATAACCCCCCCCACTACCAACGAGTCTCCTGAATTTGGCACTAAACTATCTCATAGTGAGTTTCCAGGGATGCTGGAGCTTTGGAGAATGTGGAGCAACTCTTCATTGCCATCACTCCCAAGTTCCCTCTGGCCCAGAGTGGTAGCACCTGATAGAGCTCTATCTATCGGTTAGATAGAACTAAACTGCTCACTCGCGCTAAACTAAATTCCTTAAAATAGAACTGTTTTGATATTCAAACTGCGTACTTTTGCTAAACCGAGTTGCTTGAAATTGATATTGAAACAGTACTTATGCTAAATTGAATTGTTTGAAATAGAACTGTTTTGACATTTAACTGTGGGGGGACAAAAACTATACTTGAATAGCTTAAATAGAAATGTTTTGACATTTAAACTGTTTACTTATGCTAAACTAAATTGTTTTAATTGGAACTGTTTTTATATGCTAAACTGAATTGTTTAAGATGGAACTGTTTTTGATATTGAAACTGTACTTATGCTGAACTGAATTGTTCGAAATAGAACTGTTTTGATTTTTAACTGGTTGTAAACAAAATAACTATACTCATACTAAACCAAATTGTTTGAATTGGAAACTGTTTGACTGAAGAGCTTGAAATAGAATTGTTTTTAACAAAGTATGTATATATGATAAACTGAATTGTTTGAAATAGAAGTGTTTATTTGTATAAAAATGGATTTTGTATAACATAACCTACAAAGGTTGATATGCCATAAAATCCAAACAACCAACCAATCACAGATTATATAAACTATAAATTTATTTCTTATAAATTATATATTTCAGGCTTTATCCTATTTACCCAACCCCTCTGCTCGGGCAGGATATGACACAAGGTCAATTTTTAAGCGGAGTTTAACAGGTTTTAATTCAGAGTTTTCCTTCTCCTAGACTAGTTGCCTAACCAAGGCTGAAGAACCTAGTCTGTCCTACTATTTACCCATAACTGGAGGGAGAATGATTGGATTCATACCTTTCCCAAGGGTATTAATGCTATGTGAAATGCAATTAGTCTCGTCCAGGATTTGAACTCGTATCGACGTGTTCATTTCCTACGACGATAACAATTACACCACGGGCACCTCCAAAATATATTTCAGGCTTTATGTTCATATTAATCTTTAAGAGGTGTTTTAATAATATTTAAAAAAAAAGAAGATAAACAGTCGTCAACTTTTTCAGTTTCATGATTATTAATAAATCTTCTGTATATACGAGCATCGTTCAATAAGATGAATTTGCACCTTTTTCAGAGAAATCTATCGTGAAGAAGACTGTCGTCATTATCTTTTAATGAACACTGCGCCTGGAAATTATTCTTTACCTGAAAGTCTGTGTGTTTCTCCTGTATTGACTGTCTTTTCGATAGTTGTGACAAACACATGTATAGCCCATTTCTGGATACTTTCTTTTAACAAAAATATGCTTCTCCGTACACATCCGACATTCTTTCATAAATTTCACATGATTTGCTCTCTTTAATTGTTTAAAAATTTGATGAAAGACATCTATTTAAGGGTAGATAACTCTGGTTTGCCGCCATTTTGAATGGTCTCAAAAGAATTATTTTTGGGAGACAGAGATAATTTTTGCTATATAAACTGCTTCCGAGCAACGAAGACTTTACTGTTCTTATCAATAAGGGATTTCGGACTACTGACTTCATCTTTATTGTTATTTCCACATGTTTCGACCGATATATCCTCCGGCCTTCTTCAGGTGTTTGTTTAACGCGGGAACCTTTACGGAATTTAGACTGACTTTACAGTTATTGAAATGAATTTAGAAAAAATATTTTGCTGAAACAATCCTGATTTATTAACTGACCATCACACACACATACACACACACACACACACATATATATATATATATAGAATTAACTTAAATCGCTAGTCGAAAATCTTCTACTAAAGTTTCACCTTAACGGATCATCAGGAAGTTTCGCCTAAACCATTCTAAGGAGAAATTGCCTTTATTCACCAAAAACCTCCACCTATCCTAAAATTTGAATTAAAAAAAAAAAAAATAAAATAAAAAATAAAAAATGAAAAAATAAAAATAAACCTATAACATTTCCTAATTATATAGTAACCACGCTCTTTTGTGTTTACAACTATTCAACACCTCCGATCTTTTGTTTAGCATATTCTTACTTTTACAATCTGCTATTATCAATTTTTCCTCCATACAAAGATTACAGGTTCTATTACCTGCCCTCTATTTGCGGCATTTCTTTATTACTTCCCATTTCATTATCGGATCTACTCCCATTTTTTCCTTAATCTCCCACACATAACTAGATAAAGCAGTGCTATATCTATATCTATATATATATATATGCTATATATATATATATATATATATATTTACGTGTGTGTTAGTGTGTGTATGTGAAAATATTTTACAAAATATATTCAAAGTATTCACTTTATTATGTATTAATACACCCTTTGAATATATATTATTTTCATATTTCCTACCGTCATATTTCCTACCGTCATATTTTTTTCTCCATTTTCCTCTCTCATATATATATATATATATATATATAATTAAAAATAAAATGAAGTAATAGATATTGTACATTGCTGAAATGAAAGATTGTGGTGAATCTGACAGTATGATAGAAATATGTGGAAAGTTGAATAAATCAAACACTTAAATCTGATTTGGATATGGGATATTTAGATCTCTTTATTCCTAAGAGCTTTTTCAGAGAGTTTGAAAAAGTTCTTAGGAATAAAAAGAACAAAATATCACGCATTTAAATTGGATTTAAGTACTTGATTTAAGCAATTTTTCCTATGTTTCTATCATATAGTACATTATAGATTTATTTCAGTAGCTTATTAAAAGGCTCTTCAGATGGGTTTCAACAGAAATTTGTTTCTTTTTGTTCTTTAACATCGGGGTATTCATTTCACCTTAGGTAAGATTCAATGGCTACGTAATAAATTGATTGAAGCAATGGAATATGTATCCAACATTATCTGATACCTTTCAAAAATTTTAATAAATATATATATCGGTAAATCTTAAATAATTAAACATTTGATTACATCTAAATTAAAATACAAATAGATATAAGATTTTTTTAAATATTTACTAAAAAAAATAAAAAATTAGAATTTTAAAATAAATTTAAAATTCAACTGATTACATAACTTTCAAAAATTTAAATAAACGTATGTGTTGCTAAAATTTAAACAAACATTTGATTATATCTAAATTAAAATACAAATAGAATTAAGATAATACTACTACATTCTTAAAAAATATATATGAAAAATAGAAAATTTTAAGTTTTAAGATAAATCAAAAATTCAACATTTTGAATAAAATCAGAATAAAAACTTTGAAACTGTAAATCTATTAATGAATAAGAAATAAAAAATGATTAAACCGACGGACAACCGGAAGTAAATAGATATTTTTTTTACCAATTATATATTGGAAGATTTTATGAGGCGATATATATATATATATATATATACATATATATATATGTTTATATTATAACTTCTTGAACCTGATGTAATGAAGAATGTCAATTAATTTTCACGTTTTTAATTATATAGTTTGCTCTGCAGGTGTTTTTATATATGTTTATATATATTGGACGTGCATTGAGCGCACCTTTTAGATTATTGTTTTTAAATCTATTCAAAGACTTAAATGATATATATTCACACACACACACACACACACATGTATATATACATTGTCATCCACAGACAGTCTGTTTCGTTCTATCAGAACTCTTCAGTGTGGCTAGACCCGCAGGACGCTCGAGGCCGGGATCGAAACCCATTCTACTTTACGTTAGACTAAGTCTCAGACCACTCGGCCAACAAGCGGACTACGTTGGCTAAGGGAATTTTTAAGGTATTTATATAGCAACAGCAGCAGCGTCCGTTTGTTTACATTTTTGTACCCTATCGGCTACCAGAGTGCTCAATTCTTTCGAAGAGCTTTGCATTATGCGAGCGGCGGCAAACAATTCCTTCGCCAGAGTGTTCTACCTCCATGGGGGAGCATATATATTGTCATCCACAGACAGACTTTATATATATATATATATATATATTTGGATAGTTAATATTATTGTATATCTAGCGAACATGAAGTTGAATTTACACTGATGATTAGCATTTAAAATTTTAAAAATACATTTTTTAACTTTAAGATACCAGTTGTCAAAAATCCTTTAGCTTAACGATTATTTCTACAGTATGACACGATTTTTCAGGAAACCTTGAATACACGTGGTATCTATCTATCTATCTATCTATCTATCTATCTTAGCTCTTCCATCATCTTCTTTTCAGCTTCTTTTCAGATTTATCGACGCATTCGGTTTCGTTTTCTATTTAATGCCAAAGCTATCCCTGAAGAAGAACAGTAAGAATAATATTTAACCGATTATTGGAGAGATAAAGGTTCATATAATCTATTGAAGATGACATGAATATACGACTAGCGAAGGCATAGAGTGCTATCGATGGGTTTATCGATCTTTTTGAAGCCAAACTTATTCGATAAAATAAAACGCAATATTTTCCAAGCAGCATTCATGTCAGTTCTAGTACATGGATGTACCACTGACTGTTTTGAGAAAAAGCTAGACAAAAATTGCACGAGAATGCTACGAGGTATATAGGACAAATCCTCGAAGCAACATTCCCTAAAACATTAGCTGTACGGCCACCTGCTCCCATCCCAGAACCAATCCAAATTAGACGGACAAGACATTCGAGACACGACTGGTGAGATTAGCACAGACTCATAGGCGACGTACTTTTATCTACAACAGCTCTGTACGGACACCGGATGTAGTTAAGAAGACCTGCTGGAAGCGATGAATGATAGAGACGAATGGCGAGAGAGAGAGAGTGGAGGAAATCCATGCAAGCAGCACGACATGATGATGATGATGATGATCCCTCCCAACGGTATCCGTCCTAAAGTGAAAGTATCAGCGCGACTCAAGATCCTTACTTCGAGGACGTAGTACAGCATTGAAGCAGCTTCGCTACGCAAGAAAATTTCTCGTCACCTTTTTAAAAACAAAATACAGATCACTTTTAAATATTTCTCTGTTTGTTCGGATATTTGTCTTTCCATATATTGAAATAAATTAAAAGCAGAAAAGCTCAAGCCCTCGATGAAATACCACCTGAAATATGGAAAAACAAGCATATTTTATGTTGGTTGGTTGATTGGTTGTTTGGGTTTTATGGCATATCAACTTTTGTAGGTTATTTAACACCAAATCCATTTTTAGTCAAATAGTCAGCTCTATTTCAAACAATTCAGTTTAGCATGAGTACACAGTTTAATTGTCAAAACAGTTCGAATTAAGCCAATTCGGTTTAGTATAAGTACAGTTAAATGTCAAAACAGTTCTATATCAAACACTCCAATTTAGTGTAAGTACAGTTTCAAAATCAAAAACTGTTCCATTTCAAACAATTCAGTTTAGCATAAGCACGCTGTTTAAATGTAAGTACAGTTTAATTGTCAAAAACATTTCTATTTAACCGATTCAGTTTAGTCAAACAGTTCTAATTAAAAAAAATCATTTTAGCATTACTAAGCAGTTAGTTCTATTTAACCTATAGATAAGGCCCTATCAGGTGTTACCACTTCGAGCCAGAGTGGACCGGGGAGCAATGGCAATGAAGGGGTACTCCGCATTCCCCAAAGTTTCAGAATCACTGGACCCTCACCATCAGATTGCTTTGTGTCATATCTAGGACACTCGCTGGGGTCGGGGATCTTACTCCTCTTCAGAGGTGCAATCGGTGTATTCTACAGCCCTAGCCAACTAGGCAAAAGGATATTTTACGACAAGCTTCTTCGATTAGACCACGCTATATATAAACAAAGCTACAGAATAAACCGACTCCTTCTCTGCAGAGGGGTAAGAACCCCCCAACGAATGTCCTGGATATAATACTCAACAATCTGATTGTGAGGCTCTAGCATTGCTGAAGCTTTGGGGAATGCAGATTTCCTCTTCATTACAATTACTCCTAAGTCCACTCTGGCCTGAAGTGGTAGTACCTAAAGGGTCCTATCAATAGGTCAAATAGAACTAAAATGCATACTTATGCTTAACAGAATTACTTGAAATAGAACAGTTTTGATCTTTAAACTGTGTACTTATACTAAACTGAATTGTTTGAAATAAAAGTGTTCTCACATTCTACTGAGTGTAAACAAAAAATTATATTTAAGCTAAACTGAATTATTTGAACAATAACTGTTTTTGACATTTAAACTTCGTATTTATGCTAAACTGAATTGTTTGAAAAAGAATTGTTTTTGACATTTAAATTGTGTAAACCAAAAAAATGTATATATGTTGAACTGAATTGTTTGAAATGGAACTGCTTTTTACATTTAACAATGTGTAAAAAAACTGTACTCATACTTAACTGAATTGTTTAAATATGACTCTTTTTGACATTTAAACAGTGTATTTACGTTAAAATGAATAGTTTGAAATAAAAATGTTTATATGTATAAAAATGGATTTGGCATTAAATAACCTACAGGGGTTGATATACCATAAAACCAAACCAAAGCAAAATTACTTGGTTCAACGTTAAATTACCCGAAAAGGGTTGATACGCCATAAAACAAAACAACCAACTAACTAATCTATAAAAAAAACGAAAGTAATGGTTCATTTACCCAGATTTCTTAAATATTTTCGCTTAGACATTGTCACTTGCAAGGAGATACATCATTGCCATATCTGTTTATAATCTGCCTTGATTACGCCCAACGAACGTCAATAGATCAAATGAAAGAAAATTATCTCACATTAAAAAAGCAGACGATATACTGCATAAACTATAATGGTTACAGACTACTCAGATGATCTAGCTCTTTTCACCTGCCCAAACTGAATGTCGGCAGCATAGCCTGGAACAGGCAGCAAGAGGCATTGGTCTCTAAATGAATTCAGATTATAGATACTTAATGAGTTTTAAAAAGGATGGTGCCATCTCCACACTCAATGTCAGTTGCTTAGTCGGTTGGGGCAACAGATTACACTGACTGCACTTCTGCAGAGGGGTAAGACCCTCCTAACGAGTGTCCTTGATATGATACTTTGGCAAAGATGGTTAATTATTTTGTTACCTGATTTGGTTAGGCCACGAGTTTTTCGGTTAGCAGTTAAGTTAGCTAAAATGTTTGAGCGGAAATGTTAGTCAAATTGGAAAGTTTAAGCGCGTACATAACGTTCAACACAGGAAGGCCAAAACGTAAAAAAAAATGGATTCATATCTTTTCTGTGACAGGTTTGATTGGAGAAATAAAAACAGTGAATTTTTTATGAATGAAGTTTTTTATGAAAAAAATGTTGTAGTAACTCGTAAATGCTAATCGTACGCATAGTGATTTGATTGTTATTTCTTTTTCTGGTTTGTGTCCGATTCTCGGCATCCAGGTAATTCAGGACTACCATGGGGTGTTGTCAGGACAATACGCATATATTTTGGATACTTAGTTAGGTGAAGGTTTCTGAGACAAAATATTTGTATCGGAAAGGTTTTCGCAAAAGTCTCCCAATTTTCGGGTACTGGTAAAGCCAGACGAGGCAGGATCATCGGTAAGAAAAAATTGTTGGAATTTGGGATTGTTTTTTTGACTCTTTCCTTGAAGTGTGGTCTAGAACTTTTCGGTACTGGTAGAAGCCAGGCAAGGTTATGGCAGTCTCCCTTTTAGGGATCGAGAACTTTTGGTTATTGGTAGAAGACATTCCAGGTTCTGAGAGGTTTCCCTTGATTGGATCGACATTTTTTGGTACGTATAATTTTTAATAAATATTTGTCTTAGACAAAGATTGATTTTATGGAAGGGATGAGTGTGGCACAGTTGCCGTGATGGTTAATTATTTTGTTACCTGGTTTGGTTAGGTCGCGATCTTTTCAGTTAGCTGTTTAGCAAGCAAAAATCAGGGTGCATTCTGTGGGTCAAATAGAACTAAACCGTGGTTTCGAAAGTTTAGTGTTTTTGCATTTGAAATACGTACTTATGCTAAACTGAATTGTTTAAAATAAAACTGTTTTTATTTTGAAACTGTACTATGCTAAACTGAATTGTTCAAAATAGAACTGCTTTGACATTTAACTGTGTGTAAACAAAAACTATACTCATACTAAAGTAAATTGTTTGAATTAGAACGGTTTAACTAAACTGAAATAAAAATGTTTTGGACAATTAAACTATGTACTAACGCTAAACCGATTTTTAAAAAAATAGAACTGTTTATTTGCATAAAAATGGATTTGGCATTAAAAAACCTAAAAGGGTTGATATGCCATAAAACACAAACAAACTAAATATCATGCCTTGGAAATTAATTCACCATTTCACATACGTCAGAAAAAATATCTCATCTACTGAAAGCGATGTCAACGTACACATAGGAAAGGCCTGGAATGCTGTTGAGATTTTATCGACCACAGGGAAATCTGCTCACTTTGATGAAATAAAAGGGGATAACTTTCAAGCTGTAATCGAGTCAGTACTATTGTATGGCTGCACCGGTCTTTAGTTGAAAGAATGCCAAAAATCTTTGAAGCAGTGATAGCAGCCAAGAATTTTAGGAGTTTTTTGCGTTTTTTCGTTTAATTTGAACTTAATGTTGCTCAGGAGGGACTTGTATATAGTTTGATGAATAAAACCATTGTGGCTCTTGACTTGTTCCATTAAAATAACACTTTTAGGATGAGAAATAAAAAAAAATGAGGATGGTTAAATAATTTTAACTGGTAATGTTTATATATATATATATATATATATATATAAATGACTGATAAAATGAAGTGCAGTTTCTTCCAGGCTGCGGTCGTATCGATACTGCTGTATGGATGCACTACATGGACGCTAACTAAACGACTGGAGAAAAAGCTGGACGGGAATTACACAAGAATGTTGCGGGCAATATTGAACAAGTCCTGGCGGCAACACCCCACAAGGCACCAACTATACGGCCACCTGCCTCCTATCACATTATATAATAATATTTTGTTTTTATCACCAAAATAAGGCTTGTTTTTATCACCAAAGTGAGTTTCAGCGGTAGTGCCGATTTATTTCAAAAAGCCCAAGATAGATATTCCAAAATTCTTACAAAGGATACATTGAACAAATTTTATTCTACTTTATGTATTAGAAATATTTAAAAAATAAAAAGCTAAAACCGATTTGCATCACCTTGGTGATTTAAACAAGCCTCATTTACGTGATAAAAATAAAAAATAAAATACTTTAGTTTAAATATTAAACAGTTTTAATTAAGAAATAAACGTACACATTACCTTGATAATGGTTTTGATACGAACCGAAAGTAATCGGCTTAACCATAAATGGCTCCTTTGAAGAAATCACTAACGAACTTCAAGATCGTAACATAAAAATACATTAGAACTCTAGAAAGAAGAAAGAAGAAAAAAACTTAAATAACAAGAATTTCATTAATTCAAACAAACCTGTTTGAATGAAAAGATGCTGCCTAAATACACATTTTTAAAAATGCACACACAAACACACATATATATATATATATATATATATATATATATATATATATATATTCACACACTAAGAGTAAAAAATATTTGGTAATTCTCAAATTTTTTCATTTCTCATTCTGAAGGTGTTATTTCCTAATGAAACAAGTTAAGGGCCACAATGTTTTTATTTATCATACTAAATGAAAGTCTTCCTCAGTCACCCTGACCTGAGTATAACCAGATATCATTAGAAAAATCGATTTTAAGGCGGTTTTTTTTCTCCAGTACTACAGTGGGTTGTACTGTAAGGAGACATCAGGAAACGGGATAAAGACCAAGTGTAGGGCTTGAAAATTAAAAGGCTGAGTGCCCTAGACATTACTGCACAACTGGACCAAAAAAACTCGTCAACATTCACTCTGTGGAAAAGACTCTGTGAAGATGGCTTATATAGTAAAATTGCTATCAAGAAATCTTTTGTTTGTTTGGTTGGTTGGTTTGCTTTACGACGTAAAAACCCTTTTCGGGTCATCTAACACCAGATTAAATTTCACACAATTCAGTTTACAATAGCTTTTGTTTACAAACAGTCAAATACCAAAACAGTACTATTTCAAACAGTTCAATTTAGCATAAGTACAAATTCAGTTCTATTGGACCCATAGAGATGACCCTACCATGTTCTACCACTCCGGGCCTGAGTCAACCTGGGAGTAATGGCAATGAAGGGGTACTCCGCATTCCCAACACTCCAGCATTACTGGAACCTCACCATCAGATTGTTTAGTATCATATCCAAGACACTGTAAGTGGGATATTACCCCTCTACAGAGAAGCAGTTGTATTTTACAGCCCCAGCCGATTGGCCAGAAAAGTCCTTTGGACTGACGGATGAAGGTTCGAAATCTTTGGGTCAAAAAGGACAGTCTATGTGCGTCTAACGGTTAGTGAAAAAGCTTCAACCCTCTGTATCACACCAACCGTACAACATGGAGGAGGCTCTGATATGGTGAGAGAGGGAATTTTGCTAATTGCAAAGTCGAGGATTTGCACCAGGTGAAAAGGAAATTGAATTTGAGTGGTTATCACAGCATGCAGCAGCATCAAGCAATCCCATCTGGAACGTGGCTTGTGGGTCGTCAAGGATTTGAACTCTTGCAAGATGATGACCCAAAGCATACAAGTAATCTCTGCCAGTGGTACATTAAAAGCAAACAGAAATACCACGTCCTTCAATTAATTAATTTAATTCCCATTGAACTGTTGTGGGATGAACTTGAGCTAAACAACACACACGTGCGACTCACATCGTTCGGCTCTAGCAGGTAAGATAGGCAGAACTATCTTCAATCAACCCCCGGTCTTTGGTTGAAAGAATGCCAAAAATCTTTGAAGTAGTGATAGCAGCCAAGAATTTAAGGAGGTTTTTGCGTTTTTTCGTTTAATTTGAACTTAATGTTGCTCAGGAGGGACTTGTATATAGTTTGATGAATAAAACCATTGTGGCGCTTGACTTGTTCCATTAAAATAACACTTTTAGGATGAGAAATAAAAAAAATGAGGATGGTTAAATAATTTTAACTGGTAATGTTTATATATATATATATATATATATATATATATATATATATAAATGACTGATAAAATGAAATGCAGTTTCTTCCAGGCTGCGGTCGTATCGATACTGCTGTATGGATGCACTACATGGACGCTAACTAAACGACTGGAGAAAAAGCTGGACGGGAATTACACAAGAATGTTGCGGGCAATATTGAACAAGTCCTGGCGGCAACACCCCACAAGGCACCAACTATACGGCCACCTACCTCCTATCACATTATATAATAATATTTTGTTTTTATCACCAAAATAAGGCTTGTTTATATCACCAAAGTGAGTTTCAGCGGTAGTGCCGATTTATTTCAAAATGCTCAAGATAGATATTCCAAAATTCTTACAAAGGATACATTGAACAAATTTTATTCTACTTTATGTATTAGAAATTTAAAAAAAAATAAACTACTAAAACCGATTTGCATCACCTTGGTGATTTAAACAAGCCTCATTTACGTGATAAAAATAAAAAATAAAATACTTTAGTTTAAATATTAAACAGTTTTAATTAAGAAATAAACGTACACATTACCTTTGAACAAGTCCTGGCGGCAACACCCCACAAGGCACCAACTATACGGCCACCTGCCTCATATCACGAAAACTATCAACGTTAGACGAACCATACACTCAGGACACTGCTGGAGAAGCAGGGACGAGCTCATCAGCGATGTACTCCTATGGACCCCCACATATGGCCGAGCAAGAGCAGGACGACCAGCTCGAACCTACATACAGCAGCTCTGTGCGGATACGGGATGTAGCCCTGAGGACCTGTCAGAAGCGATGAACGACAGGGAGGAGTGGCGATATATATATATATATATATATATATATATTGTCATCCACAGACAGATCTGTTTCGTTCTATCAGAACTCATCAGTGTGGCTAGACAGTATCTCCCCCATAGCTGGGATCGAAACCCGGTTGACTGAAACACCAAGCCGAGCTTCTAACCATTTAGCTACAAGGAGAAATTAGCTACGAAGTACATTTTTAAACGGTTATGAATCACAATTAGTATTGTTTACATACATCCGATCAAACGGCCGCCGAGATCTCAATTCAAATACGAAGAGACTTGCAAAGGCGCTAATGGCAACACGAATACTTCTTCGCTAGAGAACTCAACCCTACGGGGGTAGGGGAGTATATATTATATATATATATATATATTATATTGCACTTGGTTCAACACAAACCCACAAAGTGATTTAGTGACGACCTACACTGTTATAATATATATATGCATATATATATATATATATATATATATATGCATATATATTTATAACAGTGTAGGTCGTCACTAAATCACTTTGTGGTTTTGTGTTGAACCAAGTGCAATATAATATGGAGAGTGCTCAATATCTAGGATAGAGCCAATATAATAATAATAATAATAATAATGATATATATTTATATATATATATATATAAATATATATTATATATATATATAATTCATGAATTTAGACTGCAAACCCCTGGGTTACATGGAGTTCAGCCGGATGTGAAGTCGTAGGTGTATCAGGGGTCGCAGTCTAAATTCCATGAAATAAATATACATATATATCTAATATATACTTTATTACTATAATCATTATATATATATATAGATAGATAGATATAGATATATAGATATATATTTTATAATGTTTGGGACTAATTCTTCGTTGCACTTACATAATGTTCCGTGCGACGGGGGTTTATTTTGGTCGATACTTAAAATCTCTTAAGGTTGATATACCATTAAACAAAGAAACCAAACCAATTAAAATCTCTTCACAATCTCACACTGCCGAATACTGAGTCTGGAATCTTAAACGATACTAACCTCGAAATGTTTCTTTCTCATCTATTTTGCATACATTTCATCTCTCGTCGACGTCTGTCAGACCCATTTATATATCCACCACTTCTAGTCACGTGAACTCCAGTCGCACAGTCCATTACAACAGTCCATTAGGAGGTGCCCGTGGTGTATTGGTTATCGTCACAGGATATGGACACGGCGATACGAGTTCAATTCCTGGACAAGACTGACTGCATTTCACATCGCACTAATACTCTTGGGAAAGGTATGAATCCAATTATTCTCCCTCCAGCTATGGATAAATAGTAGGGCAGACTAGGTTCTTCAGCCTTGGTGAGGCAGCTAGTTTAGGAGAAGGAAAACTCTGAATTCAAACCTCTTAAACACCACTTAAAAAAATTGTCCTTGTGTCATATCCAGCCCGAGCGGAGGGGTTGGGTAAATAGGATTACAACACTTGTGCTTGTTGGCTAGAAGATCCATGTGTTATATAATTAAGGAATGATTTTTTATATTAATCATTTTTCGTTAATTATATTTTATCCTTCACGTTGGTAAGGCTTTGAACTATTCGAGTCCCTTAGTCCAGGTGCATAGTCATTGGGTGCAGTTTTACACTCGTGCGCATAGGATATGACATTCACCATTTGTCATAATAAACCCCCGACAGGAAATGGCCTGGAGTGTGGATGACGTCATGACTAGAAGAGATGGTCCTGAGAATTTGAGGATTTTGAAAAGACATCAGTAGGGTATTGGACCGTTGAGGCATGCAGTTGGATTTTTTTTACCGTTGAGGTGTGCGGTTGAGTTTTTCGGATCTCGACTGGCAGAGATGAATTGAGATCTTAAACATCACAAAATGCACCGCGTGTTGGAGTGGGGTCAGCATAGTATGGTTTGCATAGGTTTTTAAGAATTGTGTTTCTCACCTCCTGTCGCCCTGGACCGAAGCCTGAAATTGATAAACCCGTTCGTACCTGAAACGGTAGAATCGCCTGGTATATGTACCTGTATCACTGTTATTATTAACAACACTAAATTATTGAACACATGTTCGAGCCATGAATCGGTATCAGGACATTCTTTTACATAACAATATATACATATATACAGAGAGAGAGAGAAAGAGAGAGAGAGAGAGAGAGAGAGAGAGAGAGAGCGAGAGAATGTCTTTTCTTCACAAAACAATGCAGCTGGAGAAGGTTGTAGAATACGTTGATTGCATCTCTGCAGTAGGGTAAGAACCTCCACTTCAACAAGAATCTTGGTTGGTCGGGTGGGTTTTTATGACATATTCAACCTTTGTTGGTTACTTAACGCCAAATCCATTTTTAAGCAAATATCCTGTTATATTTCAAACAATTCAGTTTAACAGGAGTACTCAGTTTGTCAAAAACATTTCTATTTTAAACTATTCCGTTTAACCAAACAATTTTATTTCAAATAATTCAGTTCAGCTTAAGATAGAGGTTTCGATGTCAAAAGAGTTCTATATCAAGCAGTTCAGTTAAGCATAAGAACACAGTTTTATTGTTAAAAATATTTCTCTTTCAAGCTATTCAGTTTATTCCAACAGTTCTAATTCAGCCAATTCCTTTTAAGTATAGATTTTGTTTACACAATGTTAAATGTCAAAAAAGTTCTATATTAAACGATTCAGTTTATCGCAAGTACAGTTTCAATGTCAAAAACAGTTTCATTTCAGATACAGTTTAACTGTCAAAAAACATTTCTATTTAAGCTATTCAGTTTAGTCAAACAGTGCGAATTCAAACAATTCAGTTTAGCATAAGTATGCAGTTTAGTTCTCTCTAACCCATAGATCGGGACCTATCAGGTGCTACCATTCCGGGACAGAGTGGGCCTGGGAGCATTCCTCAAAACTCCAGCATAACTGGAACCGCACCATCAGATTGTTTAGTGACATATCCAGGACACCTCTGCAGAGGTGCAGTTAATGTGTTCTATTGCCCCCAGCCGAACTTGGCAATACACAGAGTTAATGTCAAGATATTTTTTTTTTCAGATAATTCAGTTTAGCATAAGTACACAGTTTGGAGGTCAAAACAGTTCTATTTTAAACAATTCAGTTTAGCATAAGTACTCAGTTTAAATGCAAAAAAAGTTGAGTCTCGAAACCATTGTTTAGTTCTATTTGACTCTTATCATGTGCTACCACTGCGTGCCAGAGAGGACCTGGGAGCGATGGCAATGAAGGGGTAACTCCGCATTCCCCAAAGCTCCATCATCACTAGAACCTCACTATCAGATTGATTAGCGCCATATCAGAACACACGTTGGGGTGAGGTCTTACCCCACTGCAGAGAAGCAGTCAGAGATATGACATTAAACTACATCTGATGGTAAGGTTTCAGTCTTAGAATTTGGGGACTGTGGAGTAGCCCTTCATTCCTAGTATTCTAAGGTTTACACTGACCCGGAGTGGTCCTATTTACCCAGCCCCTCCGCTCGGGCAGGATATGACACAGTCAATTTTACGCGGAGTTTAACAGGTTTGAAATCAGAGTTTTCCTTCTCCTAGACTAGTTGCCTCACCAAGGCTGAAGAATCAGTCTGTCCTACTATTTACCCATAGCTGGAGGGAGAATAATTGGATTCATACCTTTCCCAAGGATATTAGTGCTATGTGAAATGCAATAAGTCTCGTCCAGGATTTGAACTCGTGTCACCGTGTCCATTTCCTACGACGATAACGATTACACCACGGGCACTGACCCGGAGTGGTAGTACCTGCTGTAACCCACCTTTGTGCGAATGGAAATATTTAATCTTTTATATACTTGAACTCATTTATCTGTGTGCAAACAAAAGACTGATGTTGAATATAATTACGTGGTGCCTTCAATAAGTTTCCCGACTTTTTTTGTATAGGCATTTAGAATTATTGTAGACTCTTGAAAAATCAGTATGTTATTGCTATACATCTTATGAGATGACTGACCAATTTTTATGATTTCAGCTTTAAATGAACAGCTACAGCAGCAATTGGAATACACCCCACTAAAGCCTGATTGTCACAGCTGGTGAATTTCAAAAATGCAATCTGGATGTGAGGAAGAACGATATCCAATAAAATTCTGCTTTAAACTTGGAAAAAATACCATGCAATGAAAGCTGGATGTACTGCTATGACCTGGAGACCAAGAGACAGAGTTCCCAGAGGAAGCTTGCTGGCTCTCCCAGACCCAAGAAGGCCAGACAAAGCAAATCCACCCACAAACTTTTGATGATTTTTTTTTTGACAGCACTGGCATGATTTACATGCACTGGGTTCCCACTGGACAGAAAGTCAACAAGGAATACTATGTTGAGGTTTCAAGGGAGTTCAGGAAGAGATTCTGTTGGAAGAGGCCAGCACTCTTCAAATCGGGTCAGTGGCATTTCCACCAGGACAATGCACCAATCCACAATTCCATCCTTGTCACAGACTATTTGACCAAGATGGGCATCAAGACAGTTCTTCACCCCCCTATAGTCCAGACCTTGCTCCCTGTGACTTTTGCTTATTCCCTAAGCTCACAGGCTGTCATTATGAGGCAATTGAGGAGATGAAAGAGGCTATAACGAAGGTCATTGACATGCTCACACAAGAGGACTTCCATGGGGTCTTTCAGAAGTTGTTGGAACGGTACAAGTGCATTGCTGCTGGAAAAGATTACTTCGAAGGGGAATTGAGTTTCATGTGTGTACTACCAATAAAAGGGGCCATACGAAAAATGTCTGGAAAATTATTTAATGATCTTCGTTTTTTTTTTTTTTTGAGATTTCAATACTTGAAACCACTTGACAGTGCAATATTACCTACAAATTATTGGTTTATAAATCATACTATATATATGTGTGTGTGTGTGTGTGTGTGTGTGTATACAACAAAACAAAAAACAAAAGAAAATAAACAAGTAAACAAAACATGTAAATAGAAACGTACAGTCCACGTGATTCTCTTCCTTCTAAACTTAGAATAACCCTAGACGGCTTGAGAGGCCATTAAACCTAGTCAATCAATCAACCCACGTTACTAGAACGGACTGATGTTAATTCGGAGGGAATCGAGTACACGACTGTTTTATCAGATGAGATTAGTCTTAACGATTGTGAAAAATTTTCTTCACTAGAAATGATCTGCGAGACGCCAAAGTAAAGAATCGATTTCTATATGCAAAATTATAATGGTATATATCTGCTTACATTACTAAGAGTGTGAAATTCTCAAGTCGATTTAAAAAACCGATGCGTCTTCAGAGGTTGTAACAACCAAATTCTTTGTTAATTAGATATTCTGAGTACTAGATACCTAGCCAACTCGCGATAGCTCAGTTGGTAGAGCGGAGGACTGTAGATTGAATTAATATTGTAATCCTTAGGTCGATGGTTCGAATCCGTCTCGCGAGAGGATGAATTTTTTTTATATGAATAAATAACACCAAAAATAACAGTACTTCTTCAGATCTAATGGATAAAATTTATATAACAATCTCTCTTTCTCTCTCTCTCTCTCTCTCTCTCTCTATATATATATATATATATATATATATATATATATATATATAAAAACCAGGGTATGGCATTAAATTACTACACGGGTTTGGTAAGACATTAAAACAAATAAGCTAATCCAGCCTTTTCGATTTTCCTTATTCAACTCGTCTGATACGAAAAGTATGCAACTCAAGATCATTTTTTAAAAAAAGGGGTTTTCCTCCTCCTATTCCTGTTTTCTTTCCCCTTATCTCTCACTTGTTGTCCCCTATCTTTTTCTCTCTCATCGGTCTCTTATTCTCTGGCTTTCCTCTCTCACTTTTTCTTCTCTATTCCGCTAATAGTCACTCTTTCTTTCTTTCGTTCTTTCTTTCTTTCTCCAGTCCTCTCTCACTTACATAGTTTGATATTCTGTTGGGCAAAAGTTTGAGGCATTTAGAACTTTATGAAAAATAATCACTTGGTAGTATTCAGCTAGGCATCATATTAGCTTTCATTACATAATAACACCAGTCAGCTGGGGCAGTAGAATATACTGACTGAATCTTTACAGAGATGGAAGACCTCCTCCAATGAGTGTCCTGGATATGACACTAAACAATCTGATGGTGAGGTTCCAGTAATGCTGGAGCTTTGGGGAATGTGGGGTACCATTTCAATGCCATCGCTGCAAAGTCCGCTCTAACCCGGAGTGGTAGCACCTGATAGGGTCCTATCTATTGGTCAAATAGAACTAAACTGTTTACTTATGCTAAACTGAATTGCTTGAAATGGAAATTTTTTCGTATGCTAAAATAAATTGTTTAAAATGGAACTGTTTTTGACAATTAAATCGTACTTACATTTAAACTGCGAGCTTATGCTAAACTGAATTATTTAAAATTAAACTGTTTTTGACATTGAAAGTGAACTTACGCTAAACAGAATTGTTGGAAATAGAACTGTTTTGACATTTAACTGAGTGTAAACAAAATCTGTATATATACAAAACTGAATTGTTTGAATTAGAAATGTTTGACTAAACTGAATAGCCTAAATATAAATGCTTTTGACAGTTGAATTGTGTACTTAGGCTAAACTGAATTGTTTGAAATTGTTTATATGTATAAAAATTGATTTGGTATTAAATAATCTTCAAAGGTTGATATGCCATAAAACACAAACAAACAAACAAACAAATAATAAGACAAAAAAACAAAAACAGCAAAACAATTCTTTTTTATGTATTTACCCAACCCTTCCTCAGGAACAGAGATGACAAAAGGTCAGTTTTTAAGCTGAATCTAACAAGTTTAAAATCGGAGTTTTTATTCTTCTAAACCTGTTGCTTAAAAACCCAGTCCTTCCCTCATAGCTGAAAGGAGAATAGTAAGATTCTAGATTTTTAAATGAAATGCAGATTTTTCCAAGCAGCAGTCGTGTCGATACTGCTGTGTTGATGCATTACTTAGAAGCTAACTAAACGTATGGAGAAAAAGCTTGACGGCAACTATACAAGAATGATACGAGCAATATTGAACAAGTCCTGGAAGCAGCACTCCACGAAGTAGCAGCTGTACGACCACTTACTACCCATAACGAGAAATATCCAAGTTAGACGAACCAGACATGCAGGACACTGCTGGAGAAGTAGGGACGAACTCATAAGTGACATAGTCTTGTGGATCCCTTCACATGGACGAGCAAAGGTTGTATGACTAGCTAGAACCTCTATACAACAATTCAGTGCCGATACAGGATGTACCCTTGAGGACCTACCAGGAGCGGTGGACGATAGAGACGGGTGGTGAGGGAGGGTCATGGAGATCCGTGCTGATGGCGTGACATGAGGATGATGATGATAATGATGATTACTGCTCTGGAAATTGCAAACAGCCTCGTGTAGGATGTGAACTCGAGTTTCCTTGTTCATATCCTGCCGCAATAACCATTGCTCTACGAGCATCTCCAAATGATTTTAGTTTGTCATTAGTTGATTTCTTTTAGTATCAACATGGACTAGGGTTTTTTTTATTGCGAAGAGGTCAGAGAATTGCATTCATTGTATGTTTGTATATACATTTTTTGTGTTGTTGTTTTTCTTTAATGATTCTTTTTCTTTTGCACATGGTCCTATCAAATATTAATAATTTCCAAATAGACCTATCTGACACATTAATGCGGCCTTAACCGGAACTTGCATCTCAGGGTCAAAGTTGACCTGGGAGTAATGACACTGAATAGGTATTCTGTACTTTTTTTGTTGGGGTGGTGGTATTACTCTCTGTCATATACACAATGCTCCAAAAAGTTACAGTCAAAACTCTGCAAATAGGGTGGATTTCAAATTTCAAACTCAGCAAATAGAGTGGATTTCCCAGCGAAAATGCATTAGAATTACGTATTAAACTGATATGATAAAACTTTAATTCACTTTCTACTTTATATTTACGAAATGAGATTTTTAAAAATGTTGACGGTAAAGCTTTATTTACCATGACAAAAATGATCAATGGAATAAACGTTGATTTTCTTCAAAACTCTGTCATAGTATTCAACGTGTTTTCCATTAGTTAAAGGACTGATCAAACCCAATTTCTCGCTATGACAACTGGGACGGTAAAACAAGCCGACTGCATCTTTGCCGAAGGGTAAGATCCTTACCCTCAAAGGTGATCGAGAAAAAGACCCTAAACTATATCTGATGGTAAGGCATACAGTTAAATGTTTTCAAGTATCACTATCTAACTCTAATAATTCAATTTAATATCATTCATTTGTTTGCACACAGTTAATTGGTTTCCAGGTTCGAAAACGATTAAAAGATTCTATTTAATCCATAAATGGGACACTAACTGGTTCAAACACTCCCGTTTTGATCTCAACAGAAAATAATAGCTATGAAGATGTTCTCCATATTCTGCGATGCTCCAAAGACATACGGTCGACGTATTCTACTACCCCAGCCGACTGGGTGTTCAAGAATTACTATCTAATACTAAAAATACAGTTATACATAAATTATTTGTCTGCACATAGTTAATTGGTTTAGTACATAATTAAACAGTTCCATTTGGTCCATATGTAGGACCCATCAGATGGTTTAGTATCAAGTGCAGGACACACGTTGTGGGTGTCTTACATCTTCATAGAGAGGCAGTCGGGGAAAATGAAAAATATTTTCTCATTTCTTTGCTTTTTTAATGGCATGTCAACCTTCGTGGGTTATATTAATGCCACGACCATCGTAGAAGAAGGCCAGCAATTATACTTTCTTTCCCTATAAGTATTCGTCGCTTTCTTTCTTTCTTCACTCCTCGCTTCCTCCCTTTCTTTCTTTCTTTCTTTCTTTCTTTCTTTCTTTCTTTCTTTCTTTCTTTCAGTTTTTGTTTGTTTCTTTCTTTGCTCGCTCTTCTTTCCACTTTCACTCACATCCTTCATACTCCTCTTTCATTTCTTTCTTTACTTCTTTCTTTCATTCACACGTTACTTCTTTTCTTTTAACCTCTTTTTTCCTTCTTCACAACGTTTGATCTCAATACACACGCTTAAAGGATATCATTTAAACACTTGTATTGCTGCGTTGCTGTTTTCCTTACATGATTCTGAGTGGCTTTTTAATTCACAAGTAAGAACGTACTAGGTAAACTGTTCTACAGTCATCTGTGTTTAATGTAAACAAGTAACAAATTCAATAAAAGTAATGGCAAATTTTTATTTCCTCTTTTTCCTATTTATCATTTAATTCTTCTTTGCAGAGAATCGATACCTAATTGGATTACAAGCCTGTCGCTCAGTCAATAAGTATATCTGGCACTAACAGAAAAAAAACCTTGGTTGTTTTATGGCATATCAACCCTTCTTGGTTTATGTATTGCTGAAGTCTGTTTCGTAATGATGATCGTCATTTATTTTCGGTAAAAAATGTAGCTTTACAATCATTTTAAACAGGTGAACACTTTATACTTAGTTGCAATATCAATGTTTCAAGAGCCAATGTATTAATAAAGTTTAAAATAATTTTAAACCGGTAAACACTCCATACTTAGATGCCATGTTAATGTTTTAAGAGCCAATGTGTTAATAAAGTTCGGTTTGTTTGGTTTTTTTGGGTTTTATGGCATATCAACCCTTTGTAGGTTATTTAACGCCAAATCCATTTTTATGTAAATAATCAGTTCTATTTCAAACAATTCCGTTTAGCATGTGTACACAGTTTAATTATCAGAAATATTTCTATTTCAAACTATTCAAGCAGTTATATATAACAATTCAGTTTAGTGTAAGTACAGTTTCAATGTCAAAAGCAGTTTAATTTCAAATAATTCAGTTTAGCATAAGCTCGCAGTTTAAATGAAAGTACGGTTTAATTGTCAAAAACATTTCTATTTCGAGCTATTCAGTTTAGTCAAGCAGTTCTAATTCAGATAATTCAGTTTAGTATAAGTCGAGATTTTGTTTACACACAGTTACATGTCAAAACAGTTCTTTGTTAAACAATTCGGTTTCGCGTAAATACAGTTTCAATGCCAAAAAACTGTTTTTTAAAAATAATTTAGTTTAGTATAAGCACGCAGTTTAAATGTAAGTACGGTTCAATTGTTAAAAACATTTCTATTTCAGGCTATTCAGGTTAATCAAAATATTCAGTTTAGCATATGTATGCCGTTAGTTTTATTTAACCCACAGATAGGACCCTATCATGTGCTACCACACCGGACCAGAGTGGACCAGGGAGCAATGGCTATGAAGTGGTTCTCCGTATTCCCCAAAGCCCCAGCATTACTGGGACCTCACCATCAGACTGTTTAGTATCATATCCAGGACACTCATTGGGGTGGGGGTCTTACCCCTTTGCAGAGGTGCAGTCAGTGTATTCTACAGCCCCAGGCAACTGGCAACAAAGTTCACTATCATTTTAAACGGGTAAACACTGCATACTTAGTTGCAATATCAATGTTTTAAGAGCAAATGTATAAATAAAGTTCACAGTAATTTTAAACAAGTAAACACTCAATAATTAGGGCCCTATCAGGTGCTACAACTCCGAGCCAGAGTGGACCTGGGAGCGATGGCAATGAAGGGGTACTCTGCATTCCTCAAAGCTCCAGCACTGCTGGAACCTCACCATCAGATTATTTAGTATCATATCCAGGGCACTCGTTAGGAAAGGGGTCTTACCCCTCTGCAGAGGTGCAGTCAGTGTATTCTACAGCCCCAGCTGACTGGGCAAGCCAACGTATTAATAAAGTTTAAAATCATTTTAAACAGGTAAAAACTCCATTTATATTAATGTTTTAAGAGCCAATGTATTTCTATATTTCATCATTATTTAAAGATTAATACAGACATAAATAGATAGGATCAGCCTGGCATCGATAGGGAAGAGAATGAAATAGATTAGATTGATATAAATAGTCTGAGCGAAGCGCCCCAGGGCCTGTTCTGGACTTCGGTCCGGAGCGTGGCCCTGGAAAAGGAACAATGGCAGACTTGGGGCCTTTAATTAGGCACCTAGTTTCGACTAGGCTACCTTCGGGTGGGCGAGCTGCATTTTTGTCTCCTTTGTCCCCCATGCACGGCACTAGACCAAGCGTCTAGTTTAAGCCGTTTACTGGCATACGTGCCCGGACCCACATTTGGGTTCGTGAAACTGCTTGCCTCATCAGGCTCACATTGCACTAAGTGAGCCGATGAGCAGCACAGACAAGCAGGGTTCGAGTCTCGGCTCGTTCCCGACCTTCCCCTCCCCTTTTTCCCCACTTTAATCGGCCTTCGGGCTTTTGACCTTGTGTCAAGTCGTGTCTGGTGGGAGGCAGCGACAAATACTCGAAGTAGCTAACTAGATAGTTAAATAGATAGAAACAAAGTAAGATAGATATATAGCGATGGGGATAACATTATTATTCTTGTACTTGTCTTTAATTGGAATCATTTTGAGATAAGGTTTCTTAATCTGAGAATTAATTTTTATTTTATTGCGGACTTTTTGTCCTTATCTTGGTAGTTTTTGTGTTGTTTCTTCTTTCACTACATTTCGGCCAAATTTCCCCTCTGGCCTTCTTGAGGTGATTAACTGCGACCTCGGATAGGAATGCTGAATCTTGTAACCGTATCCCCAGTAATTACTGCCTTCCATAGTTGCTATCTATCGCACCACGTTTTTGACCAAGTAAACCTCTGGCCGGCTTGGGTAGGATTTGAAACCGCTATTTTCTGACAATGCTCACCTGGAACTGCAGAGACTCAACGCCTCTATTCGCTGCACCACGGGCCCCTTCGGTCCACAATAAAATAAAAATTAATTCTCATTATTATTCTTATTCTTATTAGGTTTTTGGTTTAAGGTTTAAGTTGGTTTTGTTGGTATTACTTTGGTTGTATTGGTATTACGTTGGTTGCGTTGGTATTTCGTTGGTAGCGTTGGTATTTCGTTGGTAGTTATCCCTTCGCTAAATGTTGATGGAAAATAAAGGTGGTGGAGAAGAACGAAGACGTCGTTAGGTTTTGTATCAAGGTTTTAATGGCAGCATGAAGTAAAGGGGTTTACACTGGTATGCTGCGAGGTTTCGTAGTAAGGAAAGAAGGTAGGAAGTTGTTAGAGTGTATCATCCAATATAAATTCATATATAGATATAAATAGTCATAAATACATTTGATTTAAAAGTCTGGTTTCTGTGGACCCCTTCACATGGACGAGCAAAGGCAGGACGTCCAGCTCCAACCTACACACAACATTTCTGTGCCGATACGGGATGTAGCCCTGAAGATCTGCTGAAAGCAATGGACGATAGGGAGATGTGTTGAGAGAGGGTCAGGAATATCTATGCCGATTATGCGACATGATGATGATGACGATGATGATGAGTGATAATTGTAGTTCAGGTGCCCGTGGTGTAACTGTTATCATCCTAGGAAATGAACACGGCGACACGAGTTCAAATCCTGGACGAGACTGATTGCATTTCACATTGCACTAATACCCTTGGGAAAGGTATGAATCCAATTATTCTCTCTCCAGCTATGGGTAAATAGTAGGACAGACTAGGTTCTTCAGCCTTGGTTAGGCAACTAGTATAAGAGAATGAAAACTCTGAATTAAAACCTGTTAAACTCCGCTTAAAAATTGACCTTGTGTCATATCCTGCCCGAGTGGAGGAGTTGGTAAATAGGATAATTGTAGTTCAGTTAAAAGTTTTTCAAAGCTTCAGTGGAATTTTTCTCCTTCTTAATAGAATGTACTTAAGGAATTTTTTCTATATACCGGGCAATGCCAAGTACTTCAACCAGCAAAAAAAATTAAATAGAAGGAGAGTAAAGAGTAATCAAAAGTAAATGAATACAAAACAGTAGGGGCGTGCCCAACTGGAAAACCATTAGCAATGCATTTCCATTTAGAAGGAAGTAGCCATATTTATTTGATAATGTTTGCATTAATTGTTAACTAGCGGCTACCATTTTTCGCTATTTTCGATACGATTTTCAGTCCTATTAGATCGATTGCAGTTCAAGGCCAGAATTATGTGGCAACCGATGGGACTTGAACTCAATAATGACAGGCTGTGAGCCATGCCTGCTAATCATTGTCCTTAATGGGACACAGTACAATAGGATTGATTGTAAAATGATAATTTACAAGACTATATTCAGTGATGCCACTACCTTGGAGCTTTGGAAAGCATTTTACCCGAAGGCACACACACACACACACACACAAAAGAAATGAAAATTTTAAAAACAAAATAGAATAAATCAATAAATAAAAATTAGGAACGTTTTAATTTTTAATCAAATTGAAAAATTAGTTTTTGGGAGAATTTTACTCCGGCGCAATTTATAACAATTTACCTGTTCAAATCAGAACGGATATTATTATGTATTATCTATTACCTAACTCTACTCTGTTGGTAGGGGTATACTGGCTATATCTCCTGCGGAGGTAAAACCTCACCCCAAAGTTGTGTCCTGGGAATGATACAAAACTGCATCTGATGATTAGGGTACAGTTCTTGAGATCTGGAGATTATGGATATGGAGAACCACTTCATTACAATTAGTACCAAATCCACTCTGACCCGGAGTGGTAATACCTGTTAGGGTCCTATCTATGGGTCAAATAGATCTGCTTGAAAAATTATTTGTATCTCATAGTGCTTTGTGCTACACAAAAACCTTTTCAAAAACAACTAGACTAAAAATGTAAAGATGAATATACAATGAACGCAATTCCCAAACCTCTTGACATGAAATAACCTTAGGCGTGTTTGCATGCTGTTAAAATCAATCAAACATTTACAAACATCTAAAGTTTGGACTTTAGATAACCCAGCAGGTTTTGTTGCATTTTATGGCAGATCAAACACTGTAGGTCATTGTAGGTCAAATCCTGTTTATACGTATGTGGTAAATATATATGTGATTTGTAAACCCATAAGGAGTTGATGTCCCATTAAACTAATAAACCAAAACAAACAAAACAAAACTATTTATCGATTTATTTTGATTTGCAGAAAACTGTATCAGAATCCATTATAATAATTCTAGTAACCTCTTCGTGATGCAATACGTACTATATCGCCCTTAAATAAGTTAACCCCAAGCAGTTGAATCTTTTTTAATACAAGGTACCAGGATTTTATTATATCCCGCGGAACATTATACAAAATAATCATTAGGTATTATTTATTTAAAAAAAACTTTTCAGCAAAGATGCCCCGCAATCAAAAATACAATTGCAATACTATGTATATACATATACATAAGGAAACACTCTTAGCGTAACGGTTATCGCCGAAAGAATTGGATTCGGTGATCTGAGTTCGAATCTTAAACACTGCTGTTTGCATTTCGCTTCCTGCCAATACCCTCGAGAAAAGCGTAAGTCTGTTGTCGAGCCATTTACGCAAATATAAGCTGGAAACATAGTCAACGATAATGACGAACTTCAATAAACGAACGAACACACTTCTTTTCAAAAATATATAACGCTCACACTTTATTCTCGAAAGGGTTGATATCTGTTGTGTGTGAGAGATGAGTGGAGACAGGGACAGACTGCTATATTGACCAAAGTTCTTCTCTTGACTATAGCAGCACTTCTTCCCCATCTTAGCTGGGTTGCTCAACCGAGGTTCGCTGAGGGATACTGCCCTCAATCTGCAAGCTGGTTCTAACTCTGCCATTCCTGTCTCGACTGCACTCGACAGCCGCCGGCACCTGTCTATATTCTTTCATACCGCCCACCTGTTTCTGCTCTTCTTCCGCTTATTTACACAGGTGCATCTCTTGATTGACAGCTCGGCCAAGGGTAAGTATATAACAAATCGATCTACTCTTCCTCGAGTTATGGGTAAATAGTTGGGCAGACTGGTTTCTTAAGCCTTTGTTTGGTAACTAGTATAAGAGAAAGAAAACTCTGATCTCAAACCAGCATTACTCCCTTTAAAGATTGACCTTGTGTCGCACATTTCCCGTGGCAAAAGAGTTGGTTAAATACAAATATAAAGTTGTTCTTTTCTTCCATAATGTATTGCTTGGTAATAAGTTATACCAAAAATTATCCGTTTTGATTGTATGATATTTGAAAAAAAATTCTTGCATCTTTGCTTTAGGATATGACTAGCTTTTTTCAATGAAAGATTTTAAGGGGTATAAGTTGTCAACCATAGTCGAGGGTGACCCGAAGGCTCCCTTTTCCATAGCTACAACACCAAGGTGTAGGGGTGGGGGCTCCTCCTTTCCTTGGATTGCTCCACTTTACCCTTTATCCGTACCTTATAATGCTGAGTGTTAAGCAAGGAGACATCAAGTACCATTTTTTGAGTCTTTGGTATGACTCGACCGGGTGTCGTGGGCCATTGGTGAACACTCTAACCGCTAGGCCAATGTCCAGTCTTAAGGGGTGTACTTACGGGTAATATTTGTTTTGTTTTTTTACTTTGTTTAATGGAGTATCGACCTTTTAAAACAGAAGTGGTATGAATTTACAAATCCCACCGTACGGAAAAGATGCGATTAAAGATCAATTTTTTAGCGGACTTCAACAGGTTTGAATTCGCAGTTTTTCTTCTCCAAGACTGGTTCCCAAACTAAGGCTAGAGAACACAGTCTGACCAACTATTTATCCATAGTTGGAGGGAGAAAACTGGATTTGTATTTTTCCCAAGGGTATTAGTGCTATGTTAAATGCATTCAGTCTCTTCCAGGATTGGAACTGGTGTCGCCGTGTCCAGTCCTTCGATAATAACCATTACACCATGGGCAGAAGTGGTACTATGTAACCCATAAGAAGGTTCACACCTTTACCAAGTGTGTTAGTCGGAAAATGCTCGTGATAGCGTGGCTGGAATTCGAACTTGTTTCGTACGAAGTCGTAGTCCAATATGTTAACCTTTATGCCACGAGAACTCCCCAACAGAAATAACAGTCTATTGTTAATGGTTATCATCATAGGAAATGGACACGGTGACATGAGTTCAAATCCTGGACGAGACTGATTGCATTTCACAAAGCACTAATACCCTTGGGAAAGGTATGAATCCGAGTATTCTCCCTCCAGCTATGGGCAAATAGTAAGGCAGACTAGGTTCTTTAGCCTTGGCGAGGCAACTAGTCTAGGAGAAAGAAAACTCTGTATTCAAACCTGTTAAACTTCGGTTAAAAATTCGACTTTGTGTCATATCCTGCCCGAGCGGAGGGGTTGGGTAAATATGAGAAATTACAGTTATTGTTAATGAATAGATAAATTAATAAATCAGAAAGAAATATTAACCAATTTGATGCTATAACCAATGGATAATCCTGCAAAGATTTATTGAGATTAAGATGAGATTAAAGACTGGATGAGATTACATTGCTCTAAGTAAAAAGAACAATCCTTGCAGCAAAACACAGTGTATACAGGTCGAGAAGTAACATTATTTGAGGAGTGTATTTTATCTCGTAGATTATAGACAATTCAACAAAATTAATGCTATTTTCAGACTCAACACTCCTAAAATATACTCAGTTCGCTAAAATACATTTAGCAACTAAAACAGAATGGAGGCGGTCATGGATTAATGGTGACCATTGAAGGAAATGGACTCAGCAACGCAAGTTCAAATCCTGGACAAGGTTGATCGCATTTCACATAGCGCTAATACATTCCAGGAAAGGTATGTTTATGTAAAAAAATATCAAAATCTCCCCTGATTCATAAATTCACAGCACTCACTCACCAGCAAAACAAATCAAAACACTCGCAAAGAGAATCCAAACGAACATATATTGGTTAAAGGAAGCTAACATCAACCGGATGTTGACCTGACAGTAGCTACCAACACAATGAATATGTCTATGCGCATGTAGCTTTCACGCAGTTTCCGGTTGAAAAACTAAATTTAGAGACAATAAAAACAATAAAAAACGCCCTTTTTCTATCAATCATAAACTTTCTCCCCCCCAAATATTCGGAGCCGGTTTCGATCCCAGACACGGCCATAAAACAGTCAACAAAAAGTCACGAACAGCACTCGACACCGGGACTGGTACCATAGAGAATCTTCATACGTCACATTCCGGACAAGATCAAAGATCGTTGACTGCTTACCAACCCACACCGCTTCACAATGCCGCACACAAACAAATTACCTGGCCAAGAACAAGATCAAAGACTGCAGACAGCCTACCAACCCTCAACGCACCACCATGCCGCACACAACAAAGCCAGCCGGCTAGGAACAGACTTGCACCAATTCACCTCCTGAACTCTATCCGGTGGAAGAAGAAAGTCTGTATTTTTTCTTATTCTACCAACTTATGTTTATTTAAAATAAACGAAATTAAATCCAATCCTCTCGTCCGTTTTCTCTTGCAACCATACACTAGTCAATAACAATATGAAATGTGGAGGAATAGGATTTCCCGAGGTTCCACGAAAGTAAAACTTCGGGTGTTAGTTCCACAGTCATCATCATCATCATCATCATGTCGTGCCGCTAGCACGGATATCCCTGACCCTCTCTCGCCACTTCTCCCTATCGTTCATCGCCTCTGGCAGGTTTTCAGGGCTACATCCCGTATCCTCACATAGCTGCTGTATGTATGTTCGAGCTGGTCGTCCTGCGTTTGCTTGGCCATATGTGGGGGTCCATAGGAGTACATCACTTATGAGCTGGTCCCTGCTTCTCCAGCTGTGTCCTGCATGTCTGGTTTGTCTAGTTTGGATAGATTTCGTGATGGGAGGCAGGTGGCCGTATAGTTGGTGCCTTGTGAGGTGTTCCCGCCAGCACTTGTTCAATATGGCTCGCAACATTCTTGCGTAATTGCCGTCTAGCATCTTCTACAGCCGTTTAGTGAGTGTCCATGTAGTGAATCCAACACAACACAAATTTGCACAAGCAATGTAGACACGAAAAATTTGACAAAAAAAACCAACTTTGTAGAAAAACAACTTTATATTTTCTATCAACTTGATGATGGCTATAATTATACAAAAGGGGTCCATATGTGTGTATGTAAAACATGAATATTGTCTGTTAAATTGAGTTTGTGTATAAGTGTGTATAAGTCCAAACTAAAAAGAAAAGATAGGCTTGTACTTACATACATATGTATGTGTATGCATATGCGTGTGTCCTGGTAATATAAGTTTTTCAGCCTACTCTCCTAACCATCGTGTATATTAGCGGATCATTTGGTACCAATCTATCGTGCCCTGATGAAGGTCTCTTACTTTGCACTAAAAAACCTCGCTATTTATAGTTTTGGGTAAAATAAAAGTTGATCAAAGTAAAATATTTTAAGTTTATTACAGGTCAAAAAAAGTTCAAATGCGTGGACGTCGGCGAAAACGCAACCCGAGACCTCGCTTAACGTATCAGATTCACAGAAATTATTTATTTTGGAATCTAACTATTTTTGTTTTTGTGACAAATTTTTCTACAAGTTAATTTTTGATTCGATTTTTCTATAATATTGTATTCTGTGTGTCCTTCACCGATTGGTTTAAAAATATAAAAGTATAAATTCTTCATAAGAGAGATTTTGTTCCTTTTTTTCTTGAATATTCCTATATATATTTTCTGAGTTGGCTTATCAAAAACCAAAGAAATCTGTATCCTATAGAATTCAACTATTCTCTCTCCAGGTATGAGTAAACAGTAGGGCAGATTGGACTTTTTAATCTTGATGTGGGCAACCAGTCTAGAAGAAGGAAAACCCTGAATTCACACTTGTTAAACTCAGCATAAAAAGGACCTTTCGTCACATCCACTTGGTGGAAGGGGTTGTGTTTATATAAAAACATTTTTGTTGGTCCAATGAGAGAAAAATAAATAGATTCCCAAATAGATTTGAATGTGGTACTTTAGGGTTTAGTTTAATATAATTATGCTCTATACATGTTTCGGACATTGTGATCCTCTTCAGGAGAGGGGGTGTCCCCGTGGTGAAATGGTTAAAGCACAGGACTGCGAAATCGTAGTAAGCTTGTTCATTTCCAGTCGCGCTATTACATTTTTATAGGTTAAATGGTACCACTATAGTCCTTCTAAAAAAAAGGATTGATTTGGCATTAAATAACTCGAGTAGGTTGATATGCCATTAAATAACAAACAAACAATCTTCCGGAGACTGATGTCTACGGTTACGTCTGCTTTTAACCTTTTGATTAAAGGGTGTGTGATTCTCTTTTATTCAACTATTTTTTTTATAAGTATTAGCAAGTATCTACTTTTTGTGTGTGTGAGTGTATACATTCGTCTACATGCATATACACCAGTTTGTTTTGTTTTTTCTCTTTTTACCTCTTTGAGTTGAATGTGTGTGAGAACGTATTGCTACCTATTTAACGTTCATATGGATATTGTTGTTTTTTTTTTTCTTTTTTTCTCACTCTTTCTCACTGAGTTGAATGTGGCATAGACATATTTTAGGATAGTTTACGTGGAAAAAAATTGAAAAACAAAGTAATCCAAAGTGATGAACTTATTGTGAAAGAAAATCGACGCTAAAACGTTTCGGTTTTAATAAACCATCATCAGGAATTTAAAAATGATGATTGCAAGTGTTGGACGAGGAACGAGGGATAATAGTCTGCCTGTATATTCTTGTCGTTGTAGTGTGTATGTGTGTGTGTGTGGATATTTAATAGTCTGTATGTATATGTTGGTGGTTGTAGTATATGTTAGTGTGTGTGGGTATTTTATAATCTGTGTGGATATGTTGGCGGTTGTAGTGTATGTTAGTGTGTGTGGGTATTTTATAATCTGTGTGGATATGTTGGTGGTTGCGTTGTGTTTGTGGATGTTTAATAGTTTGTGTGTATATGTTTGTGGTTGTTGTGTGCATTTGTGTGTGTGTGTGTGTGTGTGTGTGTGTGTGTGTGTATGTTTAATCATATTTACCAACCCTCCACTCAGGCAGGATGTGGCACAAGGTAAATTTTTAAGTGGAGTTTAACAGGTTTCAATTCAGAGTTTTCCTTCTCCTAGACTAGTTGCCTAACAAAGACTGAAGAACCTAGTCTGCCCTACTAATTACCCATAGCTGGAGGGAGAATAATGGGATTCATACCTTTCCCAAGGGTATTAATGCTATGTGAAATGCTATCAGTCTCGTCCAGAATTTGAACTCGTGTCGCCGTGTTCATTTCCTACGACGATAACCATTACACCACGGGCATTGTTTAATAATCTGTGTGTATGTTTGTAGTTGTAGTGTATGTTTATTTGTGAGTGTACCGCCACGCAATCACTGAACTGTTTCTCCCCAAACTAAGTGCACGGTACCTCTATTTATACGAGTTTTTACTAATAATATTCGGACTATTGACCTTATCTCGATTGTTATACTCACAACATGGCGTTTGGTTAGAAAGTTCATCTGATGGAAATCATCTGGAGGTTGCGTGTTCAATCCCAACAACAGGTTAGAGTAACAAGGAATACTTACAATGATTAACAGAACAGTCTACCCCTGTGGTTCTAATAAAGGATTCAGTTTGACATTCTGTATGGACTCCTGAGTTCGACATGAAACATCTGAAGAAGGCCGAAGGACATATCGGCTGAAAGGTTGTGAGTATAATAATAAACAGGAAGACAATAGACCGAATATTCTGAATGATAACAAATATCAAGTTTCATCTATTTACGTTTTCGTTTTCTGGCGATCAGGGTTCAAACGCGCTTGTCTCACTTTATTCATAAATTACAATGATTAAGAAAAAGAGAGGGAGAAATATATGAGAGAAAGATAGAGAAATATAAGAGGACAAAAGAGAGAAAGAGGGAGAAGAGTGCAAAACAAATGAGAGTGACAAATGAGAGGGACAAGAGAGACATAAAGAGAGAAAAGTGTTAGAAAATGAGAAAAAAAGAGACAGATTAAAGAGGGAAATAAAAGAAAGAATAAGAGATTAGAGAGAGAGAGAGAGAGAGAGAGAGAGATAGAGAGAGATGAGGATAAGGAAGACGAGACAGGAAGGGATATATGGAAGAGAAGATAGAGAGAGAGAGAGAGAGAGACAGACAGACAGAAAACAGAGGTAGAAAGAGACGAACAAGACAAAAGAGATGAAAAATAAGAAAAGGATAGAGTGCTGGAAGAGAGAGAGAGAGAGAGAGAGAGAGAGAGAGAGAGTGAGAGAGAGAGAGAGATGAGGATAAGGAAGATGAGACAGGAAGGGATATATGGAAGAGAAGATAGAGAGAGAGAGAGAGAGACAGACAGACAGAAAACAGAGGTAGAAAGAGACGAACAAGACAAAAGAGATGAAAAATAAGAAAAGGATAGAGTGCTGGAAGAGAGAGAGAGAGAGAGAGAGAGAGAGAGAGAGAGAGAGAGAGAGAGAGAGAGAGAGATGAGGATAAGGAAGACGAGACAAGAAAGGGACATATGGAAGAGAAGATAGAGAGAGAGAGAGAGAGACAGACAGACAGAAAACAGAGGTAGAAAGAGACGAACAAGACAAGAGATGAAAAATAAGAAAAGGATAGAGTGCTGGAAGAGAGAGAGAGAAAGAGAGAGAGAGAGAGAGAGAGATGAGGAAAAGGAAGATGAGACAGGAAGGGACATATGGAAGAGAAGATAGAGAGAGAGAGACAGACAGACAGACAGACAGAAAACAGAAGTAGAATGAGACGGACAAGACAAAAGAGATGAAAAATAAGAAAAGGATAGAGTGCTGGAAGAGAGAGAGAGAGAGAGAGAGAGAGAGAGAGAGAGAGAGAGAGAGAGAGAGATGAGGATAAGAAAGATAAAAGAATGAGAAAGTTGAGACAGAAAAGCACATATGGAAGAGATGACAGACAGACAGACAGACAGACAGAAAGAAAAGAGTGGTAGAAAGAGACGGACATGATATAAGAGATGAAAGATTAGAAAAGGATAGAGTGGTGGAAGATAAAATAGAGAGAGAGGGAGAGAGAGAGAGGGGGGGTGAGAGAGAGTTGAAATAAAGACTGAAACGAGAGAAAGATGAGAGTGACGAGAGATTTGATAGAGAAGGAACAAAACACAATTGGATGAGAGAGAGAGAAAGAGGAGAAAGTGATAGGGGAAAGAGAGAGAGATGAAAACGTGAATTAAATACGAGAGAGAGTGGTAAGAGAAATGAGGAATAGAGAGAGAGAGAGAGAGAGAGAGGGAACGAGAGAGATGAAAGAGAAAGATACACGTGGAAGAGATTAGTGAGAAAGAGAGAGAGAGAGAGAGAAAATTGAGACGAGAACAAAGAGAGATATGAGAAAGATAATGAAGGGAGAAAGAGATAAACAAAATGAGAGAATATGACAAAAGGACAAGAGAAAGACTGGGATAGAAGAAAGAGAGTTAAATAGATGAGGGAGAAAGAATAGGGAGAGGTGCCGGTGGTGTAATGGTTATCGTCGTAGGAAATGGACATGGCGACACGAGTTCAAATCCTGGACGAGAATGATTGCATTTCACATAGCATAAATACCCTTGGGAAAGGTATGAATCCAATTATTCTTCCTCTACCTATGGGTAAATTGTAGGGCAGTCTAGGTTCTTCAGCCTTGGTGAGCCAACTAGTCTAGGAGAAGGAAAACTCTGAATTGAAACCTGTTAAACTCCACTTAAAAATTGACCTTGTGTCATATCCTGCTAGAGCGGAGGGGTTGGGTAAATATGATTAAGAAAGTTTTAAAACCATAAAAAAACGAATTAGATTCCTAAAAAAGGGTAAATTATCATAACACTTTTATGTTCACTTTCGGACTAATACCCTTGGGAAAGGCATGAACCTTTTTTTTTTAGGAGGTACCCGTAGTGTAATGGTTATCGTCGTAGGAAATGGACACGGCGACACGAGTTCAAATCCTGGACGAGACTGATTGCATTACATATAGCACTAATACCCTTGGGAAAGATATGAATCCAATTATTCTGCCTCCAACTATGGGTAAATAGTAGGGCAGTCTAGGTTCTTCAGCCTTGGTTAGGCAACTAGTCTAAGAGAAGGAAAACTCTGAATTGAAACCTGTTAAACTCCGCTTAAAAATTGACCTTGTGTCATATCCTGCCCGAGGGGTTGGGTAAATATAAAGAATTGGGTGAGAGAGGGGGGAAATAAAGACAGAAATGAGGAAAGAAGAAGTACAAGTGGCAGATTGGGTAGAGAATGAGAAAGAAGAGAGACAGATGAGAGATAAATAGTAAAAAGAGAGAGAGTGATGTGAGAGACAGAAGCGAGAATGAGAGATCACAGAGAGTTGAGAGAATATATAGAGAATTGCCACTGATAGTGAGACTCTAGTTTCGGAACTTTTGAGGATGGAGAATCACAGCCTCGTTTTCGTTACTGACGACTCCATTCTGAACGAAAGTGTTAGAACTTGTTCAAGTACCACCTATAAGGTAAAATGTATCTGTTTTAGATAATGCTTAAAATGACTGAGAACTTTATCTTTACATTGATTCTTAAAGCATTGATAATATTTGTCACTGCCTCCCACCAGACAGGACTTGACACAAGGTCAAAAGCCCGAAGGCCGATTAAAGTGGGGATAAAGAGGAACGAGCCGAGACTCGAACCCAGCTAGTCATTGACCCACTAAGTGCAATGTGGATCTAATGAGTCAAGCCGTATCACGGACCTAAATCTAGGTCCGGGCACGTATGCCAGAATATAGCTTGAACTAGACCGTGAGGTCTAGTGCTATACAAGGCGTGCAAACGGATCTGAAAAGCAGCTCGCTCACCCGAAGGTTGCCCAGCCAAAGCTGGCGGCCTATTCGGCCCCGAGTCTGCTCTTGGTTTCGATCACCCATCCGGCACGAATGCCATACGGCCCAGCCAAAAGGCCGAGAAGCGATTGACAGAGGTGAATGATTCTTAAAGCATTGATATTTCAACTAAGTATGAAGTGCTTACCTTTTTAAAAGGATAGTGAATTCTATCAACCAATTGACTTATACAACATTGATATTGCAACTAAGTATGAGATGTTTATCTGTTTAAAATGAATAAGAACTTTATCAATATATTAGCTCAGAGAACATTGATATTTACATATAATTATGAAGCGATATGGTTTGCTTTGGTTTTATGGTATATTAACCTTTGTAGGTTATTTAATGCCAAATCCATTTTAATGTAAATAATAAGTTCTATTTCAAACAATTCAGTTTAGCATGAGTACACAGTTAGTCAAAAATATTTTTATTTTAAACTATTCAGTTTATTCAAGCAGTTATATATAACAATTAAATTTAGTGTAAGTAGAGTTTCAATGTCAAAAAACCAGTTCAATTTCAAATAATTCAGTTTAGCATAAGCACTCTGTTTAAATGTAAGTACGGTTTAATTGTCAAAGAACTTTTCTATTTCAAGCAATTTAGTTTCATCAAACAATTCAGTTTAGCATAAGTATGCCGTTAGTTCAATTTAACCCATAGATAGGACCCTTATCAGGTGCTACTACTCTGGGTCAGAGTGGACCTGGGAGCGATGGCAATTAAGGGGTACTCCGCACTCCCCAAAGCACCAGCATTGCTAGAGCCTTACCATCAGACTGTTTAGTGTCATATCCAGGACACTTGTTGGGTTTTTTTACCCTCTGCAGAGAAGCAGTCGGTGTATTCTACAGCCCTAGCCGACTGGGCATAATTATGAAGCTTTTACCTGTTTAAAATGATTGCAAATTTTATTATTACAATGACTCTTAAAACATTGATATTTGCAACTCAGTATGTAGCTTTTACCCGTAAAACATGAAAGCGAACTTCAATTATATATTGGCTAGTAAAACATAGACATATATATATATATATCAGTGGCGACTCTAGCCTATTTTTGCTACTCGTGCCCCCCACCGCACTCTGTCAACTTCAGTTCCCAACCCGTGGTCCGTGGACCCAAAGTAAGTCATCATAGTTGCTATTGCATGATTCTCCTTTGTATAGTACAGATGGACAAACGTACTTTGCATGGTGCTTTTTTGTAAACAATCAAGATACTATATAATTTGTAGTCTTGTTAATACAGTAGATAAGATAATTTTTTTTCCTTTTAAAAGTATAGAAGAAAATAGATGTTCATTACTATGACGAGAAAAATATGTTTATTAGAATAAAGAAACTGATGACAATATACACAGACACAGCTAGTAGTTTCAATTTCGCTTAAAATAAAGATTATTTGTTGAAAATGTATTCAAATAAACAAATTTTAGTTACAGAATGTAATATATGCAACATTCATTAAAGAAATAGACATCTGTTAGTGAAAAAACGAATTAAAACATGCCGCTTAACCAACATTTACCATAGCGATGATGATGACGTCGGCGAAAGTTCTAATCTGCAATCCTCTCTCTCTCTCTCTCTCGGTCCCTCTCCCTCTTCCCAATACATCTATCAGCAGTCACAATGTGCTAAGATTTTTGAGCACGGTATCAGGGTTGCTCTTGCTATTGGCTACAGCCAAAAGCGTATTTCTCTAACACTACTGTTATTATAAGGGTCTAGTGCCTGGTACAGATCGGGCGTTCAACATTATAGCCGATTTTATGGGATGTTCAATGAATCTGACGGTGGCCGGACAAAGACCATCCGTTCAAAATAGCATCGTTGTATTATTCCCAGATATATTTATGAACTTTTGGCTACTTAGTTATCGAAACTTGAATAGATACGTAATTTAATTGAGATCAGACTAAGTATGTTTGCTTGAAATTAATGGATGATTTTTTATCCATTTTGAATAACATTGACCGAGTTATTGGTCGTGCCGGGCACAAGTAGCACTAGTCCTGTCTCCGCCCCTGATATATATATATATATATATATATATATAATATATATATATATATATATATACCGCTTAGCATCACCTTGGGAATAAAAACAAGTTTCACTTTTATAATAAAAAAATGAAATAATAATTTCGTTTTAAATACTAAACAAGTTTAATTTAAAAATAGCATATAAATTACCTTGATAATGGTATAACACAAATGGGTCCTT